>LQNS02276820.1:105014-117080 GCA_001587735.2 Parhyale hawaiensis
AGAAAGTGAAGGAATATTTTGCGGAAGAGAATATCGAAGTCATGAAGTGGCCTGCCCAAAGCCCGGACCTTAATCCTATTGAAAATTTATGGAAAATTATAGGTGACAATGGAAAAGAACAACAACCATCAACAGTAAAGGATCTGTGGACTAAATTTGAAATGAAATGAAAAAAAATAACTCCAGAGTTTTGTAAGAAATTGGTGATGTCGTGTAATCGTCGCTGTGCTGAAGCTATTCAAAATAAAGGTTTTAGTACTCCATACTAATTGTTCTAACCCTAAAATTAACCATTGTTCCATGGTATTTGTTTGTAAAATTGTATCTAAAGACGATCGTTCTCTTATTTTGCACTGTTCAATTTTTGTTATGGTTTGTTAGATTGCTCTAATGTATTAAGTATAGTTATGTTTGACCTGATATTCTGTAGAAATATGTTAAATACATTCCTTAGGGCCCCATCAAAAGATTCATTAACCTTCTCTACATGGTTAACCTTTATTTTCAAAAAAATGGAAATCGTTCTCTTATTTTGCTCGATGGTGTATATTGTGGAAATTGCAAACGAATAGAACTCAATGAGTTTCATGCTAGAATAAAAACAATGGCAGTTTTGGAATCCTTGAAGCATTCACAACAAAACTATAAAGCTGGATTCTTATTTTTGTCCTTATAATATCTTTTTATCACAGATGAATTCTCCATTTTCTATTTCGTTGCGATCGCTAACTAAAGTATAGGGAAAAACAATTAAGGGATTCGGTTTTGAGCCGTGATGAAAAAATATTATGAGGGCAAAAATAGAAAATCCAGCTCTATAGTTTTGTTAGGAATGGTTCACGGATTCAAAAACTGTCATTGTTTTTATTCTAGCATGAAAAGTCATAGAGCCCTATTCGTTTGAAATTTAGCTAAAAAATATAGATGTATGTTTTTATATGCACCGCATTATCTCAAAAACTAAGGCCTAAATCGAAAAGACTGTTTGAATAAAATGTGTTTCTTTTTCAAAAATACATATTCTGAGCAAGTTTCAGAACAATCAGACCTCAATTGATAATTTTGCGTCCCCATGCCCCCCCCCTCAAAAATGTACCAGTTGCGAAAGTTCTATCCAATTTTTTTTAATGTCCTCATCATATGGAATAGGAAAATACATGGTAGAGCCGTGAAAGAGAAATGTACACAGACACCCCCCCCCCCAGAGCCTGGACTAATAACTGTCAAGAGTCCGTAAAGTTCGATCAATAGTGAAACAAACGTTTACATTGAAATTGTGATCCTGGTATTTGATGCAGAATAAAGAAGCTGCCTATTAAGAAGCCTATCAACAGACGCTTCTCTGTCATTTTACAGAAATAATGCATAAATCTCCGTCATACTACAGAACCGAGTATTTAGGACAATTTAGGGCTCGTATTCAAAACGGAGAAAATTACAGAAATGTTTCTAATTTTTTTTCCGCTGAAAAGCTGAACTAATTTACTGTGTAGGATGAGAGGGCACCGTGGTGTCTCCGCTCATAAGAACTTTAGCGATGAGCTACACATCTTTTCTGCTTCTTCTAACATTCTGCATGATATATAATAACGTTTCATCATTGTTGTGATTAACGCTATAATTGTTTTGGGGAAACTGAATCTTTTTTTTTATCAAAGGCAATTCATAATGCTCGCAAGCTGCCAGTACCATGGAGCCCAGCTCGTTTCAGCACTTCACCTATTCCACATTGAAAATTCGGTTGCCTAGGAACAGTAACATGAAACAGTATCATCGCTTTTGAGTCCCTAAATAGGGCTAATTAATGGAGACACAGAGTAGTCTGGAGTATAGTACCGTGCATACTGGTGGTACTGTACCCAAGTGTGGCAGACTCAAGAACAAAACTCGCAATGAATTACACTATACAGCATATACTGCGCATCGCATACTCTCTTTCTGATAATAGGAATACACAATACCTTCACTTCCTTAATGTAAGATTCATTATGAGGCTATTGTTTCTTTGTGGGTCGTCTGCCTATGGAAGCACAAATACGTTTGAGGAAATTGATTTTTTTTTTATCAGAGAATAATGAACACATGGGATTAAGAGCTGAACAGCAATATATTGGCTTGGACTTCCCATGTACCTTACAGCTGCCAGTAATAAAAAGACGAAACATTATCGTTTGCTGATAAGAAGTGGCGAGACTTGCTGGATTACAGCTGCAACTTACAGCTGCGCATAATCGCTGGCTCAGCTGATAACTAACGGCTGGCGTAACCTGGCTGTATCTGTATACAATACGTATATCCGTAATGCATCCATATCATACTTGGCTGGCCGAAACTCTCATCTGTTTACATTCTTTTTGCAAAAACTCTACGCTTAATTGCTGTTCCCTTGCATAGCTTCCACACGCCCAGTAGATTAGATTAGATAGGCGGCAGTAGACGAACCAATAGGCCCATTCCCATAGAGACACCGGAACTTAAGCCCCGGCCCTCTGTGAGCTATTGCCATTATGTTAGCTTGATATAGATAACAGAGTAAAGAAAAAGAAAAGAAAAGGAAGATCTCAGCCACGAGTAGGTCATACATTCACGCAAGTGCAATTTATAGCCGCTGATCTACGGAGCTTAAGAGTTTGTTACTCCTGGTGGAGGACGTGTTCTTAGCTGTGGAGGATGTCTTCCCCAATGTTTGTCAAGTCGATTTTTAAAAGCGTTGACTGTCTCAGCACTGACAACGTCGGAGGGCAGTCTATTCCAAATGGGTAATGCAAGTACTAATACAGTTTCACCCACTTGATGCAGACGGATTGACTATTTTCGTTCCATCCCTCTAACCCTAACAACATGTGTTTAAATAAAAACAAGTTAGAGCTCGTTGAGCCTGTATAGCACGTGCGTGTGCTGTGCAATACTAACGTACTGCATTATTTCTTGGCAAATTGTAGCTGCATCTATATATTTTGCATCACAAATGGACAGGGTGTATACCTTACTTCAGGTCATTTAGTAAAATAGTTTGAGCAGCAAGGAGGATTAGATTAGACAGTGGACAGTAGACTGACCAACAGGTCCATTCCTATAGAACAACCGGGAGTTACGCCACAGCAATCTAAATGAGGCCATGCTTTTAAGACTGCCGTCTACTGCTTTGCAATGCATTCATACCGTCCTTAGCTTGCCATCGGGAAGAAAAACTTTGCCTAAAATTATCCAGCAATCTTGAGTGCCTTTCACTTGACAGCTCGACTCGAGAGGTGTGGTAGTCTCGCCATTTATTCTGGTGAGGTATACTCGGCGTACTGGTGCTCTTCATGAGTTTGCCTTGGAACCGTTACGATGCCATACGGGCCAGTATTCTTGTTCGTTTTTTTTATCGTGTGTGGATGTTTGGAATGGTCTTGATGGCTCTGTCTTTGCTGGTGCGGGTATTGGCAGCTTTAAACGATCTGCACACAGAGCTATTCTGTGATCATGGATCTTTTTTTTTTATTCTTCGCTTGCTGGGATGGTTGTTTGGGGGTTTGTCAACCTCATGGAGTTTCTCTGTTCCCACGTCGCCAGTCTAGTATAATTTAATAATAATATTAAAGAAGTATTATTTACAAAATAGGGATCTTTTGGATTAGCTTGTAGATGAAATTCCCTGATATGTTTGCCAAGGTCAAATCCAACATGAAACTAAATCCGAAATGCAGTTAAGCTGAGCGTAGCAGCAAAATCGAGGACAGGTGGGGTGGTCTCCTTGCGAAGAGATATTTGCGTTGCCATAATAAAACCCCCAGCTCTTGCGTCGGGACAAATGCTTTGGTTCTTCGCTTTTTCTTCCAGCTATTTTTCTGCAGTTTTCTTCTTTTTTAATCTTTGCTCTGTTTTTCCCGAGTAGTGTGTATAATGATGCGAGAGACTCGTTTTTGAGGGTAACCTACCCTCACAGCTCCCCTCGCGCGTGAGCTTCCGGTTTATAACGGAATATGCACTACCGGTTTAGCGGGGGTCTGGGGGCGCAAACCGGAAGTGGGCGGGGCCTGGGAAACCGGAAGGGGCGGCGCGAGGGGAACCTACCCTCAAAAACGGCTATCTCACAGCCTTATACACTACTTTGCCGGTTTTTTTATTTCTTTCATAGTTTTCTTTCTCTGTTCTTCTACTTTTTTCTCTCTTATTACCTCTCTTTGTTTCATAACACTTCAGCAAAGCATTCCTCCTCTACAAGACTTTCTTTATTAAAAGGTTCACTGCGCCCTCGGTAATCTTGCCTATACTAGATGAGTTGCATCTTAATTAACCAAAAGCCGTTCTATTAGGCTCTCGTGCATGGACTTACAAACTGAAGATGCAAATGAATTGGTCGCCCTGCCGGAGATGTAGTTTAAGTTTCAGGAAAAAGCGCTCAGCTTTCCTCAATTAAAAATGCTAAAATATAATTGTGTCTGGAGCGAGGTCGGTACGAAAGATTAAGTCTTCAGGATACAGGTTGCTCGAGTAGTCAGTAGAAGGGATCTCAGAAGGATATATTTCGTATCGAGTATCATATATTCAACAAACGTGCTGGCCAGTGCAAAAGTGTGTTGTTACAAATTAATTTGAAAATAAATATTCGCACAATTTCATTTAAAACTGCATGCTATGTTCTCAACGTGAAGCTTGTACAGGTATACGTTTAAATTATTGCTACATATATGGACTATCTAATTTTCTTCAAATATCGGTGAACAGTAACTTGCACCAACTCAATAGGTACTTTTAAAGTAGACGGCATCCAGATGCCTTATTTTCAGTTTTGTTCCAATAATACGGCCTTTTTTGGATTTTCTATTTTTATTTTAACCAAGCTTTCGACGTTCTCAGCATGTGTCGTTTTCAAGTCAGAAGCTTCGAAACTTTTGGTCCGTCACTCATTATATGCAACAAAGGTAAAGGTAAAGTCTACTTTCACCGCACCCTCAACTGGGAAATCCACATTCACTGGTGTGTGCTGTGGATATATGTAAGCCCTCTGGCCCCAGAGCAGTAAGTGCGGCTGCAGTCAACCACGGGTCATCAAGAATTACGGCGCCAATTTGACGTAAGATTCAAATAACCTGCGACCCCCCCCCTATCTCTGATGGAGGAAGGCAAGTTCCACAACTGGGGTAGGTGTTAGCACAAAATTTTGCACTTACCCTCTTTAAAACATGTACCTGTCTTCTTTGAGTCTGAGAAAGACAAAGTTTATGAAATTGCTCAAAGCTAACCCTCCTGTCCATATCCCTTGAGGTTACGTCACCTGTAACATATAATTTTTAGCCATCTTATGACCTGCAATCATACTAGTCTACATAGACTACATTTAGCCTGAAAAATCATACGACATGCGAAATATATGTTCTTTGATAGAAATTAATGTCCTTGTTTAAAAATATAACTTTTTAACACTGATCACCCTCGTTCAAGGAAAGTGCATCTATATCACTGATCCAGAATTGTATTCATTACTTCAGTAAAATCATCCTGAGTGACTTGTGCTGGGGAAGCAATGTTACCAAGGTACCTTTTAAAATTTGACAGCATCAGTTTCCACAGGGAGTTTCCCCTCAGCCCTTCATGAAACGGAACAGGTTACTGGATCTCGGTAGTTAAAGAGACATATTTCGAACATATCGAACCTCGAGGTATAGACCTAGCAGCTCTGTACCCTCAACAATATCACCATCTGCTAGGTACTCATTTACAGCGGTAGGTGATGTGAATGGACCTCCAAAGTCGTTTGGTGTATCTGAATCTTCATTTCTGCGGCGGGCAACTGCTGTTTGTAAGTTCCTTGTCCTGCATTCCTTGTTTCTTCATTTCTTCTTTTTCTGTTCCAAGAAGATGATTTCTGGAAATCTCCAACCTTTCCTGACGACACTGTAGTAACTTCTGAGGGATCCTGGTTCTCTTTTGTCAAGGAGATCAGCTGACTTGGCTTCACCTGTGATGCAGAAGCACTGCCAAGTTGTATGGCACCTCTCCTCAGCAGTTCATAATTTACAAAGCCAATATTGCGTTGTGCTGCAAGAATATGGACAGGAGCCTTGTCCAACTTCTGCATATCCATGTATCTTCAAATTACCCAAACCAAAGATATATATTTTGCGATATCCTGAACAGAGCATTGGAATAATGATCCTCAGCAGTTTTCTGACCTACGGCTTCAAAGTGTTTGTAACATCAACAATTGCATGGCGGACGACTTCACCATGCCTGGCGATTTTTGAATATCTCCAAGCTAAAACTACAGAGCTGGCTGATCGGTTTTGAGAAATGCTCTTTAATGTAGCAGCTTCTACCATGCTAAGCTCCTCACAAAGCTGCTGGAGAGCCTGAACAATCTATGTAATGTCAGCAGAGGTCAAAGAAAGATATGGCTTCACTAGATACATCTCAATCAATTAGCTCTGTACTGTACATTACATGGAGGAAGTTCAGTTTTAAGAAGCATCTGACAATACAAACAACAAACAAACAACCTGATTGGTGTCATACTGATACTTTTGCAAGAAAGATGGTAGGTTATCATGAGGTAAAGGCTAATCGTACTGGTAAGTGTTTGTCGGTTGAATCTTGCATCCTTCAGGCTAACAGATTTGACCATGGGTGCTGTAAATGTGCATATCAAATTCATTTATGTTGTTCCATGGCTTGTGATCATAGTCATGATTAATCAGCATTGTCAACAAGTCTTCATGTTCCAGTTCAAGCTGTTTATGAACAACGGGGCCCTGGCAGAAGCTATCAAACATCTCATTTACTTTCTGGTTGAATGCTGTAACTCTCTTAAACAAATTGCCACACTATCAACTTCACATTAGCTCAGTCCGAGAGTTTCGAGATGTGATTCTTAATACATGTGGTGTGAATGGTGCTAGAGCCATGCAGTGCTACTGGAGCAGTCTTCTACAAACTAGGGGGCAGCTACTCTGCGCCGCTGAGGATGGCCTGCTTGCATCGGCCGCAAGAGATAGAATATCTTTTGGATGGCACCTCTACCAGCAGGAAGCGTACAATATGAAAACTCAGGTTTCTGGCGACAATCCATGGTACCTTGAGTCTTTATTGCTAGAGACCTTGTAAATAATGTGCAAGCAACTGTCATTCACCTGGCAGCAAGAAATTGCAAGCATCCAACCCACGACAGGTACCACATAGGCATTTTTCTGGTAAAATATACATAGTTTCATCCCCAAAACTCCATTATGCTGTTTTTTACAGCAGCCAATGAAGCATTAAAAGGATTTTCAAGACGATAAAACCAATTAGGCTTGATTACTATAGGTGAAAAAGAAAAAGAAGTATACTGTATTCAGAGGGTATTGAAAGGGGGTTTATCCATGTTTTTGGGAGGGTACGACCGTGCAATTTTCACTTTTGCAAAATAACAACCGTCCCTACCACCACGGCGCAGTGCATGCCTGCAACTGCCGAGTCAGCATGCTTAGACCAGCAAAGAGCTCACCTGCCTGGGTTGGCCTCGAACCCGCGAGTCAAGGATTGTGTGCTGCGAACGTTAGCCCGCTGCTACAGTGGCGGCAACAACACTATTGTATCAAGGATGCTTTGTAGCACTGAAGATTATTATAATTAGAGAGAATCATCGAAAAGTCATTGACAACAATGAGTTTAATAATTTATGAAATTTGTTGGTATCTACTGTAACATTTTCTATTGAATTGCAAATATGGTACAATAGATACCAAGCGCTATGGATGCCACGTTCCTTAGGGTAACTCTACTTGTTCGCTCACCCTACCTTGCAACCCCCACGCTCCCATGTGCTATAGTGTAGCTGTACCTTGTTCACCCCCTGTACCTGCATCCTTTTCTTCCGTCTCCCAAATATTCTCGGAAGTACCTCGCCCCTTCCCTCCATCTACCTGTAGTCGCTGACCCGCACTTCAGGTCACCCACCCCTACCCTTACCTATACCCCTCCTCCCTTCCATTTACCCGACCCCTCACCTCCCAAATGTTCCCAGAAGAGTCTCCCCCTCCTCCCATTACCGGTGCACATGTACCCTCAGCTCACCCCCCACCTGTGCCCCCCTTCCCTAGTTCTGTGAGACCCCCTCCAAAGCACCTCCATCCTCCTGTCGTCTCCAAACATTTCCCTGGGCCGCTCAGTCTGCCACTGGAGGTCGGTGTAGTAGGTTTGGTGCAACAGCTGGTGGACCAGCTGGTAGCTCAGCTGGTGCCTCATCCACCACCTCTCTTCATTCATCATTCACTACATCCAAATTCAGTTTCTCTGTCCAATTTACATCTTATTAGCCTGCCATGACCACGAACGACGGATAACCGACCAGAGTCCCGCGCGGCAAAGGAAAAGAAGAAAAAGGCAAAGTTCTATTGACGAGGTCAACACCAGGGGTCAACCTACTTCGCACACGAGTGTTGGATCTTGTGATTTACCCCCAACTGGTAGAGGCAATCCCAACTGACATAGTCCATGTGATGAAGGGACATCACACCCAATCGGAGGGGATTTCCACTCCCCAGCACAGTGGTGATCGTGCCGTAACTTGCCCGGTTTTATAATGAAACTTTGATTCGTAAAGGTCTGTACTCGCTAGAATATTTAACCCTTTAAGGACCACTGGGCGTCATGAGTCCCCTTTCGCAAAAATTATGTTTCTAAATAAAGAAAGTATCAGTAATTTTTGAACCTATGAGCGCCGCGACTATGAGACGGTAGTCGAAGGACTACAATTTAAGACTCCCCAAAAATCTAAGAGAAACGGAAACTTGGTCTTTAAAGGATTAAATGCAAGACGTTCCAAGTTCGTGGAGCAAAAGTTTCCATAACCGTGAGTGACTACAACTTGATCTGTTATAACATCACGCGGTAATATACAGTACGATTGGGCGAATACAAACAGACTTAATATTAATGGAAACTTTTGAAACCTTACCGGCGACCTGCCTATGATGTTGAGGCTAATGAGGTTTCAAGTAAATTATTAGACAGCAAAATTACGCACAAGTCGAACTTGTGCTCTCGACAATGTAATCGGAAAAATTGTAAAGAACGCTTCGCACTTTGTGCTCTCTTGGGTAGCGGCTCTTACAGCAGCAAATCCGTAGCATACTAACCGCTTGACCGAATGTCACGGTCTGGATGATGGGCTACACGTCCAATGACTGCATGCAGAGTTGTCACCGATAATTACAGTTACTGAGAAGACGTAGTACGGATGTTAATAGCTTAGGTGCAGTCAACAGTGCTTCTTATTACTCCTATTTGGCAGAAATTGTGGTAGTGGTGAATTGTTGCGCGGCAATGCTGTGTCTCGTACGTCTCTGACACTGGGCACTTTCTTCCTCAATGTAGTGCATTGATTTGCTTTATCAATTATTTCAGGCATTATTATTTTCATTCACTCCATCAAAGAGGTTATGTTTTCGTAGAGTTTGTCTGCCACCAAGATAACTCAAAGAGTTGTGGACGCATTTTAACGAAATTTACAGGGATTGCTCAGTATATGTTAGGAGAAAAAGATGATCAACTTTTGGTGAAAATCCGTTCATCTGTTTGTGTGTTTCTTTATCTGCCTATTTTTCTAAGTACCACAACTGAAAAAGTTATAGACGCATTTTCATGAAATTACAGGAGTTGTTAGCAATGTTAACAGACATAAATTATTAAATTTTGGTGATGAGTGGTTGGTTCGTTTGGGTGTTTGACTTATATTTGTCGTAATGTTTGTTAGCAGCACAACTCATAATGCTATGAACGGATCTTCAAGAAATTTACAGAAGCTGGTTATGCTACTAAAAGGCACAAATGATTTGGTTTTGGCGTTGATACAAAGGAAATCATAGTTTCAGAACCATTTTGAATTTTTTGTTACCGTTGCCATGCTTGGCGGAAGTACGCGCTCTCAGAATGCTCTAGCTATTTATGTGGTCTCAACGTACGCATTGCCGTCTCATTTTATTATTTTCATTTATTTGCTGACCCACCATTTTATCGCCAGCACCCAACTATTGTGCTCGGGGTTTCATTACCAACCTTCTGCTGTCGGTGTTAGTTTGTTTGTAGCCTACATGGTCTCTTCGTTATTCTCGCTGCTCGTTCTGGTTGCCAGGTTGAGTGTCCTTCCTCCTCTGCTCTTTGCATCATCTTGTGCTTTGTGAGTGGGGCGACCTAAAATAAAAATACTACAAATACTACAACAAGCAGGCTATGGACAGGAAATTAGTTAGGACAGTAGCTAGTACGCTAGTGAAATATCAATTACTATAGTTGTCTAGAAGCTTGGCCTTGATAGCTGCATGCTGATGGGCCTCAGCATCGCACAGCAGCACAGCTATTAGCAGTGACAGTCTGTGTGTACAGCACCAAGTATGCTGGCTGTTCTTAGCTGCCCGTCCTGCCGCAGCATCATAGGGTGTCCATGCAAATCTCTTTTGGCGTGTTGTTTGACGTCAGGTTACGCTGGTGTTGCTGCAATGACAGTTTGGCTGTGTTTCGTAAGGCGGCTTCACGCGGCAGTCTCTTGGGGCCCCTACACACGACACAGTGTCCGCGTGTTGGGCTTATGTTCCAGTAAACTGAGCTGGATGGTAACCTAAAGGTTTAGTGAATTGTTTGCTGTCACGTGTCAAGTTTCGCGTACCTCTTCCCATTTGCGGTGAATTAAACGCCAGAAAGCCGTGCAAGCGAACGCAGCGGTGCTGCTGAGCAGGTCGTACGGGGAACAAAAGACTGTCATGGGAACCCTGCGCTGTTGGTCCCGCACCGTGGGTGCGGAGTGGCGCCCTGCTGTGTCACCCAAATTATTGGCCCCATTACTTCCCAGTTGTTACCATGTCCGACTGCCCAGTTGTGTTACTGAACTGATTGCGCCCCTGTTGTTTAGGACAGTAATTGACCCATTTACGGTCCCTCAGTGATTGCACACAGTTGATGGAAACAATAGGTAGTTTCCTTAGTTATAGTATTTGGTTATCTACAGCCAAGTTCTTGAGACTGTTGACTAGCCCAGTTATTTTATATGACCGTTTGTGCTCCAGTCCCAGTTTAGTTATTTGAGCAATTGCACCCCACTTAATGGAAATATTAATTGCCCCAGTTACGTTACGAGTACCTGGGAAACTGCAACACGCTTGATTAGAAGTTTAATTATCCCAGATAAATTATCTGAAAATTGTAACATCCTCGCGTAAATAATTTATTGTCCCAGTTACGTTACATAAGAAATTGCAACAAGCTTGATAAGGAAATTAATTTTCCCCACGTAGATTATTTAAGCCATTACGTCTCTCTGGCTCACAGTCAATCACTGTCCCAGTTTTTTTTCGTTTGAGTAAAGTCTTCGTATTCTCCAATTTACGGCTGCCACCAGTTCAGCCCTGTTGTCGGATGGTCCCAGTTTATGAGGCTCAATTCTAACCGTCCCAGTTGTAACTGTTTTGTATGGAGAGCTGATGGGGTAAGGTTGGTAATTTGCAAACTTTGAACAGAGTAATCATTGTTGCATTGTTATTATCTTCAATATGAGTCGAGTTCCTTCGCAGTCTGTCGGTTTCGTATCCATTGCATTGTCTTCTCATCCACGTCATATGCTTCTGGTGGTGACACTTACCCGCTGGTGGTAGCACTCAGCCGCTGGTAGTGACCCTCACCTGCTGGTGGTGGCACTCACCCGCTGGTGGTGGCACTCAGCCGCTGGTAGTGACACTCACCTGCTGGTGGTGGCACTCACCCGCTGGTAGTGGCACTCAGCCGCTGGTAGTGACACTCACCTGCTGGTGGTGGCACTCAGCCGCTGGTAGTGACACTCACCTGCTGGTGGTGGCACTCACCCGCTGGTGGTGGCACTCAGCCGCTGTTAGTGACACTCACCTGCTGGTGGTGGCACTCACCCGCTGGTGGTGGCACTCAGCCGCTGGTAGTGACCCTCACTTGCTGGTGGTGGCACTCACCCGCTGGTGGTGGCACTCAGCCGCTGGTAGTGACACTCACCTGCTGGTGGTGGCACTCACCCGCTGGTGGTGGCACTCAGCCGCTGGTAGTGACACTCACCTGCTGGTGGTGGCACTCACCCGCTGG
>LQNS02276820.1:141709-155590 GCA_001587735.2 Parhyale hawaiensis
GATATGGTCATTTTCTTAACTCCATGTAATGTTCCCTGTGAATCATTTTTAATATTCGACCCTCAGGGAAGGTTGGTATGCCGAGGGAACCTTCCATCAACAAGTTCATGTTGCCTGGGAAAGGTAACTCACTTAGTAATTATTCGTATGCAATGGTCATGGAAAGTGAGGCCAAGACATCGTGACGTACACTACGAGGTGTACAAAAGTGAAGGCTAACAGAGCAGGACGGGAGGCCGACTGTCATGTCACCTCTCCGACTCAGAACTACTTAATCGTACAACGTGATGGTGAATCCCTTCGGTTTTAGCCCGCCTACGTACGATAATTTTCACCTGATATAGTTTATTTCCCGACCTGAAATTCCCTCTTCGTTCAATCTTCGTGATATATCCGCTATGAATTTAGGCACTAGGTCCGCCCATCAGGTCCTTGCAAGATGATTGCTTGCATCCAAGTTGTAGCAGCCGCGTTCTTGGGAAAAATTCGTTGGCTATAAGAACTCACAAGCATATGGTGGTGGAAATAAACGTTACATGCGGCACCGAGCGACGACCATAGACAACCCAACATCGGTTCACAGATAGGTTCACTCGCAATGCTTGAGTCCATGTTAGTGCGTGGTAAACTCGGAGAAAGCTGATCAACGGGTAGAAGAGACGAGAAATAATATGGGTAATATGAGCTGTATTCCAATCGAGACAGCTTGCCACTGTTACCTCAATGTCCAGATTTTAGCCATGAAATATATGGAAACGATTTTTTTTTTAAATTATTGAATAATTGAAAAATATTACGTAGGTTCACAATTATCAAGCCCGCTCCACAAGGGAGTCGGAAAACGAGAACGTTTCTCTCTACTCCAAGATTACGGTAGAACTCCGGTTCCAAGATTACGGTAGAACTCTGGTTCCAAGATTATGGTAGAACTCCGGTTTCAAGATTATGGTAGAACTCCAGTTCCAAGATTACGGTAGAACTCCGGTTCCAAGATTATGGTAGAACTCCGGTTTCAAGATTATGGTAGAACTCCAGTTTCAAGATTACGGTAGAACTCCGGTTCCAAGATTATGGTAGAAGTCCGGTTCCAAGATTACGGTAGAACTCCGGTTTCAAGATTATGGTAGAACTCCAGTTCCAAGATTACGGTAGAACTCCAGTTTCAAGATTACGGTAGAACTCCGGTTCCAAGATTATGGTAGAAGTCCGGTTCCAAGATTACGGTAAAACTCCGGTTCCAAGATTACGTTACCGCGTCGCAACTTCGACTTGTCCAAGGCTATGTTTCCCGACAATTACTCAAGATCTGAGCAACCACCTCTGGTACTCCACTAAAGCAAGTGCCAATCTCACAGTTTCGAATATCTTCTTAATTTTGAGTGAGCCTCAATTCTCAAGACACATATTTTAAAGTGATATGTGTAAACACTTTAAGCTGTAGTCACGCTTACTGAAACTTTTGTTCCAAGAACGTGAAACGTTTCTGTTTCCGATTCTCGTGTGCAGCGGGCATTAGAGTTACGACAAAATAATTAGCTACATTCCACATATACTTCAGGCTGTGGCGCACCTGCCTCTGAAGAGAGGGAGCAGAGATCATGTGTGCTGTCTTTTATGAGGCAATAGTTTCTGCACTAAATTCTCGAGAGTAGAGTGCACGCGTACTCACGGAGCCTGCGGCAGGGTTGTTCCAAAACGTGACACCAGCGCAATGGCAACTATCGCCGTGCCACATCTCGTGTCTTGGAATAGCTTCATGTGCCACATCTCACGCAATTGTTCTGCACTGCATCAAATTGTAGCATTTTTAATAATGGTGTACTTAGATACCGCTACGGTACTACCAAGTAACCATTACTTATTGATGGTTTCTTCTCCGGCTCCGCATCCCACAATCTGATGGCCATTGCAGGTGGTATATCCTCTGCATACCACGGCCAGTTGCTTAGTTGTGGCATGTCCTATACCTTTTTCAGTTGACCATTGATTGCTGGTGGCATGTCCTCCGCATGCCAGTATCACCTGATTATTTTGTTACGGGTGGTAGCTCAGCCGGGCAGTCCGTTGGCACCATCAGTCGACTTCTTTAGCCAATGACGTCAGCTGGGGCGACGATATCAACGTTATTGTTACAAGCACTTCGTTTCCTTCTTTCGACGTAAAGTCTGAGGACACAATTGCGGGCCAATAATTGTTGCTCTTAACAACGGTTATTCCCCAAATTCACAAGTTGCACGTAGACGAAGTGCAGTTTTCGGTCATGTTTGTTTGTGCGCAAAGATTTAGCCTTCGAGGCTTAGCTTGACCTAAGATTCGGACAACTGCCCCGGCTTCGACCCACTGATTCACGGTTCAGGTGTTGCCTTTAATCGACTTCGTGTGATACTTAAAAAAGTTCAATTTTACTTCGTGAAATGAAGATTTCAGGAACTCAACACAATCCGATGGCTTCCTACACCTGCAACACAATTCAAAGTAACGAAGCCAAAGTTTAGGATAAGTTAAGTCCAGGGGGCTTGGCTTAGATCGACTTTGATACCCACTCGAACGCGTCCTTTGTGGCGATGCTCCCTTAACCGAAGTTATTCAGACACAGAGATGCTTCAGCTGGTCTTTTACCACTTTTACCACCGCCACTCTTCTCTACTTTTACTGCTTTACCACTGCTGCTGTTTTAGTACTGTTATTACTACGTCTTCTGGTACTAGTTTTTCTGTTACTTCTATTAACCCTACTACTAGTCCGGCAACTTCTTCTATCATTTCTGCTCTCCCCAGTATCCATATTCTGGTTCAATTTTTGTAATAATGATAATACCGAATTGTGAAAAAATTAAACAGCTGTTTGACAAGCAGCACTGCCGCGTTAGGTATTAACATATTGGTTATTCCTTTTTTGTACGGAACAGGCAATACTTCATTCCTTCTGTAGCGATTCATATCACTCACGAATAAATTCTAACATTTCGCACGGTACCGAAACGGCTTGGGAACGCTACAGAATTTCTTTGTGTTGGCTTCCGAAACCGGAAATTTGGCAACGCCTTTCTTTAAATGGCGCTCAGGTTCTTGCCACATGTTTGTTTGTGTGTAATTTACTTTATTCCGCAGCCTTGCATACCCCCTCCTCCCCCTCGCTATCAATAGACCTCCCCCCATTCTTACCACCCCACATTGTGGGAAGATATCAGACCGAGACAGACCACCGTCCGCTGGGCGGCATTCTGCTCCCTGGGCTCCAGCGGCGCCTGCGCTAACGCAATCGTTCTGCCTTGCGCCACGCCGTTGATGTATTGTGCGTGTGTAGTTTTGTGTGTGTGTCTTGCGTTGCCGCTTCGCCTGTCTCCGTTTTCTGTTTGTGTCAAGGCAGCAATTGCTAAGATCTAATGATTAACACAGTAAATATTAGTATATTGGTGTAAGTAGATGCCATAATTACAGTCGTACACAACAAGTGGTTAGCTTACCTCCATGTGACGCTCAGGGCCGCAGCAGGGGAGAGATGTTTATGTTAAGACTTTGCCTGCAGTGTGGTGATGTGGTGAACTGGTGGTGGTGACAGCGTAGCCGTCTTATATCAACAGGTGACTATCAGAGCTATCAAGCAGACTAGCCTCAAGACTGCCTATTCCTTGCAAGCGTGTTGCTTTATTTTCCCTTAGGCCGAGTTGACACGTCATTCCTATCTACGCATTCACTCGTCTAAAGGTTTTGTAGCGTCGTTGTCAGTACAATTTTGTGTATGCCACAAAAAGATATTTAAATGCTGCCGTCAAATCAATTTCATCCGCTAGTGTTACTAGGCAACCTATGGACATCTCTTCATACACACAGTGAAACAAACCTGAGGAAACAGTGCACTTTTCTACTATTTCTAGAGCCAGTAACACATTCGAACGCGTTTATGTGAATGACGTGTGAACATGCCTTTATAATCGTACCTGCAAAAATTACGTGCGTGTACTCAGGGCCAGGGGTAGGGAGCCTCAGCACGGGTCGTCCATACATGGATGTACGTACGACAACATAGACAGCCACTGCCAGGGTGGCGGTTGTGAAGCCAGCAGTTTCCCATGCCCCTATTGCCTATGTCAAATACAAAGAGCAGCGCTATAGCCAAACAGCTTGATGGTACGTACGTCTGTGTGACACACTATTGAAAAAAAAAAAACGTATATTGCGTACGCTGTTCCACATTTCATTTGTGCCATAGATTTTTATTATCTATGCAACGGTTCCTGGTGCGCCTGACGTAGAGGAACGGAACAGATTTAGGGCACGTTCGATTTAGGGCCGCAACATTGAGCTTTCAAGTCTTGATTTGTCCGAAACCTCATGCAGGTGCCATGACTTTGACCTGTTGAAGTGAGTTTGAGGCGTTTACCCTTAATCGATCGCCCTTGAAACTCCCGGACTAAATATTACCCCATAAAATAGAGTTCTCAGCCGGTTCAGCGTAATCCGGTTAGTTTTAACGCTTGCTGCTCATTTTAAGGTTACAAAACTAAACCTTGGGTCTCAAATTTCAAAAAAGTTAAGCCTCGAAGGCTTAATTTTGGGGCCCAATGGGGCGTGCCCCTACTGCACCGTGTTCAGTAGCGAGTCCCCTCTTTTTCTTCCTTTTTTCTTCCCCGTCCTCTACATCCTACTAACATAATGGCAATAGCTCATAGAGGACCGGGGCGTAACTTCCGGTGTCTTATTGGGAATGGGCCTATTGGTTCGTCTACTGCCGCCTATCTAATCTAATAAGGAGAGGAGCATCAACGGTTATTTTTTTGCCGTGTCTTTGTCGCAACGGGCTGTGCCATAACGGGCTGTGCCATAACGGGCTGTGCCGTAATGGGCTGTGCCATAACGGGCTGTGCCATAACGGGCTGTGCCATAACGGGCTGTGCCATAACGGGCTGTGCCATAACGGGCTGTGCCATAACGGGCTGTGCCATAACGGGCTGTGCCATGACGGGCTGTGCATAACGGACTGTGCCATAGCGGGCTGTGATGCCGTCATTGCTGCTGGTGAGAGTGTGCTGACCGCTGCTGCCGTGCTACTGGTGGGTTGGGTTGGGGTATAAGGTGAGTTATGAGGTGGCCGTAAGGTGGGCATGCGGTGGCCATGATGTGACCATGAGGCGAGCATGAGGTGGCCATGAGGTGAACATGAGGAGCATGAGGTGAGCAGGAGGCGGGCAAGCACAGGGCGGGGTGAGGGAGGAGCAGCTGTACAGGCAGCGGTTCAGGCGGTGCAGCTTAAAGCTGTCAGCTGTAGAGCAGCAGCGCGGCTGTCACTTGAGCGCCGGTGGCGTCGCGGGGCTCCGGTGTGCTGGAAAGTTCGTGGCATGCAATCACAGGGAGGGCTGCAGGCGACCCGAGTTAGAGCAGCACCCACAGGCCGGTCTCCTGTCAGTATCAACGCTTAATAACGAAGAACAACGCGTCGTTTCTGTCCATGAAATTTGTGCACCCACTTCGCAGCCGCGTGAAAAATTTTGGCATGATTCGGTATTTTTTTCATTTACTAGAAGCTAGTAACAGGGTGCCTACTTTAAATGCTTTTTCCACGAGAAAATGAGAAACATTTCCTGCTGGACTGAATTTCTGCAACGAGATTCTTGCGGATCTCTGCCCTTGTGATGTTTGGGCGTTGGTGTCAGTTTCACTAGTTTTCTGATTATTGGACTGCGTGCTAGATTCAAACAATGACAATTTAATTACGTACATTTTTCTGCACCGCCCATTTAGATATTTAGAGGCTTTATCGGTTGCATGTACGAGTAAATAGTGAGCGGTATCGGATAATATCGGTTAAATGCCTATAAATTTCCGAAAGGGCGGGCTGTAAGGTGGATCGAAACGCCGTCAGAACTCTTTAGCGCGACCAAAATTCGCCCCGCGGTGGCTAGCGGTAACTTGGTACAATGAGCTACGGTCGGCAGCTGAACTTAGGTTGACTTTGGTTGGCCAGGCAGGAAAGTCCAAAGCTTAGCCCACTTGCGAATGTTTTGGGCCCTGTGGGAGCAGCCAAATGCTGGCAACTGATGAACAGTTGCGAGCTTCCCTACAGAATTATGAAGGGTTGCTGGTTGAGGAATTTGTCTGCTTGGAAGGATCGTGGTGGTGCTCGAGTCCCGGATAAAGAGCGGGAAAGCTAGCAAGCGTGAGCAAATTAAGCAACTTAGTTGGGCAATGGCATATTAAAAGTAAGGGTCATGGTGTATGCACTGAGAAAAAGTTCGATGCACGTAGGTGTTTCATGGCGTTGTTTGGTGTGTCATCGCAGCAGACAGGAAAATATATTTCAGTCAGAAAAACATATTTCCGCAAAAAGAAAGTGAACAAAAGCTTTGTAGTTTTGTTACACGTGCGAAGCAGGACGCGGTTAGATACTAACACGCAGGTCGCTATTGTCATTTGAAGTTTCGTCTCTTCAGGTGCATCAATTTTACGTGTTTTTCATGCATCATTGGCTTTGTCCCAAAACTAAAACACATAAGTGCATCAACGCACGCGAGGAAGTGCATCATAAGACCCTACATGCAGTGTCATGATTCACTTGATTTACATGTTGCACTTTCGTGTTTCGGTTTTGGGACAAATATGCATGTAATTTTGATGCATCTAACTGCGGTAAAATTTCTCTCAATGTAATTATGACATCGTCACCTGTGAACTAATCAAATACATTGGGAAATTGCTACAGATAATTTGATTTGTCTCAAACCCTAAAGCCTTGTTCGCACTCGGGGTAGTATGTAGTCAAGCGGTAAGTAGCTACTTGTCACTGCACTAACTATTTACCACCACAAAACTCGTTCACATTATATTATATTTGAAGTGTGTACAGTGCATATTGGTGGCTACTATCTAATGAGGGGCTACTGCCTGCTGACTCGCCTGAGATGAATTGAGAATTTAGTCCAGTAAATTAGTGACTGACTAAACAACGTTAGTAAAATCTTACTGTTCGGCACTTAACTATTTACCACTTGATTAAATACTATACTGAGTGCGAACAAGGCTTTAGCTTCGAGGCACACCCAAAGCACGCCAGCAAGGCGTTGCCCCCTCTCATCACGCATCTGCAGTGCTGGACGGATTTATTGTATAGATTCATACCGCAAAAGTTGGCCTTGAGCTCCTCAGGTCCATCAGTCCGTATTTTGCCTGCTCTGTGTCGGTATGGAATTCATTGCCAGGATCCGTGTCCGGCCCTGTTCTGTGTCCCGCAGTCATCCATGCACATTTTCGTATAGCGGCGCTGCTGAGCTGCAATTTGGGCTACGCGCCGTTCTATTAATTGGGGTGATTATTATTACTAGTTGCAACATGTGGAAATTCCATAAAATAAAAGCATTGATCTTCGCTGATATCTCAGAACCGTATCATGCATACGAAATGTGAAAATATGGTTGAATTCAGACAGCAAATCTTCCACCTATGACCCGCGAGCACGAACAGCTTAAAAACATTAAAACGTGGCTCCTGTTCCTCCCTGTGAAGCGTCAAGGTCGTACTAACAAACTAAGGAGTTAACTAACTTAGGGCCTAACGGAATTATAATAAAGGAAATAGATAATGCTTATCAAAGCGATATAAGTGAGACCAGTGTATGTTTACTTCAATATTTCGTGTCTCGTCCGCTACGAGTATTGGATGGCCGAAAATTCGACCTTCGCAATAGCAAACGTAAATGTTGATAACATAATTTCCGAGTAGAATCTATGGCCTAGACGATGTAAAGTAGCTATCAACTGTGAAGTGCAGGAGCAGGCAGTTCAAGAGAAGCTTGAAGCGAGGAAGGCAGATGAAGCTTGTTTCGATGTATCTCTTCTTTATTTGGCGCTCTCCTTTTTTTAGAACATGCGTTTCTATTCCTCTCATTTCAATCTTCTTTAAACTACGATTGTCGGGACCATTTGAAGTTTGCAGTTGAAGTTAAAAGAGCCGCTCTAAAGTAGAAGATTTCACGGGTGTAGAGGTAACTGTGCAGGTCTGGAGACCAATAAACATGGACGGGCATTTTAAACAGTATGTTTACGGGGTAATTAGAGACAACGACAAAGTCACAAGTGAGCGCTGGCTTGAAACCGCATGTTTTCATCCATGATACCAGTGGTAAACTGGTATTTATGTATCTCCGGCGGCGCCAAGAGACAATGATGACGTCACAACGGTCTCGAACCGTCGATTTGAGGTGCGCTTAGCAGTTGTGCGTCTGTGTCTTCCTTTGTGTTTGTGTGTGTGTGTGTGTGTGTGTGCGCAGATTGTAGCGCTTCCTCACTTCGGTCGCCACAGACTTGAGTGAGCTTATGACCCGAGCAGGAAGTAAGGGAGGTGATAATGTTTTCGTTGAAAAGTATAAATATTTGTATAAATAAATATATTTGTACATTATATATTTGTCTGTCCACCCAATAAGTGGTCGAAAGAGTTGAGCAATCTCCATAATATCTTGTAATTTGGAGGGTTGCCCTAGACGTGACCCATTTGAAATTTGGACCTAGCTGGCCATAAAAAATGACCGCGTTGAATTTTCTCCACCAGGGCAAATTTGCCTCCAGCGCGGCAGATCGTCTGGAGAACGGGGCGTTCTATTTTTACCTCCGCCAAAGAGGTTATATTTTCGCCGGATTTGTCTGTCTTTCTGTCAGTCACCAAGATAACTCAAAAAATTATGGACGGATTCTGATGAAAGTTGCAGGGATTGATAATTATGTTATGAAAAACAGATGATTAACTTTGGGTGAAGATCAGTCCATCCGTTTACTTGTTTGTTTTTCTGCTTCATTTTTCTCAATGCCATCACTCAAAAAGCTATGGGCAGATTTTTATGAAATTTACTTAAGTTTAGGTACATTATAAAGAGTAAATGACCAATTTTTTGTGATGATTTGTTGGTTTGGTCGTATGTTTGTTGCTGTGTTTGATTTTACGCTTGTTAGCGCAATAACTCAAAAGTTTTGAAAAAATCGTTATGAAACTTACAGAAGTTGTTGATTATATTTTGGTGCAGATTGGCTGATTCATTTCTACTTTTGAGATGTGTTTGTTATAATGTTTGTTCTCAGTATAACTAAAATAGTTAGGAAAGGATCTTCAGAACAATTGCAGAAACTGTTGACACTATTAAAAGGCACAATTGATAAGATTTTGGAGTTGATACAAAAGAAATTATAGTCTCAGAGCCAATTTGAATTTTTCGTTACCGTTGCCTTACATGGCGGAGGTATGCGTTCTCAGAGTGCTCTAGTTTCCCTATGTTAGTATTTAAGAGCTAATTCCTGGACAGAATGCGGCTGTGCCCTAGCCTCGTTCATCGAAAATGACTTCGTTGAATTTGCCCCCTACCGCGAGTGATGGTCTTACGCCACCGAGGTGTTAAAGTTTGGCTTGTATCCGCTCAGATGACTGCAGCACGTCGCGTCAGAGAGGATTCATAGTGAGATTGGTGCGCTGCAGTACAATTACGATTCTAGAAAGACGTAATTGAGCAGACAATGAATTTTATTCTTTTTCTTCATTGTTTTGCCAATAACTAAATTGGAACTACACATCTATGTATTGTGGCAGTTTCTAGGACAACCTCCGTGCTGTAGGACGTCCCAAACCCCACAATGCTGCCCATGCATGATAGCACTGTGACGTCAGTCTTGCAGTGTAGTACATGCAGCATAGTGTTTCCTGTCTCACAGCAGCAGCAGCAGCTCTGCTGCGGACCATGTACCACATCCAGCACGCTGTGCGGGTAGTAGAGAACCTGTGGTTTTAGATTATCTCGAAAGTGTGCCATCACGACTCTAGGCAGCCAACAAACAGCAGCCTTTTTCTTTCAGTGGGAAGTTTTCCTTCACTAAGTATGCCATGTCGTAGGAGCAGCCATGATACGAGTAACCCGAGTGTGATAATTTTGGCTATCTAGGTTTCCAACTCCCTTAAATGGACAGACTAGCGAAGCGCTCTGAGAGTTCATACTCCCAGCGCAATGTAAACGAAAAATTCAAATTCGTCCTGAAGTTAGGATTTCCTTTTCATCAACAAAATTTATTCATTTGTGCTCTTGACTTCAAGAACAGTTCCAGCAATTTTCTTGAAGGTCCCAATCATAACTTTTCGAATAATGTTACCGAGCGAGAAAAAACAAGTAAATGAAGAAATGGTTGAACAGATCTTCACTAAAACTCAATCATCTGCTCCTCACAACATACCTAGCAATCTCTGTAACTTTCATGAAAGTCCATGAGTAACTTCTGGAGTAATTAACTAATTATGGTGAGAGACGGGTAAAAATTAGATAGAAAAACTCCGACGTGAACATAATCTTCTCATCGGAGGTAACAGACAGCCTGCTACAGTCGTGTCTACATTACAGAGTATCTCTTGTCTTGTATTAAACTTAGTTTCCTTCTGCTGAACTAACACGCTTTTCATTTGTGTGCAGATCAGCCGCTGCTGAAGCCTCGGCAGCGCACTCTTCTTTATTAGGTGAGTGGGGGGGGGGGAAAGGTTGGCAGATATAGTTATAGCCGTTGTGTAGGTGGGCAGCTGCGGCCAATTGTGACTCCGGTATCAGAGTAAAATCTGCAGGGGCTGCAGACCTACAGCCTGTATCACACGTTTGGTTAAGCCACAGGTGACCGCAGACCTCCGGCCTGTATCACACGTTTGGTTAAGCCACAGGTGACCGCAGACCTCCGGCCTGTATCACACGTTTGGTTGAGCCACAGGGGACCGCAGCCCTCCGGCCTGTATCACACGTTTGGGTAAGCCACAGGTGACCGCAGACCTCCGGCCTGTATCACACGTTTGGGTAAGCCACAGGTGACCGCAGACCTCCGGCCTGTATCACACGTTTGGTTAAGCCACAGGGGACCGCAGACCTCCGGCCTGTATCACACGTTTGGTTAAGCCACAGGGGACCGCAGACCTCCGGCCTGTATCACACGTTTGGTTGAGCCACAGGTGACCGCAGACCTCCGGCCTGTATCACACGTTTGGTTAAGCCACAGGTGACCGCAGACCTCCGGCCTGTATCACACGTTTGGTTAAGCCACAGGTGACCGCAGACCTCCGGCCTGTATCACACGTTTGGTTAAGCCACAGGTGACCGCAGGCTTCCAAGTCTCAAAAAAAAAAAAAAAAAACCCAGTGCAAGTAGCACGAAAGACGGCAACTGTTCAGCGGCCCGCTCGCTATGTTGAGACGCTGGCGTACTTACTGGACCACAGCAGATATCCCGCGGTAACCGCTGCCGCACCGTACACATCTGGAGTTTCTGAACTGCCTGCTGTGCGAGTAACTTTGCTCGTTGCTTCCCTCGGTTATGTAATACGCAGGATGGGACAGATCACCAGTGTATGGCAGAGATCGAAGACTGAATAGAAGAGCAGAAGTGAAGCTGCCGTATTAATTTACTAAACCTGTTGACCTCGTCGCCCATCAGAAGAAGGGTAGACCATCACATCTAGGGTGAGGGTCCTAAAGGATTCACTGTACCATCTTAAAAGGGATCCTGAGCCCTGATCATGGTGGGTCCAGCCTACTGCACCGTATTAAGTCCCAATCCGTCTGTCACAGCTGGCCCGCTCTTCGGCTAAAGTGTCATAAACTACAAAGACTCCAGTAACAGAAATAAAGTCTTGGGAACTTTCGGTAGCGGGGCAACGTAAGAAAGTCAAGCAATGGCTGCCATTTCTTAGCTTCTGACGATAGCGACGAATTAGCTATAGGACGGTCACCAGGTGAACTTAGTTGGAGCGTAAAAAGCAGCAGGTCACCTGAATCGGTCTGTGTGGGACTGGTGCCGGCCACCGTCCGTGGGTAATGATTACCTCAGCCAAGGAGGTTATGTTTTCGTCGAGTTTGTCTGCCTGTCACAGAGATAACTCAAAAAATTATGGGCCGATTTTAACGAAATTGACAGGGATTTTAAGTATGTTAAGAGGAACAGATAATTATTTTTTGGTGAAGATCCATTTATCCATTTGTTTGTTTGTCTGCCTCATTTTTCTCAATGTCATAACTCAGAAAGTTATGGACGGATTGATATGAAATTTGCATAAGTGGTTAGTATATCAAGAAGAGTAAGTCACCAAATTTTATTGATGATCTGTTTATTCGGATGTTTGTTGCTGTGTTTAATTTTATGGTTTTAGCATAATAACTCAAAGATTTATAAATGGATCTTTCTGAAATTTACAGCAGTTGTTAGTAATGCTGAAAGACATAATGATTAAATTTTGGTGGTGATCGGTTGGTCTGTTTGTATGTTTGATTAATGTTTGTCACAATGATTGTTATCAGCATAACTCAAAAAGTTATTAATGTATCGTCAAGAAAATTACGGAAACTAATATTAGTTATTACTGTTAGTAGGCACAAATGATTAGATTTTGGTGTTGATATAAAGGTCCTTTAGGTTTGTCTCTTGAGATTTTTATTTTGTAAACTTTTCCTCCGTTTTATTTCTTGCCTAAAAATGGAGTTGATTTGATCCTAAACATTTGTTTCTGCTCAAGAAATATGTTTTACTAAAGCACGTACCCTTGTGTTGATTTTCATACTGTACTATAAACGGCCCGTGACCCGTTGGGTCGTCATCACGATGGTCTTCGCTTTCGCAAAAAAGCAGGTGTTATTTAGCTGGGCATAAACAACCCGCTATTCGGCCGTCCTCTTCTGCCCGTCAAGGAGCGGCCTGTTCGGTTCATTATCAATAGATTGTTTGCTTCTCTAACGAATATTCAATACCCAGGCTGTAAGCAAAGTCAATTTATATGTTACGTATTTCAGTTGTATTGCCCATGGCACCGATGAATTGATCATGCCCGTTCTTGAGGCCGAGCTCAGTTTAACTTCCGTATCACAGATACAATCGAATTAAAGAGCCAATTCATGGAAAGAATGCGGCTGTGCCCAAGTCACTCGAATTTCTTCCCGTCTAAAAGCGAAGAAGCTGTGTCAAACAAGACACAAGCAAATAAACGTGACACAAGTAAATAAACAAGCAAACAAAGTTCACAGACTTTTAGTATAATATAGATAAAAAGATCGGCAGCAAAGTCTGCAGTGAGTCTTTCAGTTCGCACAAACTTGCATGTCGCTCATTATGCCGGGAACACATATGCATTTCTACGCCCAACTGGTTGCTAGGATGAGCGGATGAGCAGCTAGTGTGCCGTTTCAAAACATACTTAAAATCGGTAGCATGGATACGGTGACATAAATAACGTCCGAGTCTCGCATCCTTGCATCAAGTTGTCTGTGTGAATGCCTGGTGTGTTCCCGGCATAAGAGGCTCTCACATCATAGCTGTAGTGAAGAGTTGAAGTTTGGTTAACAACTTGGGAATTTTTATGATACAGAAATGGGGGCGTTTCTCCTAAATAAGTGGTAGGCTACCTAAATCGCTTTCTTGCTACACACAGAGAAATCCCGAAAACGGCAAGTTTAGATTTGTATTTCAAGAGGCAGAGTAAATCAGGAGCCGTATTAGTTTCACTTTTTAAAAGATAAATATAAATTTACTTTATTAAATAGGAGTCGACGAGATTAAAATCTTAACGTTTCAGGATGAAAAATCCCATCTTCAGAAGAAAAAAAATAAACCTAGGCTACAACCGATACATAAAAATTTCTTTATTGTTACTCGGTAAGTGGAGCGCAGGTGTTATTGAGGGAAAGTCTTAAAGGCAAATGGACGGAGCCACGCGCAGGGGCCGGACCACAGCTCCTGTACAGTCGGCAAAATTCAGGCTAGGTATATACAGTATAGAGCGGTACAGCCGTGGTCATGATGTTGAGGCTAGGTTTGGTGTTATGTATGTGGAGAGACTCTAATGTTGCGAGCTCGATGGGATTGGAAGAGTCTATGATGGAAAAATCA
>LQNS02276821.1:16844-27288 GCA_001587735.2 Parhyale hawaiensis
GCTCCTCGCCTGCGTGATGCTGTCGCTCAGTCTCTGAATAGGGATTTGTCACGCATTAGCGCATGGTATTCGGCCTGGAGTATGAAGCTGAATGCCAATAAGACCAAGTCGATGATTATCAGTCGGTCTCGGACACTTGTACCGCAGGATCCCAACTGGAGATTGATGACACTTTACTTTAGAAGTCTGGCTCCTTGAAGATTCTTGGTGGTGTCTTTGATGATAAGCTAACTTTTGAGCCGCATATTAGAAGGTTGGTGTCACGTGCTTCCATTAAGATTGGGCTCCTGCGTAAGGTGAATTCCGTGTTTGGTGATAGTCAGGTTGACCGCAGATGTTTTCTTTTTTTGCGTTTTTGCTGTCTGTGTTGGAGTATTGCTCACCGGTCTGGGCTTCAGCTGCTGACACTCACTTGCTCTGTTGGATCGACTTGTTAATTAGTTCAACCAGCAGGCTGTGCGCTTATATTGATCTAGTGATCCAGTCCCACAGGCGAAGAGTAGCAGAGCTATGCATGTTTAATAAGGTGTACAATAATGAGAGGTATTGGTTGAATTCTTCTCTCCCTGCCCTCAAGGTTTTTGGGAGAGCGACTCGTGCTGCGTGCGGAGCGCCCTCTTTCACTTTGGAGGCTGTCAGATGTCGAACAAATCAGTTCTGTCGGTGCTTCGTGCCCTGGTCGGCTAGGGTTTGGAATTTGTTGCCGGCATCGGCTTTTGGTCGTATTGGCCTGCAGGCGTTTAAGTCAGCTGTTGATGGTTTTTTGCTGGATTTCCTTTAGTAGCGTTTTGGGCTTCCCGGTGATGCAAGATGCTTCATTTGAGTTGTATTACCTGTCCGTGGGAGCTCAAGCGTGAAGTTTTAATAATAATAATGAGAGGGGTTAAAAAAGCAGTTAGCAGAGCACCTATATTTGCTATAGCTAAATTAAATATCCAATGAGCAGAGATGCTGTGACTCATAATTACTATCTGAAATTCTTTAAAAACCTTTAAACGCTTCAAATTACAAATACAACTTAGCAGAAATAGCTAGTTATTAGCTAAACGAAAACAAAGTAATGAACCGAAGAAGGCTAAATAGTTATAAAATGCTTTGAAAAACTTGGAAACTTTTCAAAATACAAAGACATCTTGATAGAAATAGCAAGCTACTAGCTAATTCTAGCGCAGTATCGAACTGGAGAAAGTGAAATAGCTATGTGCCTACATCCTTTTCATGAGCTATCACGCCGGCTTTTCATTAGCTATCAAATTGCAGCTATAATTACTATCTCCTTCTAATAATTTAGAAGCTGCCAGCGTACCAGAATATATCAAGATATTCATCTCTGAAATAGAATAATACAAAATAAATATGTTATAGGATTTAATAAACATAAGCAATAGTTCCCTTAGCTGTCGTGTCAAACAAATTCCTAAATATGAACATTAACTCATCCTATCAGTTTTGTAAATAAATTATAATAATTTTTGGAACGTAAACTATTGCTCTACAATATTTTTGAATAAAAATAAAAAATCATAAAAATCACATAGACCAAAAACTATATTTTTTTATTCGTTGAAACTCCGTTTTTTGTGGTCTAAACCATGGCTGAACTACGTAACATGTTAACTCACGCACATGTAGCGGGTTAAGCCCGGCCGCACTATCGTATCTCATGACGATTTTGCGTTCACGTAAGCTTTCCTGCACGCGCCACCACTAAAATAAACACTACCTAGGCAAGCCAAACTTAACCTAACCTAACCTAACCTACCCTTACCGAACCTTACCTAACCTTCTAACCTAATCTAACCTTACCTAACCCAACCTAAACTAACTTAACCCAACCCAACTTAACCCAATCTAACCTTTCTAACCTTACCTAACGTTACCTAATGTTAACTTATGTTACCTAACCTAACCCAACTTAATCAGCAATACAGCGAGGAGCGCGGCGCTCCAACTTGAACGCCGCTCACGCGCACACGATCTGCGTACACAAACACGCACACAAATTGTCGTGAGAGACGATAGTGCAGCCCGGCCCACCCCTTTTCAGCTGTGACATCAGGTGGAGAGATAGACGGCAAACGGTGTTAATTAGTTCATACCTGTTACTTGCTTAAAAAAATACGGTGAATGTAAACTGGAATGAAGAAAAAAGAAGAGTTATTTCCGTACGGTCACAGCTGTTAATTATGCAATGCAAAAATCCGGTTGCTAAAAACAGCAACTAAGTGTCAAACAAATATCGCAAATGACGAAGAAATCAGTAACAACCACATAGCTACGGTTGCCTAAGTACCAATTTGGCCGTGTTTTGTTATCATGTATAATTTTGCATACTACGCTATGAAACATTACCGTGTAACAACATGACTTACAGGAAAAAAACTACAAATGCACATGTATTATCAGTAGAGTATTCAACGCTCTAGAAGTATATTTAAGATAAAATGTATCAACTTTACTTGTGAAATTTGTATCTCACAGCGCTTCTCTCATCAAAATATTACTAATTGCCAAATGGAGGAGCATTTTTTACTAGTTCAAGCATCATAATATTTTATATCAGTTGATCAACAGCGGTCTTTCAACCAATTAAGGAGTCTCCCCGTTGATAAATCATTTTCTATCGAGTTTTCAGAGAGAACCGTCATTATTAGAGTAACTTGGTTAGACAAGCAGTCTAAATTTAACAAGAATTTTTTATTTTTTTTTTGAAGTTTCATCACTGCTTCAAGTGAAAAAAGTGTTGTCTGTGGTTACTTGGAAAAATTTGTTAAGAAAAGTGAATTACTCCTAATTACCACGTAGTAGTTTTATTATTTTGCTGGGGCAAAATATGTTCGAAGCAGAGCAGATGATACCGGTGAGAGCGGAAACGTTGTATATATTTTTTTTGCTGCCAAACCTCACTTTTTTCGCTCCTCGGGAGGTTTAGGAAAATGGAGGCTCACGAAGTTCTTTTTCCCGTGTTCAGAATAGCCAAACAACAATTGTCAGCCCGTGGTAGCGGAAATTATGGTATAAATGAATTAGGAATACTATTGATACTTGCACAGCACTGACGTTCTTCGCTCCACCTGACGTAATACGAGGAGATGCGCAGACCGTCTCAAAATGGTCAAGCGATGAGTTATCCTGTTATGTAATTCAGCCATGGTTCAAATCATGTTTTTTCAACCATTTGGTTTAAGCCAGCCAACCTTAGTATTTACTCATACCAATTTGCGCTGTGAGTGGGGACGCTCATGTTCCAACTCAAGCCAAATTTCTAGGTATGAGTTGGAGTTGATCAAATTTTCCTAATATTTCGTGGGCGGAGGTTACAGCTTTAACTGCCGACAGACGGGATCATATATATATATATGCATATCACCAGGGTTGCCAGGTCAGTCTCACAAAAAGTAGCCTTCAATTCCCGAAATAATTGCGGATTGCTTGGAAAAGTAGCCCTATCCAAAAATTTTACATGGATATAAGAAACTTGAGGAGCACAGTAGAACCCGCTTAAGTCGTCACCTCTTAAGTCGGAAACCCGGTTAAGTCGTACACTAACAGAAAAGTACGACTTAACATTTGTAAATGTCGACTTAACCGAATTTCGGATAAGTCNTAATATATTCATTACAAATCTGTTAGTGTCCATAATGAAGATATTTAAACGAAATGTAGTACATATTTAGTACTAGGAAATTCACCGAACCCTCATCCTTGCACTCATCACTGGTCTTTCATTGGTGAGTATATTTAAGATACATAGGCTATAAATAATTTATGTGTACGGTAAGTTTACATGTTGCATAATCTCCTTATGTAGCTATTACACATACATATAGCTACATACGTATGTATATGTATGAACTGTTGAATTCTGGTGCTTAATACGTAGTATGTACATACGCATGCATAGAAGTATGTAATACGGTATGAACTGTACTAATACTTAAAATGGGATCCAATCAAGTAGTACATAGCGTTAAGTCGGACTTGTATACGACTTAACAGGTTAGTAGTACGACATAGCCGAGTTGTCGGTTAAGTCGTACTATCGGTTAACTCGGGGCACCATCGGGGCCTCCGCCCCGATGGTGTCGACTTAAGCGGGTTCTATTGCAGTATCACATGTAATGGTTAGTTACCTTTAGAAAATAGGGCGTAAATAGTACTGTGCATGCATTTAAATGATAAAATTAGGAACTCCTGAGTATTTAGTTCGGGAATGGGTATTGGTGAAAGCCTTCCCTATTCGCTCCTCTATACTCAACACCGCTCATCTTAATGCTCCTATCGAGTTCCACCTCTCCCCGGGTAGCTCGCTTTTACGAACTCTCAATGAGAAGCCTCCGTATTTTGAAACGCGCTATTTAAGCATTAGCTGAGCAAACCTACACCAGAACTAAAGGCCCTTTTACACGGACAGGCAATGTCTGGCGAACAGCGGCTAGAATCTCGGGGAACATGCCCGTCGAACATTGTGGTGCTATTACTCGAGACGGTGAAATCTCGAGATTACGTCGATCAGGCAGATCCAAGTTACATACTTTTCATCTTAAATTGACCAAACAGTGAGCAGAATCTCAATATTTTTATTGAAATAATTACTACAGCTAGTTCGAAAGAATTTTTCAACAGTTTGAAAGGCTTTGAAGGTAATAAATTTAATGTTCGCTTGATAGTGCCCGCTGTTCTGCAGGCAAAGTTCGCTCAGTGAGCAAACCTGTGGTAGCAGTGAAATTCTGCCGGACAGCGGGCAAAATGGGCTGCCTGCCTGGCACTTCTTCCTGTTTGCTGGGCAATGTTCGGCCGTGTAATACCGGCTTAACAGATTGGGCTTGCGCAGTGCGGGGGGATGCAGGCTTACACAAGTCGCAGAACCAACCTTGTCTGCGTTTAGTTGGAGTTGGTGGCCTGTGTGCTGAATGGGCCCTAAGGTTCTAGTTCTAGGAATTTTACCAAACATTTAAAGGGTTTTCTGCTTTGTAAACATGTAGTTAGCTATTCATCAACAATCTTAATCGCTTCATTTCAACTTCCTGTAGTAGAAGAATGATTTTAAGAAAAGGACTTAAGAAAAAGCAATTAGCAGAGTACCTTTATGCCTGCATAGAAGCTAAGATTTATAATTATTGCAATATTAAATCCGTTGAAAAACTTGAAAACACTTCAAATTAAAAATACAACTTGACAGAACTAGCTAGCTACTAGCTGATTAAAAACAGAGTACTGAAAATACTATCCTAAGGCAAATTATAAATAATAAAAGAAAGTCGACGGTAAACTAAAATTTACCGTTTCGGGTTTTTGATCTCCCATCATCAGTAATGAAGTTAAAAGAAGTTGAAAGAATTTAAAAGAACTAATTTTATTTTAATTGAGCAAGGTCTGGGCAGATGCTATCAGGGGGAGAGCTAAAAGGCTAATGAGCGTAGTGCGCTCGGGTAGATGGGGTCCTTATATAAGGGTCGGGCGATATGGGATGCGGAGAGAAAGATCATGTACTGTCGAAGGAAAAATGTCAGTGATGGGCTATAGTCTAATCAGCGAATGAACATAGCTGTGAAAAGGGGCGGATTTCAGCTCCTGTACAGTCGGCAGATTTGGAGCTAATTAGTCGTGGATAGTGTGAAGAGGTACAGCTGAGGTCATAATGTTGAGGCTAGGTCTTGTTCTATGGATATAAAGGGATTCTAATTTTGTGAGTTCGATTGGATTAGAAGAGTCAATAATTGAGAAGCCATTTTTGCTGATCGGAAGATCATTTTGCTCAGAATGCAGGCCTGAAGCTGAATGTGAAGGTTTTGCAAGTAGTAAACCGGTTCGGCTGGATAAACCTAAATGTTAGTCAATGCAGGCTTTGAAATGGACAGTGATATCAATGTACGAGCCGCTGCATTCTCTGCATTTGAAGCTGTAGATAACACTTGACAGAAGCAGTGTGGGTGGTTTGTCTTTTAATTCAAAGTAGGACCCTATGGTGAATGTGTCTTTGTATGAAAATTTAGAGTCTATATGTAGGTAAGCTTCAGAGAGGAACGTTTTCAATGTGTTTGCTGCACCAACAGAGCATTTGTTGTAGTACGGAAGCGAACGAAAGAAGTTTAATTTAGGGACAGACGGTTTGCTAATGCCGGGATCGAACAGTTTGTCTAGGAACAATTTGCTATAGTGGTCCAGTAGATGGTACTGATAACCGTTATTTTTGTAGAAAGTTCGGAGATAGTCAACTTCGTTTGAGAAGGCAAGGTAGTAGGAGGACAATTAGTATGCTCGAAATAGTAGAGTATTATAGCACTGATTTCAAACTGATCGTTGCAATAACTGAAAAAAACCTGTTCAGAGTCCTGAGAACGTCGATTTTCTGTAAACCCCAGTGATAAGCGTTGAGTCGTGGTTGGTTACTAGAACATTTAACGAAGCTAAAGAAATATCTGACTGGTTTTCGGCAGTGAACTTGATATTTTGATATTTACCATTTAGATAATCCAGAAATAAATCAGAATCTGCTAGATTCTTAAATACTAGATGGCTTTCATCTACATAACGACTATAGTGAATCGATTTGAAGTCGGTTTGAATCGTTAAGCCGAAGGGTTTCATGATGGCATAGGAAGATATTTGCTAACGACGGATTGAGCGGGCTTCCCATGGAGACCCCATCTATTTTTTTGTCCAGTCTATTGTTAAACATGAAGAAGGAATATCTAATGGCGAGACTAAGGAAAGTTCTAAAGGTAGGTTTGTCCATGTTGTGGAATAGGTCCGTGCCGTCGAAAACTTTGCTGCAAATGACCTCTATACTTCCCTCTACGGGGGTGTTGGTGAAAAGAGAGGCGACATCGAAGCTGGATAAGTAGGCGTTGGGAGGCAATTGGAGGTCTTTGATACGGTCACGAAATTCAAATGAATTGCACAAACTAAACCGATTAGTAGTTAAAGGATTAAGTAATTGAGCGAGGAACTTAGCGGTTAGACTTCTTTCATTCGTTTCCGTACTACAACAAAGCCTCTGTTAATGCAGCAAGCACATTGAAAACGTTCCTCTCTGAAACTTACCCACATAAAAACTTTACATTTTCATACAATAACACACTTAACAAAGGGTCCTACTTTGAATTCAAAGACGAACTACCCACACCGCTTCTTTCAAATATTATCTATCGTTTCCAATGCAAAGGATGCAATGCCTCGTACATTGATAGCACTGGATATTTCACAGCCTGTATGGACAAAACATCTAGGTTTATCCAGCCGATCTGGTTTACCACTTGCAAAACCTTCACATTCAGCTCCCCGCCTGCATGCTCAGCAAAACGACCATCCCATCAGCAATGACGGCATCTGAATCTTTGACTCTTCTAATCCAATCAAACTCTTAACATTAGAATCCTTTTACATCCATAAAACAAGACCTAGCCTCGACATTTTGACCTTAGCTGTACCCCTTCACACTATCCACAACTAACTAGCTCCACATCTGCCGACTGTACGGGAGCTGACATCCGGCTCCTTCTCACAGCTCTGTTCATTCGCTTTTTAGACTATAGCCCATGATTGGCATCTTTCCTCCAAGAGTACACGTTCTTTTCTCCCCGCATCCCATGTTGTCCGACTCGTATGTAAGGACCCCCCAAGCACACTACGGTCATTAGACTTTTAGCTCTCCCCTGATAGCATCAGCCAAGACCTTGCTCAATTGAAATAAAATTAGTTCTTTTAAATTCCTTCAACTTCTTTCAACTTTATCACTGATGATGGGAGATCAAAAATCCCGAAACGTTAAATTTTAGTTGACAGAGTTATGAACTAGAGAAAGTGAAATAGCTATAAAATCCTTTGAAAACTTAGAAACACATCAAAATACAAAGAGAACTTGATTAAAAATAAATAGCCACTAGCTAATTATAAGCAGAAAATTGAACTGAACAAATGAAATAGCTATATGTCCTACATCCTTCTCGTGAGCTCACTAGCTATCTAATAGCAACTCTAACTACTTCTTCTAATTTTCAGTAGCTGCTAGCATAAATTGGAAATTCATCTGTGGAATAAAATAACACAAATTCTATTGGTTATATGTGTTTATTAAACATAAGCAATAGTTGACCCTAACTGCCCTAACCGTTAAACTGATTCCTAAATAGAAATACATTAACTTATCCTTTCTGGTGTGTAAAAAAAAAAGATAATTTCTAGAAGTAAAACTGTCTATTTTGCAATATATATGGATAGAAACCAAACAAATCGAATAAAAATCTAAACAACCATGTTTTTTTGTTGGTTTAAACCTTGTTTTTTATTTGGTTTAAACCAGCCAACCCTGGCTGTGAGAACGATCTCCTTTGTAGGTTCTTTGTTTCTCTTCTTCTCCCTTTCATTAATGTTGCCTATTGTTTCTTAGTTTATGCTATAGATTTAATAGAAGCTTAGCTCAATTGAAGTTTGAATTTGATTGTAAATTAACACCTTTAACCTATTGAATTTAGAGTTATTTCATTTCAGAGATGCATTTCTAATTATATTGTAGTATGCTAGCAGCAACTGAAAATTAGAAGTAGTAGTTAAAATTGCTATTAGGTAGCTAATTAGCTCATAAGAAGGATGAAGGGCATATAGCTATTTCATATTCTTTAGTTCAATACTCTCTTTTTAGTTAGCTAGTAGCGAGCTATTTCTATCGGGTTTCATTTGTATGTACAGTATTTTGAAGTGTTTTCAAACGATATTATAGCTATTTCACTTACTTTAGTTCATTACTCTGTTTTTAATTAGCTAGTACCTAGCTGATTCTGTAAAGTTTTATTTGTAATTTGAAGTGTTTAAGAGTTTTTCAATGGTGTTTACATAGGAATAATTACAAATCATAACTTCTCTACAGTTTGTATATTATTATATTTATTGTTGTGTATTTTGGTAGCAGCTTCTCAATTATGCAAGTTTTATTGAAAGCGACAGAAAGATCAGCATTAATGAGACATTTACTAGTTTTCTCAAGCTGTCGAAAACATTTTGCACAGTCGTTTTTGCCTATGCTATATAAGAGATCGCCAACGTTGTCCTCGACGTTTCGACGGCTTCGGCTGTCATCTTCAAGAGTGGTGTGGTGCCGGTGGTGGCAACGGAGACGATGAGAGGTCTTCCATGTTAAGAGAACGGGAGCTCGAGCTGAACTAAATGATAGTGTTTCCGAAAAACCCTCATTAACTCTTTGCTAGAAGAGCGGTGCTGCGTTGTTCTGTGCATGGCCAACCGAGAAGCCGGCTGCGCCAATCAGCGCATCCAATTGGTTGGTCGCTACGCTGGTCGCTGAGGCTGTTGTTCTCCATACAGCTGCAGGGTTCTATATAGGCCGGTCGATTGGGTGTCTATGGATGGATTATTGAGTTTGATCAGTATAGCTTCCTCTATTTGTAGGCGAGTTTTGTCGTTGTTCTTTCGAAGAATTTTGGTGCAATTAACTAAAGTTTCTCTGGTAATTTGCTGGTCATGGTTGTTTCTTGCATGGTTTGCGGGGCCTCCTCCTCTGAGATGCATGGTTAATCTTCTTGATAGTGTTGTAGTCGTTACGGCAATGTATGAGCTTGGGTGGAGCTCGCAGTCTCCAACGTTGCACGTAAATTCATACACGACGTTTGATTACAGTAGTTCTGCTGGTGGCGGCGGGCTGTTCCTCATGAGCAACTGGGCGGTCTTTAGGTTCTTATAGTAGATGGTGAGTTTTAACTTGTCTTCTGAATTTCTGCAGCTAACATATTATCTATGCAAAATATAAGAAGTGTAGGTACGCATAGGAACATAAGCTTTTTTTCAATTTTACATATATGAGCCAAGTTTTAGCCAAATCGGTTAGTAAATAAATGTTTTTTTTCACCAGTAGCCTACCCTCCTCCTCAATTAGGAGAAAAGAGACCATAGTGCCCAGCTATTAGGTTTCTCTCTTTGAAAAAGATGCTTATAGTTAGTTGCTTATGCATTCAATGGATTTGGGAACAAACTAATATGCCTCATCAGTATTTTTCCGCACACTGTGCTAAGTAGATAAATTAAGTTGTGTCAGCAGTTGTTAAATTGTGCCCAATCGCTTCGTCGTATGTTTCCCAATATTTTCACCACATCAACTCGTGTCTTCTATGGCGGTGGAGACCGAGTACGGAGGCCAAACTCGTCACTCGTCTGACTGGGAGAGAAGCGTTTGAGTTTTTAAGGCATAATGTGCATGACTTTTATCTAGTTTGGACAGAAATGGCGGCCGTGCGGCATGTGGTGTCTGCGTCGTACTCAACAAGTTTTCATGAAGCATAGGCTTCTTATATAGATACATATTATTTTTATTGGGGGGGGGGGGGGGGCAGGGTTCAAGTAAATTCGAATGAAATGCTTTAACTAAACCCCCAAAAGGTACGGTATGTGTCCACTCGAGGGTCTTTTTCTACTATTTGCGTTTTTCCTCTAT
>LQNS02276823.1:34776-48888 GCA_001587735.2 Parhyale hawaiensis
ATAAATATGGTATTCCAAAAGTTGACTTTTGTACTATTTTTTGGGGGTCTCGTTAGTGTTACGGGACAAGCCATAACTCCATGTATTCGAGTCAGATCAATGTGGAAATCACTCAGATGTTAGAAAACGAGTTTATCTAGCAGCTCCTATAGCTTTGTTCATTAATCTTAATGTTATCTATTTTTCCTTTCAACCGATCATTAGCGGTCAAAATTGATCGGAGTTACTGGCTCGCCCAAAGTGTCCGATCAGTCCACTATAACACTTATAACGAAAGAACTGTCACATGTAGAATAATGTACTTATTCTCAAATGAAAGTTCAACTCGTGCTCTTTCTTTTGATGTATAACAATGCTGAGTTATCATTTTTATGGGAACTATATAGGCGCGGAAATTTTTTTTCTTGCAAAAATTGATCGGAGACTAACGCCTCTACCCTATGCTTTTTTTGGTAGCATAGTGCGCTCTACCTGCCCCTGACCTCCACAAGCACACCACCTGACCACGACCCCATAGGATTTGGTCTGTCTATGCATGTTGTTTATCGTATATTGTGTCAGTATTCACGCCACATAAGGTACCAGCTGTCTGTGCATGTTGTGTATCATATATCGCGTCAGTACCTACTACCTAAGCACGGCGCGCTTCGTAACCCTTCCCTTAGCCTAACCTGCTTCGGCAGCGCGACCCCACAAGGGTCCGGGAAGGTAGAGCAGAAATAGGACTCTGTAGGCTTCATAAAGAAGTCGGTCCCCCTCACAAGGGAGCAAGTGCCACTGTAGTTATTGGGAGAGATCTTTCGCCACGGTGTTTGCCGCCTAATGTTGCTGTGAACAGGTCGGCAATCAACCGGGCTAGGCCACAGAAGTGACCGGGGACCCATCAAGTCAAAAGTGAAGTAGCGCGAGGCTGTTAAGTTAAAGGTTAGGAGTTGAGATTGAAGAGAGGGTCAGTACAGGATAAGGTTAGGGGAGACCAGAATCGGTTGGGAGTTAAGGGTGCCATGTGTAGCCGTAGGGTACGGTGCAGCAGTGGCAGCTGTATGCTTTTTTTTCGGTAGCATAGTGCGCTCTACCCGCCCCTGACCTTCAAAAGCACACCACTGACCATAACCCCATTTGATTTGGTCTGTCTGTGCATGTTGTTTATCGTATATTGTGTTAGTATTCACGCCACATAAGGTACCAGCTGTCTGTGCATGTTGTGTATCATACATCGCGTCAGTATGCACTGCGCGTAAGGCATCAGCTGCCTGTACGTATCACGTATAGTATATTGCGTCAGTAGGTACGGCGCATAAGGTATCAGCTACCTGTGCGTGTCACGAATCGTAGCACCATAGAAAAAAAACAAGCGAAATGTACGTCCCCATTGGGATTGCTACCCTTATTGAGTTATGTCATATGTGGCTAACAATCAAAACCCGGCAAAAATATAACATCCTAGGCTATGTTATTATGCTTTCATACATGAATAAGTCACGGATTTTAGTTTTAAGTGCATAGTTCTTGCTCAAACACATTTTTTCATAAAATTTATGTGATCGGAGTTAAAAGGTGATTGGAAAAAACGGTCTTGTAAATATCTCAAAAACTAAGGTAAACTGAAGCTCAAAATATGTTTCTAACATTTTTATTTTGTTGCCCAAGGAAGGTGCAATACACAAACGTTCATTTTGCAAACCATAAATATGCTATTCGAAAAGTTGACTTTTGTACTATTTTTGGGGGGTCTCATTAGTGTTACAGGACAAGCCATAACTCCATGTATTGGAGTCAGATCCATATGAAAATCACTCAGATGTTAGAAAACAAGTTTATCTAGCAGCTCCTACAGCTTTGTTTATTAATCTCCATGTTTTCTATTTTTCCTTTCAACCGATCTTTAGCGGTCAAAATTGATCGGAGTTACTGGCTCGCCCAAAGTGTCCGATCAGCACACTATAACCGGTATAACAAAAAAAACTATTAATCGTAGAATAATGTACTTACTCTTCAATGAAAGTTCAGTTTATGCTCTTTCTTTTATTATATAACCATGCCGAGTTATCATTTTTATGGGAATTGTAAGGCGCGGAAATTTTTTTCTTGCAAAAATTGATCGGAGACTAACGCCTCTACCCTATGTGTCTGCCATTCAATACGTTCTTTCACACCTGCACCCTGCAACAACTCTTGGTCATTGGCAACAAACGACTGATGGTTAGCAACCTTGTTACTAGCGACCATTTACAGGGTGACTGGCGACCAGTACAACGTGGCAACTATGCTCTTCAATTCTTTGTTGGCGACTAATTTGCCACACTCTTGAATGTGGTATTCCATTACATGCCCTTATCATATGAAGTGGTTTCCTGATATTTACATTAAAAACACTAAATCATCACAGAAACAAAATCTTTTCTTTTTTGTAAAGTACCATAATCTTGATGTTAAAATCTATACATGGTACACAAATTTTCAATTGGTTGCTAAAACGAAAGAACCATATCAGCCCTTGTACCTGTTGCTCAAGTGCACAGTCCTCCAGGTTGAGTGTTACTGTTTACATAGTGTTGTGTAAGACATGTTGTCATCATGAAAAATTTGCAAAAAATAGCTGGCCCAGTTCCCTACTTCTAAGCTATTTCAGGGAATGGTATTGAAAATTTCAAATGAGAAATTGATAAGTATGCGATTCTTTGCAGCCAGAGCTACCCCAAGATAGGGAGCACCATGGCCAAGGAGGCAAGCACAGCCCTGTGTGCCAGCACCAGGTAACACTCCAAGCAGCCCTCATAAGACCCAGTTGGTAGGTGTGCAGTTGACTGTAAAGAAAACAACACACACAAAAACAAATCCACCTCTGCAGCCCCACCCAGGCTGCAGCCAAGCAGGGCAACTAGACCAGGGAGGCAAGCACTGACATGTAGCACTAAGTAAGCACCAACACAACTGAGAGCACAAGCATGATTAGTAACTCCCCATCACAGTGGCATGACAGCAACCCACATCCAGAACAATACCATAACCTTGACACCCACCACCATCCTCACCACAAAGAGACCACCCACGCAGTAGGTCACCCAATGCTGCAGTAGGTCGTCCAATGCCCCAAGCAAGGCAAACCAGAAGGCTCCACCACTTCTCACTGCTACAACCATGCACGGCAACAAACTCAAACATGAACCTGACACTATATAAAGTCTAAGGCCTGACCCAGATGATAAGCCAGCCGCCCCTCTTGAAGGCCATCAAAGAACTGGATGACATCACATGTTCCACCAAAGCATTTCACTGCTCTATACATTTGGACAGAAACAGTCTACTACCTAACCTTTATCCACATCTGAACTGTGGACGGATCAACTTCAGCAAGTGACCCTGAATCAATTACCAAATCATCCATCTTCAAAAACAATGCAGACATATCTGCAGTAGCTACCACCATTACCTGAGAGGAGTTTCCAACATTTGACCCATTTGTGCCCAGCATCTTACAATTACAACGCTGAGTGTAATGTTATCTGTTCGAGCTCATACATGCCCATATCTTGCCATAAATAAGTTGGCTAATGAGGTCTATATGCAGCAACCTGCCCGTAACTGGATAATGCTTCAACTTTCTCAGTCTATGACCATAACTCAATCACCAAGTCCTTCCACATGCTTAGCCCATCTGTGCTGGACAGACTCAAGGAGCTGCAGGTCACCAACATTGCCTGTATGCCAAATGACTGGGCCTTCACTCAAAATGGGCTTGACATGAGTAAAAATATGAAGTGCTACCACAAAGTCAGGGCTCCTGCAACAATTTTATCTCCACAAGTTGCTAGCAGCTGCAGAAGCTTTATTATCTGCCTAATGTGCCTGTAAAATTCAGATCGCCATCAATAAAAACCCTCAAATCTCAGTGGGAATCCACAATTAAATAGGAGCAGGCCTAGTATTCAACCAAGTTGTGACCATGACAAAATTTCATCAGTACACAGTTCTCTGCATTCAATACTAAATAAACTGGGAATATAATACATAATAATAATTCAATGCTAAATTCCGCAACTTCACTCTGTCAGTAAAAACATCCAGATCCCTCTGCAGAAGGCAACTTCTGTCAGCTGCTTCTCTAGGATATGATATTTATATAGGTAGGCTACAATTTAAAATTATCAGCAAATACTTTCACTGAACAAGATGAGAGAGATAGCAGGGGATTCACTTATATTAGAAACAACAGAGGCCCCAGAACTGAACCCTGAGGAACACCACTAGTCACCAGCTTGTCCTCACTGCTTTACTTTTCAAAGTTAGGAGCGTAGGACTGGTTCTGCTAAGGACATCATAGCTTAGGCTAACATTTTATAAACAAATTGCGTGCAGTTATGATTACAAGTACTGGGACCTGATGCTCAAATACTTTATAAAATTACATTTAGCTACTATAACTGTACATTTACAGGCACAAATGCAGAGATATAATGGCACAAGTCTTACCATAATTTTGTGAAAATCAATACTGTATAAAGAAGTGATTAAGATAGAGCAGTAGTATCGGTACATCTTCTCAGAATTGTACAGCATACATTACTGTAACTCGATGAGAGTTTGAGTATCCGGCCCTTGATTTAATGCTAAATTTAATATATGAGGTAGGGACATGTTTGGGGCTGAAGAATTGGAATATTTGTTGGAAACTGGCATGCCCAGTAGCCAGAATTGGACTTGTTCCTGCAGCCCTGCTGGCACAATGTTAATGGTATCAACCATTGGAAATTACTTACTTTCAACATACTACCTATTGATATGTTATGTTGAAATTGACATCACCACAGCACAGTTCAACTCTGCATTTTAAGGTTACATTGTGGTTGTACTTTTTCTGTCAGCATATTTCTCACCCATTTAGCAAATTTGTACCATCTGACCTATCCTGCTCTAATGGAACATATTCTAACCTGACCTAGTGTAACCTAATCTATTTTATTCTACATTTTTTGCTCTTGAGCCTGACTTACTGTAACTTAACCTATTCTATTGTAGCCTAAGCTATCCTAACCCAACCAGTCTACCATAACCAATCAAAGAATACCTATTGCAATGCAAATGAAAATAAATGAAGTTTGAAGAAAATATATTGTGGTACCGTACTGATGTAGCCTGAGATTTAACATACCTATCAAGTTCTTTGAAACTACCATAATAAATTTCAGTTGCACTAACCAATGAATTCTTGTTCAGTACATCCATTGCTGGACAATGGTCTATAGTTTTGGGCTTGTGGGTGGGTACAGCACAAGTACAGTGAAACCCCGTTTTGCTGTTGTCCAGTCTGCGGTACTTTTGGTTTTAGGTCTAAAATTTTGTCAAGATAATGTAGGTATATACCAGTTTGTGATATTGTCCCGGTTTGCGGGATTTTTCCTTTTTTATGGTAGCACACTAGCACACTCCACTTAGCAACAGACAGTTAGTGAGTGTCGGTATGTCTTTTTGAAGCTAGTATTCATTGCACTGTGTGCCTTTCTAACCCTGCATTTCTGTTTCAGTGATTATTAGCCTATGGTAATTCTGGCCTGTATTAACAAAATGTCTCCGTTTTCGGTACTATTTTTGGTTTGTGGTGCTCCTCAAGGAACTACTTAAGACGGCAAAATGGGGTTCCACTCTACCAATTGCACAACTATTAGTGGTCACACATTGAAGAAAAGGGATTTTAGCAATGCCTGTGGTAAAATCCAGACGTTTCGTTGAACTGTAATATAAATGGTAGCATAATCGGGTGATCTTGTAGTGAAACGTTGCCGAAAATATTGATAAAAAAAGGACAAGCAAGGTATATTTAAATTTTTATCCATACTCTGTATCCATAGCTAGAGCAATCAAAACTGGTAAAAAGTTGCATCAGGGTCAATGCAGATCTGTTGGTGTAATTTTCTGAACCTGGAAATGTTTTTTGCTAATATATTATGTACTGATATTCAGCATTTCTCTTATACTGCGTGTTGTTGACTGTAGGGCATAGAAGAAATTTAATACATTTCATGGGTTTTACATATTTGCAAGTACAACACTAGCGTAATTTGAGTTGTATCACTGTCATCTACCCCTTAAATATTAGGCCCTATATATCCGTCACAACCCATAAACTGCTAACACGATACCTACCTCCGGAACCACTAACAACGACTGTGTCACCATGACCCAAAATTCATAAGTGCTAGCTAGTCATGACAGTAGCTTACCTACGGTACCTATGTTGTAAATGATATGTGACAGTTGTATAGCTACCACTTGTTTCAGGTTGGTGCAAAAGTAGGTAATTTCCGTTTTTCAGTAGGTAGATACAATTTTATTAATTTTTTAGACCTCTTCTTGTAGATAGAAAGTAACTGTGTTAAATTTCTATAATTTTCTGCAAGATTGTCTTATGTTTGCCCATTATTTTCAAAAAGTTTACCCCCATATTTGACCGACGTAACGGTCACATAAGAGAAGGTTTACTCAACGAATTTAAAGGTGTTCATGCAAGTGCGGCAGCAAAATCTATTCAGAAAAAACGCTTAATGAGGTTGATGTAGTGAATGGAAGAAGCTGCAGGAGGTGGTATTCTTGCTTCCGAAGTTGTGAGTGGTTGAACTCTGCAAGAGAGTCAGAAATATAGACTAAAAACATGATTCTGCATTATTGAAAGCTTTTGTGTTAGAGAACCCTACCATTACCACTAAGATACTTATTGAACACCGAAATGTTGTCCATTCCACCGTGGTATGGCATGTACTACATATTTTTTTCAGTGGCTCGCTCCGGCAGAACACATCTGTCAGTAGCACCAGACCTGCGACAGCGCCCAACTCTGGGGGCGTCTAAATGGTAGTTTAGACCATTTCGAGGCTTAACCCTCATGTAGACAGCTTTCGGTGTTCTATCTTTTTTTTAGGCCCCGCCCACCTGGTACCTCAGGAGCCCGGCAGCAGCAGCAGCCCTCTTCATTCTGTTACGACTCGCGCTACTGTTAACATCTCCACTTGTGCTTTGGTCTCAGCTGCTGCTCTTTGTTCACTTGTCGATCTTATAGCTTGGGAAACACTTCCCTTATAGTTTATTAGTGCTCTAATACGGTTTTTCGTCTTTGCAAATGTGTTTTTACCGGTTTTAGTGATACGTTTTGGAGACTAGGGTGCCGCCAGCTTTGATCATTAACCCACTTCTCCTTGTGTTCACCGAGCTGCAGCAGCTATTTTATTCATGATGACCAATGACAGTGATGGTATTTTGTGCTTTTGTGCTTTTTCCTCTTTTGAATTAAAGTTGGCTTAAATTGTTTTTCCTTGGATAAGGGAATAAATACTTAGTGGTTGGCACTTGTGCCCTGCCCTTAGAATTCCAACAAGTATACCTATTATTTGCTTAAATATTTCGTGGTAGGCCCCAGTGGCCCTAACAATTCCGCGAAGTATATTGCCTCATGAATTTTTCTAATTTTTGCGGTGGTAGCCCTTACAGACTTCCTGTGTCACCTGTTAACGTAACGCCAAAGACTGTATGTTAGGCCTTTGTTGCCCTAACAATACTATCTAGCACAGTGATACATTTAGGTTATAGGCACTTGTGCCCTAAGAATTCCACCAAATATTTTGTCACCTCAAGTCTTGGTTGGTAGGCTTTAGTACCCTAACAAGTCCGCCAAGCATATATATTTCTACTTGCATGGTTAGGCTGGACGCCCTTGAAAGGCCGTCGGGCATGTACATATATTCTCACTTGGTTGGTAGATCTTAGTGCCTTAATATGTCCGCCGAGTATACATATTATCTCTTAGTTGGTTAGGCTGGACGCCCTCGATAGGCCGCCAACCATAGAGATTCTCACCTTGATTAGTAGTCTTAGGCCCTAGTTCACCAACAAGTCCGCCAACACACACTCACTTTTACACATTCACACTTGGTTGGTAGGCCTTAGTGCCCTAATAGTCCGCCAAGCGTATGCATTTATACTTGTTTGGTTAGGCTGCGCGCCCTCGCAAGGCCGCCAAGCATGTAGCTGCCTATATACTCTCTTGGTGGGTAGGCCTTAGTGCCCTAACAAGTCCGCTAACCTTATACATACATTTATACGTGCTTGATCAGGCTGCGCGCCCTCGCAAGGCCGCCAAGCATGTTGGTAATATTTAGTTCCCTCACAAGTCCGCCAATCAGATTTACTGTCGCCAAAGAGCGTTTTTTCCAACTATTTGGATGCTCTCCAATAATTGGAAGGCTCAAATCGGCCATATTCTCGATCCATGCCGATTCCAAGATCGCTCTCAGACGCTGGAAGGCTGGCAGATAAAAAAAAAACCTGAGATGCACTCATGCTCCCCTAAGGGAGTACAAGAGTGACCACTTGTTTTTGTGACCAAATCGAAAAATCTGCAGGTCAATGCGACGTCAACAGATTTTAGAGGGTCAAAACTTGATAATTTCTGCCGCCACATAGGAGGCTGGGACCTCTCAAAATCCTGTGTCTTAAGGAAACATCTCTCGTCTTGTATCAGGGATTGTGACTGCCACTGCAGGCTGGGTTTGATACGTGGCGACCTTTTTTCGATTTAGTCCCATAAGGGAGTTTTCCCTTGGGACTGAGTGTATCCCCCTAAGAACCATGCGGGTCCTAATCCCGGGAAAGCACATAGAAACTTTGCAGAAGCCTTCCAGTTATGATGTATGGACTTAGTTCTAGGAAGCTGTGACCATTTTCTTGTGGTCCTACTGAACTTAGCCACGGGATGCAATACCGTATCCCAGTAATGCAGAGGTATACGAACAATTATCAACCGACAGGTGATATAGCTCTGACTGATTACAGTCGGGGGAGAATTAAGCAGTACAGGAAGTCCAAGCGTGGACTTAATCCTCCACAGACGCATGGGCGCAGCTGCCTAAGGATTGTTTGGACTCTATCTCAGTGCTGTACATCGAATCGAATATAGTTTACCTTAGAACAGGTACTGCTGGGAGCAGAGACTGCGGCCAAAATCTCTGGAGCTCTTAGATAAGCCTGTTACACGGATAGTTTTTGTTCAAGCTCCTTTGGGAGTTATATCCAGAATCCTCCGAACTTTCGGAACCTGAATATGGGGTTTGAGCTGTTGACCCTCAACTCCGGAATTAAACATCGGTTGGAGACAAGAATGAGTTGTCAGTTTGGCCTGGATGAATCATTGCCCCTGCTACCACGGTTAGTGGAAGGATGTACCCTAGGTTGGTTGCCAGGGTTCAGGGGCTGACGGGCCCCTTTTTAACTAACATAGTCTTCCAAATTAATCTATTTTCAAGAACCTGGGGGTTTAGTCTTGGAAAGACTTCACCCTGAGATCTAGGAAGAAAGTACGCCCAGGACAGTCGAAGCCAAAGTCCTTGACTTGGTTCAGGAATTATGCTCAGCGTAGCTTCAGCGACTCCTGGTCTGGACTTGGAGGTTTAGGAAAACTCCTCCAGTACAGAGTTTCATTAAAGAGAGGTGAATTAAACCATTCTCCCAGACTCCCCCAGGAAGGCTCAGCGTTGACTATTGGTCCAGCGTGTCCTACACTTGGACCTTGCTTAAGGGTGCCCTTGAAGCCTTATTAGAACTGATTCTTTTCTTGGCCCAGAGGACCCCTCCTTATGAAGGTCTAAGAGCAGCACTTAGCAGGCACTCTCATTATAGTCCGGAGTGCTTTTTCTGGCCCATCCATTAGTAAGAGACCCAGGCTTCAACCACAGATGGTTGTAGATTCAGGGTCTGCTTCCTGCGAGCGACGCAGGGAAGCTTCAGGTCGGAACAGATTTGTCCCGTCCGTAAGAAACGAGTTAAACCCCAGTCAGAGGTTGGCCGGTACTCGAAGATCGAACGTGAGGCTAGCGTCAGATCTGGCTACCTTTTTGAGCCAGCAAAGCCAGGGTAGGGACTCCCTCACAGGAGTCTTTTTACCGGCATAGTTTTCTGAAAGGAGAACCGTATGTTTTGACCCAAAGGTGCTGAGGAGTCCTGTTTACGAGCTCCGTGCAGGGAAACTCCCCTCTGGCTCTCCCTGAATGGATAAGTTTGGCAACAAATTCGAGTATTGTTTGACTAATGAGTACTGCAATTCCAGCAGAACTTCCTGAAAAGAAGCTTCTCCACTTAGTATTAATTTTTGATGAGCATTTTTGCACTTTTATAATAGAAACATGCTATCAGGAGGACAACAGGGTCATTTTCTTTGCTGTGGGCGCTATTAGGAATGACCCCTTCCCCGTTTGAAGGATAAGGATCTCAGGTCCGTAGCAGGGAACAGGTGCGCCCAGGCAAAAGAGATACGCCTGTAGACAATTTCTCAAGAGGGCCACTGGCTAGCTCATGGTAACCCTGGGAAAGTCAATAACTTCCCAAACAATTAAACAACGTCTAGGGCAGGGGACAGGGGTCCCCCTCTTTGATAGACTCTGTTCTGTTTCGAAGAAGGCTGAGACGACAGAGGGAGTTGGTATGATGAGCGGAAACAGAGCTAGTAGGTTGCTTCCTCTTGGGGCCGTTCAGGATCCTTGGCTCCTGGAAGGGAGAATAGTTCCAGACCCGTGCTACCCCAGTTTATTGAAGCAGGTTTATACTTTGACTAAGGCTGACGCCTTCCATATCCTCAACCTCGTCGAGTCCTGTCGATAAGGGATTCCAGGTCACGGAGAGTGAGGAAGATAGGACGAGATTTTCCTGACGGAGATCATAAATTCGTCTTCCATGAGAACACGACGGCGGGCCACGTGAGGAGGGTTCGCGCTTGGGTCTCGCTCTCAGGGAGTGATCAGGACCAGCTGATAGTGTCTGGTCCAGAGATACTGTACTGCCCTAAATTGGCGCCATCCCTTCTCTAGAGAAAGGAGATAAGGGTAACTTTAGAGCGGCACGCAGTGGTTACTCTGCGGAGGTCGACTCTTAACATTGGCTGACGTGCCTGCAGGCCACCATCCTTTGCATATTCCCGATAATTTCTGCTGCTGCCCAGAGGGCTGTTGCGAGCCTACATCAGTTGCAACGGTTCTGGCTGTAGTAGGCCAGCAACCAATACAAGGTCTTCCAACTAGGAAGGCAGGGTGCCGTGACAGGGGAGGATAGATAGAACCGTACTAACTTACTAAGGGCGTTGAGAAGTCAAAGCATAGTGTTGTGGTTTCAATACGATAATCCTGGTTCACCCAAGCCTTAGGATCCTTCTAAGGGTGAAAACAGAGTGCTCCGTACGTCCTTTGCTCCAGAAGCCCGGAAAGAAACTTGATGGGCGAAGAGGTATCTTGAGTCCCAGGACTTGAGATGGTAGATTAGTAACTAACCCAACTGGACGCAACAACAAGCTTTGTCCTTTACCCTTTGCTCTGCAGGAGTCATGGAATGAAATTTAGATTTCTCAAGAGTTTAGATTTTTATCAGTACTCTCTGGTCTTCACATTGAGAAGAAGTACCCCCCGGCAAGCCAGGTTTTTTCCTCGAGGAGAGGCAGTGAGTTATAAAAGCTTCAACTTGTCTAACTCTCAGAATCTGTTCTTAAACCGTAGTCAGCGCAGGCCGCGCAAGATTCCAGAGGCTCAGGTTACTTCAGAGACCTCAGGAGAAGAGTTCTTACCATACTTCCGAAGATAGGTCCAGTCGATCTAGTGGCGACCCTAAGTTCATAAGGAATGGTTTTTGCAGACCTGGTTGGCTGGGCAGATCTATGTCCTCCCAACAAGCAGAAGAGGTTCAGCTAGTATCGGCGTAGAATCCTGCAGAGGGACTACTAGTAGGTGTCCTATAGTAGTACAGTTCAAATTTCCAGGAGACTGCGTGAGAAAACGCCAGCTCGTTTCCAAGGGGGTTCACCATAGAGAAACCCTAATTCTTCTAGAGCATAGTTTTCCGGGGAGAAGTAACCTAGTTTAATATACACTAGGTCGAGCAGCAGGAGGTTATCCCCTAGCTAGAAGGCTACAAAGAAACCAGAGTTTTCCCAGGTTGGGCCTGCTTAGACTCAGTCATACAGACCTGAGCTTTTGACAACTTCAGGAGGGGCCAAGTAAGGCTACAATACTGGTTGTGTCCGCCTATGTTAGGGAGTTCCCCCACTAACAGAGGAAAACCTCTCTAGCCAAAGTGCGGCAGAGTAAGGCACACATCCCTTGGGCTGCTGGCCGAGCCAAGTAGTAGGTATAGACGAGGACCGTCCACCAGTAACGAGATGGGACCCTCTAAGAGCAGGTTAAACTTGCTCCACCTAAAACAGAGCGACTATAACCTTAAGCCAGAGTCGCCTAGTAGTCGTCTACTCAGTCATTTTCAAGGGGTAACAGCAGCTGATAGCTGCAATATAGATTCATACTAAAATTTGTAACAGGCTTAGATAGTGGGTCTGTCACCAGGAGGAGACTGGACTCAGATAGAAGCCTTGAGCGGTAGGTGCCTCTCTTTCGGATGATCGGAGAAAATCTGTTTTCAAACGAGCTGACCAAGATCCCGTTGGGTCCAAGACCAGAGCCTCAAATAGGCTCAGGTCTGCTGGGCCGAAGGACCTACAAATCGCGTATTTTCTACCCACTCACAAGGTCCTCATCGAAAGTTCCTTAACCAAGTAATTAAAGTTAGTACAGGACCCTCCCTGATGGTCCCGTCAAGGTTTTGCCCTTCTACAACGGTGGAAAACACCTTCGTAAAAAGAAATCGTCCTTAACTAGACACAAGGGAAAAGCCTTTCCCCCTAATTAGCGTCTACTGGACACCAGAGGTTTGTGTTCCCGAGCCTAGGTGACTACCTCCTCAGCCGGCTCAGTGGAAATGGTACTTATGGAAATTTCTCTAATAGAAGCGTGAGGTTCCTGGAATTAGGAACCTGCTCAACCGAGCAGACAGTTCAGGATGCTGATTTAGTGTGGATGAGGCTGTCAGCCTCCTATGGGTTTTCCCATTGGGAACCAGGGATCCAAGATCCCCAGGAGAAATCTCAGCCTACCGACAGTGACAATGCTGAGGAAGACGAGCCCAGAGCAATTCTGGTCTACAATATGTACTCGTCCCGGAAAAACACCAGTTAAATATACAAAAGGTGGAGCTATGACTCAGGGCTCTGGCTAAAAAGCCAGCGCTCTCGGAATTTGACCACTGCTACAGATGGTCAGTTTCAGAATGACTCGAAGCGGAATCCAGTAAAAACTCGAAAGCCTTTCCATATCTAGAGGGAACCAGGCGAAAAGCAGTAGTCCTAAAGGGTTCAAGAAGGTCTAAGTTATAAGCGATTCTACTCGCTGGTTAATATCTCTAGGACCTTCAGGTAAAGGTAAAGCAGGGTTGCTGAATTGTAGACTGAATTGGGAGGAGTTGGTAGACTGAATTGGGAGGAGTTGGTAGACTGAATTGGGAGGAGTTGGTAGACTGAATTGGGAGGAGTTGGTAGACTGAATTGAGAGGAGTTGGTAGACTGAATTGGGAGGAGTTGGTAGACTGAATTGGAAGGAGTTGGTAGACTGAATTGGAAGGAGTTGGTAGACTGAATTGGAAGGAGTTGGTAGACTGAATTGGAAGGAGTTGGTAGACTGAATTGGAAGGAGTTGGTAGACTGAATTGGAAGGAGTTGGTAGACTTAATTTGGAGGAGTTGGTGGACTGAATTAAGAGTTGGTAAACTCAATTAGGAATTGGACTGAATTGGGAGTAGTTGGTTTACCAAATTGGGAAGAGTTGGTGGACCGAATTGGGAGGAGTTTGTGGACCGAATTGGGAGTTTGTGGACCGAATTGGGAGTTGGTGGACCGAATTGGGAGTTGGTGGACCGAATTGGGAGTTGATGAACCGAATTGGGAGGAGTTGGTGGACCGAATTGGGAGGAGTTGGTGGACCGAATTGGGAGGAGTTGGTGAACCGAATTGGGACGAGTTGGTGAACCGAATTGGGACGAGTTGGTGAACCGAATTGGGACGAGTTGGTGAACCGAATTGGGACGAGTTGGTGGACCGAATTGGGACGAGTTGGTGGACCTAATTGGGACGAGTTGGTGGACCTAATTGGGACGAGTTGGTGGACCGAATTGGGACGAGTTGGTGGACCGAATTGGGACGAGTTGGTGGACCGAATTGGGAAGAGTTGGTGGACCGAATTGGGAAGAGTTGGTGGA
>LQNS02276825.1:5032-19656 GCA_001587735.2 Parhyale hawaiensis
CACATAATTTATAGTAAATTTACAACACGAAATTACACAGCAAAGGAAATATAGTATGTTTACAAACGCGTTGTGTGGTACGCAACTAGTGTATCTATTAGTATTGATATTTCAGATAAAAAAAAAGCTAGTGTAACAAGTATGAACATAGGTGTATCACCCACCATATTGTAGTCATGCTCTACAGCAGGTGTGCTGGAACATGGGTGTATCACCCACCATATTGTAGTCAAGCTCTACAGCAGGTGTGCTGGAACATAGGTGTATCACTCACCATATTGTAGTCATGCTCTACAGCAGGTGTGCTGCAACATAGGTGTATCACTCACCATAGTGTGGTCATGCTGTACAGCAGGTGTGCTGGAACATAGGAGTATCACTCACCATATTATAGTCATGCTCTACAGCAGGTGTGCTGGAACATAGGTGTATCACTCACCATAGTGTGGTCATGCTGTACAGCAGGTGTGCTGGAACATAGGAGTATCACTCACCATATTATAGTCATGCTCTACAGCAGGTGTGCTGGAACAAACAGTCGGTGTATCACTCACCATATTGTAGTCATGCTCTACCGCAGGAAGCAAAACTTGGGTTTTGCTAGGGGACCTGCACTCCTCGGTGTTCTTGATGCAAAGTTTTATACGAAGCGTGAAGAAAACAAATCCAGAGCTAATATTTACTATTTTAACTAGTAATGTAAGGGAAGCCTCCAGTGGTTCTGAGATGCATCCAGTCCTGTGTGAGGGGAAATTCTTTGTTCAACGGGATTGTTGTTTGGTGGCAGGCAGCTGTTTGTGTGAAGACGTATGAGCGAACTCTGAGGTTCTACTGTCGAGAAATTTCTGGATGAACTTGCGCGCTTTTGCTTCAAATTTTTCGTTAGATTCAGCGGCTCTTGGATGGAAACTATCTTCACGCTTTCTTGCTCTAAGTGTCTCTCGGTATACTGTACTGGGAGAAGGCGCCGGTAGGAAAAAATCCCTGGTGAGGAAAAGAGCCCTCGCATATCACCTACTGAATGTTATCACCTCTGCTTACTTATTTGAAGTACTTTACAATACACCTTTATTGTTCTCTGTTTACAAGCACATCTAAAACTTATTTACATGTGACATCGGTAGCAAGATGGAGAACGTGTTACTCGAAGCAATAAGCTTATGAGGCAAATGTCATAGTACATAGTACATGCATTATACACAGTATCACTAAAACAGCTATGAATTGGAGATATATCGTCAGTACAACATATGGATTAATAAGGCTATGAACCCACATTCTAAGTTTCCATCCACCTGTACAATAACCAACAATTTCACGCAATATGAGAGCAATCGTAGTAGTGCCTGAACTCAACAATAATTTGAAATCTATTTCTTATAACACCCTAAAAGTGAACGATATAATATAGCTACCTTCTTTGAAATCTTGTAAACATTCAGTGGAATAGTTATCGAGGCACTGCTAAAATGATAATCCTAATATAACTAACACAATCATAATTAAGGCTGATATATCACACTATGGTACCTACGTGTGCAGACATGTTGCACAAAAGCCGTCCAGAATATTACAGTTATGTCGCTATTCTCACATCCTATGTTGAGCTATGGCATAATCTTTAAATTTCCCCTTGAAAATATAATTAGACATAGGCTCTATTAAACAGGTAATGAGTAATAACATCTCACCGTCTGTAAAGTCAGAGAACGTCTCTGTAATTCCGATCTGGTATTTGGATAATTGATCCTTAGGATTCGAATATCGTGATTGTGAGTAGGTACCAATTGTTGAAAGTGTTGCTGGTACAGTTCTACATTACCGTACATAGCATCACGATAAAATTTCATTAGAAAGTAGTCGTACACATGCTGTAATTTCATTGACTTCAGTTTCTTATACATTGAGTTGACAGACATCAGCGACATATTGTTATGATTCCTCCTGAGAAGCAGCATAACTCTAAGAACGTCATTCACTGCGACAACAAGTGGCCTCAAGAGTTGGTAAGGTGACCCTCCTCACAATACGATTCCCTGTATCAGGTGGGGATAGACAAGAGTATAGTACAGAAGTATGAGAGAATCCCGGGAAAGGTATTTTCTGACGGCATAAATAGTCCCTCTTGCCTTAGTAACCTCCGAACAAATATCATGAAAATGCAATGAGCAACTCGACTTGTTATCAATTTCAATACCGAGATACCTAAACGAAGTCACCCACTGCAACTTACTGCCACAGAAATCGACATCCGGCCAGACGGGTTGTGGGCGTGATGTAAATAACATAAGTTTAGTTTTGGCTGCTTGAGTTAACCTGTTGACATATCTCCAACCAATGTAATAATTTCCTTATGAAATTATTGAGGTGCTCTATGGCTCGGGAAAAGTCTGAATCATTCGTATAAAAACAGCGTCATCTGTAAATAAAATTGTTTTAACCGAAGGAACTAAATGATTGATGTTGTTTAAGTAGAGACGAAACTAAACCGGTCCCACTATAGATCCATGGGGAACTCCAGTATCAATGTTAGCCCCATTGGAGATGTAATCGTTGATGACAACATACCTACTGTTTTCGATTGGTAAGGTAACTTTTGATAAGAGAAAGTTCATTTCCCCGTATTCCGTAATGCTGCAGCTTGTGTAAAAGTATTTTGTTACATCGATTACACTACTAACCTTACATTAATCAACCAAACCTAATCAGATCTCTTCCAATTGCACCCAATCCACCTGAAGCTAATCTGACCTTGCCTAATCGTACCTTATGTAATCTAACTTAACCTAGTCTATCCTATTTTATGAGCCTAACATATCCTAATTTAACTTTATTTATTCCTAATCTAATTTAGCTTGCTTTATCAAACTGCTTGTAACATAACGTAAGGTAACATAATTTGACTTGTTTTAATCAAACTTATTTTAATTCAAGCTATCCTAGTTTATCCTAGCATAAGTTGTGTTGGATCTAATTCAATTTATTCTAACCATAGTAGTTATCAAACCCAACCTATTATGGCCTAAAATCAGCTAATTTATTCCAATCTACTAAAACTTGAGATAATTTGCATTTTAGGTCATCCAAAGAATTCTACAAGTTTGTTGACTTATTTATGTGAATTGAGGTACTTTAATGTTTTATGAATACACTCCTTATCGCAAATGCTTAATTTTCGAGATATACAGCTACTGTATTTGACTTAGAAGTTCCCATTGTTTTCCTATGAGAGAAAATAACTACACTCACGCAGTGCAGTGAGCAACCTTTTTTATTTTTTTTTTTAGTTGAGTTTGTTTGGAGATTTCAAAGTCAAGTTTCTGTAAAACTAAAAATTTGTGTTAAAAAGTGTATTGATGAAAGAAGTCTTAAAATGATTAATTTAACGTGAGCAAGTCATGAATACTCAATATGACCGGAACTGCGAATCGAACCTAATTTGTTTTAACGAAATGTTAACTAACCTTAGTTGACATTATTGCACCTAATCTATCATAAGCGCTCATGCAGCCCATGTCGGCACATACAAATGCTAGGTAAAACTAAGGATATTACAACATAATGAAGTTTTCTTAAATATAATGTAGCTACTACAAAATCACAGAGTTGACTTCTTAAAGATGCTTCAAGATAAACGCGGGACTTTTTAGACCGCAGCTTTTTTCGGTTATCGCTCTAAAACCCTTGTTCCTTCTTTTCCTTTGATCACCATTGTACAATGTTGCTAATGTTTTCAAATGGCGAAATTCCTTTTCAATGGAGATGCTTCCGCTCACCTCGTTCGCAATTTCTCCTGATGTAATCCAGCGGTTCGTCAGTACATTACCACGCAGCGCCAGGGTCTGCAGTTGATCAAAGACGGTTCATTTCGGGATGCTGAATGCCTGCCGGGATGTGCTTCACTCCCCACTGATGTGCGGCCATCGTTAATGCCCTGGTATCGCTCCTTTAGCTGCGTCGTACCCATTGTTTCGTCTCCGAAGGCATATCGAATCTTGTGGACCGCGCTCACTTGAAATTAGCCAAACTTGGCGCAGAATTTGGTGCCGTTGCATTCAAATTTTTCGAGCATTTTATTGAAATCGAATATTCGACGGCGAATTCTTATACTCATCATAGCATATATTTCGCACGTAGGACGTAGACACACCCATCGCGCATGTCGATTTGTAATTCAAAGGCTTAAACAAGATTTCGTTTAGGATATTTCTTCTCAGCACTTTACACAAATATGCAAATGTTCTGGTGGGGTTGGAAACATTTACTAAATTAGGTTGTTTACCGCCGACTCTCATGCAGAAAATTATTAATAGCTTGTGCTCAATTTAAGTACTGTATAGTATTTTCTTTTAAATTCTTACATCCTGACTATTTTTAATATTCTGTAGCTGACGGTTCAATTTGTTACATCTCTCTGTTCGGCAAGTCACTATAAAAGCTACGTTATTTCTTTCTTACTACCATATCAGGCGGTAAGCTAATGGTACTCCAATTATAATACAGTCCACAGTCCCATGCATTTTATGTTCGCAGTCAAAAATTTATCCGGCGGGTGCAATATATTCTGCACAGCAGAGTCACGTATACATACAATACCAGCTATACATGGGTATCTCTGTCAATTATTATTTTTTTTCATTTCACTGCCTGGAGCGATAATTCAATAATAATCCTAATTGATATTTGTCACGTTCTAATATTGTTCATTGCAGAGAAAAATATTGTGCTCTTTGCTCCAAATGCTAACAAAATATGATTGATAACTGTGTTGTGAAACTTTGCAAATTATTTGCCAGTGCCGTAGATGAAGAATTTTGTGTCTCTAATGGCATCAGTGTCTTATCCATGGAGAGATGCAGAGGGCAACTTCAAGGTACGTTTGTTCAGTAATCTCATATTGTATGTTATAGTTTGTGCAGTGTTGCATTAGAATTATAAGAGCAGTCCAACGAGCTGTGTATTGTAGTGTTTGAATGGACTTGAGGCTGAAGAGGCTTCAACTACCATGTGATGCTTATTGAAATGTCAATAATAAGTTGTTAGAAAGAAACATCAGCGGCCTGGCTGGTGCCCTACTTTATTCCAAAGCAGCACATTCTCATCAGTATCAGTTACGCCAGAGCTCTGCTATGGGCTGGGAGTTCTCTTGCGTCCATTTCATCAGTGATTTCAATTTCCTCTCTCATTTCATTTATATTCACATCGTAAGCAAGTCATTGAATTCCTAGATGCTTACTTAAGTTATTACCTGCTCCATTGATATAACAACGTTGATTTTCCTTCTTCAGGAAATCCAAGTTTAAGAGCAGAGCCACCTGACAACACTCTGCAACCGGTTATGGAAGGGGAGCCACAGGACAGCCCTCTGTAACCAGTTGTGAAAGTGGAGCCACAGGACAGCCCTCTGCGACCTTTTGTGAAAATAGAACCACGTGGCAGCCCTCTGCAACCGGTTGTGAAAATGGAGCCACCTGACAGCCCTCAGCAACCAGTTGTGAAACTGGAGCCACCCTGAAAGCCCTCAGCTACCGGTTGTGAGAGAAGAAAGCTCTTCCCATGGAGATTGTAAGGTAATCTACTTAGCCTCACAGGGCTGCTGAGCTTTGCAGCTTGCCATTTTTTGTATTTCGGGCTAATTTTCCGGTTATTTTCCATATTGAACGACTGAGAGTCTGCTATATTTGGGACAGCAAATCTCTCAGTACGTAGATCGTGTCATATTGCCATTTTTTTATCTTTCATAAGCATAACTTCTATTATGAAAAAAGTGGCGCTAGAGCGATTTTGTATTCTGTGTTGCCGCGTGTGAAACCTATCAAACTAATTGACTGCAATATTTGTGCTGTTTTGACTATGATATTTTCTCCTGATCTGTATTTTTATTAACTTATTAAAATAGGAAACTGTTTCAGTGTTTTGACTAGAGTTCGGTTAAATTGTTCTTTTATGTTCACAGATATTTCTAGATTTGAATATGGCAGGAATTTCATGCCGAAGCATTCTAGACAATATTAATACAGTGATTAGCACCATTACCAAGCATTATTCAAAAAATGTTTTAAGCAAATTGAAAAATAACTTCCTTGGAATTCTTCGGAAGGTGGGAAACGTTTTTAAATTGGACTGAATTTTAGTAACGCTCGACAAAAATCTATTCAAAAATCGTAAATTGCTGTTTTTCTAATACAGGCTGCGAACAGTCATAGCTAACACCTATTACAGAAGTTATGGTTATAGCCCGCAGAATACCGACGAGGGTTTGTAGTTTCGGCTTTTCTCTGTGCGTCTGTCGGTTCATCCATTCTTACCTCTTGCAGGAAAGTGTCTTTCCAATACAAACGTTGCGTCTGTCGGTTCATCCATTCTTACCTCTTGCAGGAAAGTGTCTTTCCAATACAAACGTTGCCCATCCAGGTAGTTCTTGTGCTCAGAACCACTTTCAAATTGGGCTTTTTTTCTGGTATTTCTGTCTATCCGACATCTTTTGTATTCTGCTTGCCACTTCCAGTCATTGACGTGGGACTGAATGGATCTCACTATCGGTTAGTAATTTCAAGCAATGGTCAAATTTCTATGATGATGGATGGAAAAAGCTACGAAGTAACTCCAGAAAGAAAAACAGAATGAGCAACAGATGGTATTCACGCTACTAGCGCAGCGTAAGCTGTCTATTGCGTCTAATGTGACATATTGCCTCATTTGTGTTTTGGTACTGCGACAGGACTGCGATAGGAGGAACTTACTTCGGTCTCACTCTCTAAAATCATAGGCAAGGAATTTGTACTACTTTCTCTTATAAAAATTATCTGCGCGGGTCCAGTGCTTTCACAGTAGAATGACTGCAACCAACGCGAGTATTAGAGAAGTGTGAAATTTCTTCCCGTCATTCTCTCAGCATAACATAACTCTAGTAGTATATATAGTTTCAGTCGCAGATGCAGTGTTTGTACCTTGGGTGTTAGTTCGCAGGTATTCTAGGCTTGTGTATATTTTATCCCTAAGATCCCCAGGGATGCAACGAAATGTGAGCCTTGACCTGGTACTGAGCCGGCATCATCCATTTCTGATGAGGCGGTAGTTAAGGAGGAAGAATTCTTTGAAGAGGACCCGCTTAATGCAATTCATTCTGCTGTGGAGCAAACAAAGGCTAAACCATCCATGTCTGCTGCCTGTAACACTGCCACAGGTGAGCTTTGGATGCAGCAGACGTAACTTTACTGGCACTTGTAGTGAAGTTTCTGCTCCCTTCACAGAGCTCCCCTTAAGTGGCGCAGTGTGGGCAATAGACCATAGGCCAAGGTTAGTTAGGTTCGCCCATCCTCTTCTATTACGGGAAGTCGAGCTCCCAAAGGGAGACAGTATAGATCACCTCAGCCGCAACTATACCGTATCTGTAGGACGTCATTTATAGTGCCCACTTCCATGTCTCTTTTCATAGTACAGCTGTTGGTGCGTTTTTCTTTCCGTATCTTTCAGTAGCTAACTCGTTGTACCTATAACAAAAATAAAGTCAACTTAGACTACTCCCCCACCTGGGTAACTCACATGCTTTGGTTTGTGCTGCAGGTATAGACCCAATGGCCCCAGATGAGTAAGTGTAGTTGCAGTCGGCCTCGGGTCGCCAAGAACTATGGCGTCAATTTGACGAAAGGAACAAATGACCCGAGACCCCCACCCCCCTCTTCTCTGAGGAAGGCAGCTCCGCCACGGCGCCGTGCATGCACACACAACTGCCGAGTCAGCACACCAAGATCTGCAATGAGCTCGCGTGCCTGGCTGGGTATCGAACGCGAACGATACAAGGTGTTAGAGCTACGAACGGAAGCATGCTGCTACCGTGGCGCACAGGTAGCACATAGGGGGAACACGCCCGTGCGTGGGCTCCAAGCTTACCTCAACATACTGGGTGGACCGCACGCCCAAAGGAGCCTAAGTTACTCACTAATGCAGTTCAGTTGCACAGGACCACGCCCCTGGGCTCAATTTATGAGGCATTTCACCGCCTCGTGATTTAAGACATTCCAAGCTGAAGGTGTTTTATTGGTTTGGGAACTAAATGACGAGCTTTTTACGTTTTTTGCTAAAACTTTCTGAACAACAGATAAAAAAATTAGTGAACAGTGTAAGCTTCAGTGTCGTTGATGACGTCCTCCCACTCCTCTATAAAATACTACTGTTTGTCAGTTGGTTGTTTGGTTGGGTGGTGGTTTCTTCGGCCTCGTATTCAAGATTGGATAGGAGAAAAGTCATCCATGGAAAGGCAAGGTGCACGTTGGATTTAGCGGCCAAGAGAAAGATGCCTCAAAATCCAAAACACTTTTTTCATATGAAATTTGATGCGCTTTGATGTATTGATCTTCGAGACTCTTCTCATCGCTGTATGGCATTTTACTCTCGAGGGATTTTAATTCCACGCAGTAAGGATGTTCAAGGTAATGTTAAAAGTATAATTTATTTTACTCAATCTGCAGACCGCGCGTAACAAGGTACAATTTTAAAGCCGAAAGGGCAAAGTATAAAAAACTAGAACAGAACATTAATTTCTATAATATTTTGATTAAAAAATCATGAAGAGCTAAAAACAAACAACTAAAAGGCAGCTGAAAGTAGAAGCTATACTTCGCAATGATTCGACAGTGTAATGGATGCTTCATCGAAACATTTGTATTTAAAAATAAAAATGTAACTCTTTGTGTTAAAGTATTCAGTATCATAAAATCACGCAAACAGCTTGTAAAATAAAGAGTAGAGTAGCGCGGCCGCCTGCAAAAATGACGAGCGCATTCCTGAGACAAGTGCAGTCGTGAACGTAGGCAGAGCCCGCACTCTGAACAGGCGCGACCGTGTCGAGACCAAATCGCATAGCAAAAGGGGTCCAAATAGTGGCCAGGCTGCGACCTCAGGCCGCACTCTGAACAGGCGCGACCGTGTCGAGACCAAATCACGTAGCAGAAGGGGTCCAAACACTGGCCAGGCTGCGACCTCAGGCCGCACTCTGAACAGGCGCGACCGTGTCGAGACCAAATCGCATAGCAGAAGGGGTCCAAACACTGGCCAGGCTGCGACCTCAGGCCGCACTCTGAACAGGCGCGACCGTGTCGAGACCAAATCGCATAGCAGAAGGGGTCCAAATAGTGGCCAGGCTGCAACCTCAGACCGGCAGCTCAACACGCACAGGACTGTGGTCGAAGATTTCTTTTTGTTTCTTTTATTCATCATTCATGAATGCTCAATAAATTGTAGAGAGATTGAAGCACGAATTATAGTGAGGCAATAAGTTAAACTATCTGAGTTACGAATAACGTACTTAGTTCCATCAAATCGGATAAATCTTTAGACCCAAATAAGGTTCAAGGAAAAGCAATAATAGTGGATTTAATATTGGAAATCTGTATGTTGAACAGCTCAAGAAAAAGAAAGTGGTAAAAGGGTAATTTGTTGTTAAATGCACATTTTAAGTTTCAATAGCATTTGCAACCACTTCTTGTAGTGAAAGTTAATTTTACCTTAAAATATGAAAGGCAGCAATGTAGAGAAAACCTCACGGAATAGAGAACAAGACGATCTGCAATCTCGTAGTTGGCGCAAAGGGGAGCAGGGCCAAAGGTGCTTTCCGTACGACGCCCATGAGAAAGCACTAGCTGGCCTAAGTCAAGGTGCCGAATAAAAAGGTTTGCCATCGCAGATCGGAGATGTGCCGAATTTATTGTGTAGAACAGAACAAAATTGGCAATAGAAAAAATGTAGGGTGACTAGGCTCTGAAGAACTATCTATAATATTATTCTACTTGAGGCCCCGTACTTCTGTCCATATGTCTGCACATTTCACCTTCAGTATTACGTACGTAAAAATTCTACTTGTCGGAAGTTCTGATTTCGCTGGAAGAAAGTTCAACGAAAAGTGTCTTCTTTTCGTTTCTTGAAAAACATTTTTAGTTAGTTTCGAAGCAAAGATGTGGATATTTTCACTTGTAACATATCCTCCGCCTTTCATAGTTTCACGCCATATTGAGTTTCGAAGCAAAGACGTGAAGATATTTTCACTTGTAACATATCCTCCGCCTCTCATGGTTTCACGCCATATTGACGTTTGTAACATAGACGGATGCATAGCTTGGGCTCACAGAGCGGGTAGTCTTGTCCATATCGACTGTTAAGTATTTTTGGAAGCGAATAGGCGCATGCGATGTTACGGAAACACGACATCTTGAGAATAGAGGCTTACGCTGCTGTGACTGCATAACTTGCCTGAGTCTGTCATTCTTTGTTTTGTGGCTATTAGGTGAAATCACATTAGTAAGAGAGGTTACTAGAGAGGTAAGTTAGTAGACAGACTGAGTAACGTTAGACTTGGTTTAGCAGCGGACATTAGTTTAACCGGCGTAGGGTAAGTTATAAGCGCTGCCTCAGGTCAACCCAGCTTAAGTGAAAACATTAATGAAACGGGGAATTCAGACGTGTCTTGCTGGTATAAATTTCACATTAAGTGCCAGGCAATTAGGGCACCGATTATTGAAAAAAGTTTCCACAGCGTTGTAGTAACATTTTAATATTAACTGATTTTTTCATCTTTAGCTATGAAAATAACAAACCTAGTCTATGAAATGCCTGCGCCAGCGCAATCCCGTGGTATAAATACGTTTATTTAGTGTAAAAAATGAGTAGCAAGAGAGTTGAAAACTGCTAGCTTTGGCCTTTGGGTCCTAAGAACAGACAGGAGCGGATGCTAGAAATTGATGCAGCCGATAAATTCAACTACTTTGTCTCCGTTGGGTGTGAAATTACCAATGTGACGGATTTCATAATGCTGACCCACCCTTTCTAATTACTCTGAGGCCTCGTGTTTTCTCACTTGTACTTGCGATTATGAAGTCAAGCGTAACATTTTAGCAAATACATATATACATATATAAACGCCTGGATGCAGATGAAATTCAGCCCAAGGTTTTTATCTGTCGTAGTTGATTTTAATCCTATTTTATGTTTTGAATTTGTGCTTTTCTATTGGAGTGTATCCTGATGTTTTATGACTGGCCACGGTTGTTCCCATTTTCATGGCTGTTAATCCAAAATTAGTTAGCGGCTACCGGCTTAATTCAAAATGACCTTTTATCTCTAAAATCCTTGAAAAAATTCTCCATAAAAGGGTATCAAACTTTTTGGAAAAGTTCTCATTAATGTCAGGCACCAACACGTCAATGGCTATCTAGTAAAGTGAGGTAAAAATGAATTACCCACATTAGGGGTAAAATATGAACTAGGACCTTTTTCTGCATGAAAGGCCGTCCATTTTTTACCCGTAATGAGGGTAATTCATTTTTTTACCTCATTTATGATATTTTGTTTTTTTTTTTTACAAGACTTTCTACGTATATTTCATTTTAAGCAGTGTACCGTTTGTGTCTTTTTAGATCTACAAAAAGTGTGCGAGTTGACCATTCTATTCAAGTAAATAAACCTAGACGGTATGGAATCTGAGGGTCTTTTTTTATTTCTGTTAAGATCATATTTAGCTAATAGAAAACAGTATGTTCATCTTGATAATAATAAGCATAAAACTAGCAATATCACGTCTGGAGTACCACAAGGTTCCGTGCTAGGTCCACAGCTTCTCATTCGTTTTATAAATATAGTAGCCATTTCTTTCAATGCTTGTTGTAAACTATGCGCTGCTGTGTCATCAGGTCAGCACGCTAGGCTGTTGTGTCATCAGTTCAGCACGCTAGGCTGCTGTGCCATCAGTTCAGCATACTAGGCTGCTGTGTCATCAGCTCAGCACGCTAGGCTACTGTGTCATGAGTTCAGCACGCTAGGCTGCTGTGTCATCAGATCAGCACGCTAGGCTGTTGTGTCATCAATTCAGCACGCTAGGCTGCTGTGTCATCGGTTCAGCACGCTAGGCTGCTGCTACCGTAGTGAGCTAATTTGTATTATTTCACTTCACAACGTGATGCTTAAATAAGCCAAGTTTCTTACCTTACCCATTAAATGAAGGAGCACACAAAAGTTTGTAACCACAACCTGTTCCGCGCAGTCTCGCTTCGCCTGATGTGAATTTTCATTGGTTGTATCGCTGCTGATCTGACGCAGTTGGTCAATAGGAGCGCGACCTTCCCTTCGAGTCTAATTTTGTGCTTTTACCGAAGGCGGGTGCCACTCGGAGACTTGGCTCTTCTATATACGTCGCAGTTCTTACACGCGACTTCGGCGGTGTTGAACACCTTCGTTAATTGCAAAGATAAAGAGGGCAAAAATTCGCATTTTTTCTCTTTCATTCCTCATAATAAACTGGCGAACAATCAAAAATTATGACATAGAAATTTTGTACGTTTTCTCATCGGGAAACAAATTTTGAGAAGTAATGGTGAAGTATTGGTACATGTGTCCCGTTTTGCATGCATTTCACTAATTGCGAAACATCCATTAATTTCTGCCCAAATTATTGAGAAATTAATTATTATTATTGAGATAGGATAGGACATCTGTCATCCGTCGTCTTCCAGAAAGCAAGCAGGGGCACGGCAGGGAACACATCGCCTCTGTGGTTGTGCCACCGCAGTCTTCAGAATCTGCCGGTGATGTGCCACTCAGTGTTCATTTGAAGGAAGATTCCAACGTTTTGGAAAACGTGGAAGGTCCGGGTGATGTGTCAGCAGGAACTTGTGCAGCAGCTGGAGAGCTCTCACCCCAGCGGGAGTCAACAGCCTCAGGGAGTTCTGAACACTGCTCTCGCGCTACGGTTCAGCATTCCGCCAAGTGCTCTCTTTGTGAATATTCTGCGCGATATAAAAGCCGTGTGCGACGTAATTATAATGGTGTGCATTCTGGTGAAAAGCGTTTCAAGTGTTCTCAGTGTGCATATACTACATCTTTGAAAGAAAATTTGAAACTTCACACTATTGTTAAGCATACTAATGAAAAGCCTTTCAAGTGTTCTCAGTGTTCATATGCGACACATAGGAAAGGAGTTTTAGAGGCTTATATTATTTCTAAACATACTGATGAAAAGCCTTTCAACTGTTCATAGTGTTCATATGCAACATCGCAGAAGGGATATTTAAAAGTTCATATTATGACTAAGCATACTAATGAAAAACGTTTCAAGTGTTCACAGTGTTTCTATGCAACATCAAGGAAAGAACCTTTAAAAGCTCAGATTATTACTAGGCATACTGATGAAAAGCGCTTCAAGTGTTCCCACTGTGTCTACAGAACTTCAAATGAATCTTCTTTGCGGAAACATTGTGCTGCTAAGCATTCAGATGAAAAGCGCTTCAAGTGTTCCCATTGTGTCTACAGACCTTCACATCAATCGTCTCAGCAGAGACATTGTGCTGCAAAGCATTCAGATGAAAAGCGCTTCAAGTGTTCCCATTGTGTCTACAGACCTTCACATCAATCGTCTCAGCAGAGACATTGTGCTGCAAAGCATTCTCACGAATAGCGTCGCAAGTGACCTGCATAACTTCACACAATATCAAGATAAAATGTAATTCTATCTCTTGGTAGTTTCTCACATACTCCATGATCAGTTCCTGTGTCTGTCATAGCCAATCCTAACGTAATGCGAGCATCGAAGAAGGTCTCTAGTTGTCGTCTAATAGAGGAATTTGGTTGGACTTCGTTGACCTAAGTTGTGGCAGCAGAAGCTGTGTGTTGGGAGCGGTGCCGTGCTATCGTGGGTGTCCGCTACATTCTTTGTTGTTTGGTCCCATTTACTAGTTTCATTCCAACGATCAAACTTTATTAGTCTCTCTAGATTATTATTATTAAATCACACAAGGCTGGCGACGTAGGAACGGAGAAACTCCATGAGGCTAACAAACCCCCACGCAACCAGCGTACATTGCTTATATCTTTTCTTGCTTCAATTCTGTAGATTAGTGCTGCTCCTCTAGACTCTATGGATTGCAATGTGTTTTCTGAAACAAACATCGCGCTTATCTCAGCCTTCAACAGCTCATCAGAAAAGTTCTCTATCAGAGTTTTATTATCTAGCCTGTCAGAGCTCAAGCAATTAGAATTTCAAGGCTTCAACAAACATTGTAATTGAGACAGACGTTGATTTATGCATGAATTTATTTGTTCATTTACTTATCTGTTTATATATTCGACTCCATGCCCCCCTCTCAGCGGGTATAGGATTGGCCAAAGGCTATAGGGTTAGATTCGTTTCTGTTCGCCCATTTTATATTTTGGGGAGTAGCACCCATGGGGGAGGGGCGTTAGGCTTTTGGGACCTCTGTTTTGCGTTCCGACTTCACTTCTATCTGATTTCGTTCTCTTACAGACGAAAGTCTGTGTTTCCTCTTCTTTCCCGACTTACTGTTCCCATACGCATTGATCCTGTGTGGCAACACCTTCATGCGTTGGTTGCTTGTTTCTATCTCTTCCATTTTTGTATGTTAGATCGCATTAGAAGTTGAAGTATATGCTTTAACTATTCAATTTAATAATAATTTATGTATCCGACCATTTCTTGCGATGCTCCAAAAAACCGGCAAATATTCGGCTAGGTGGGAGACTGTAGCCATCCTGTCACGCTGTGATGAAAATCGATAAACCACAAATAGGCCAGCCTGCGGATGCTGGCAAAAGAATGGTAATCTTAGCTCTGTATTGCA
>LQNS02276828.1:74783-85760 GCA_001587735.2 Parhyale hawaiensis
CGTGTGAGCCAAGCTGTTCTTTCACATACAACGCTACTCCGCCGCATTTACGGTTTTCGCGGTCACACCTGTGCAAAGTATAGTTTTCCATTTTGACCTCAGCATCACAGATACTCTCATTTATTTGTGTTTCAGTAATTGCAAGGAAGAGTGAATTTTCTTCATCTGCAATATCTCCTGCAGCACATCTGCCGCAATTTTCATACTTTCACAAGCTGAATGTATAGTCGCTTCTACTTTTCATTTCTAGCCATGTTGCTGTCTTTTAGTGATAATTTTTCAAGTTCTTTTTGTATAAAAAGTAAACCTAAGCGGAAATGTTGTCATTTATTTTTCTGAAATATTTACATTCATATTTTTGGCTGTAATGCACGAGTATAATAGAATTTTATTGATAGTCATGTTCAATTGAAAAATTCACGGAATTTTGGGCCCTGAATATCACTGGGAGCAGAACTGTGAACGGAAAATGGTAGGGCGGTACAATTTTGTACCTTGGAGCAGATAGGGTTAAAACACTGAAATAAACTTGAATATAACTCCTTATCATACCTTCACCATTGATGATTCTTTGGACGTGGTCCAGGTGACTTTATGCACTCCACCTATCTAGTGTAGAGGTGATGCTGCAGTCCGTGACCAGCGGGGTGACTAACAGCGGGTTATCCCCACAGTTCACGTAGCCGCTTACAGCAGGTTTATCTGGCACTTTCAGCAAACATGCGTCCAGTAAGTTTTTAAGTTCTACAGTCTCTGAACTGGGGACATTTCGAATGTGACGAGGCATTTTGTTGAATAATTTCGCCCCTCGTACCACAAAACTATTATAATACTTTGTGGCCTGCTAATGTCCGTGTGTCATCAGCTAACGATAAGGGAACGGCAAACTTGTATTGGTGCCCCACTTAATTTTTCATGATGAGGAAAAGTATTGGACCAAGTACGGTGCCTTGTGGGACTCCACTGAGTACCGGCTGTCGTTTGGTCACTTTATTATTTATAATTACACTACTCCAGCCAGCTTGTATGCATGTTAGCGCTCCGTAGCCAAGATACGGTCTTGCGAACCTAAACATCTGCTTTACTGAAATGCTGAAATTTGGCTATGAAGCAAAATTCGCACTTTCAGAGAACGACAGCGTGAGGAATGATATGCGTGGTATGGAGCTGGAGGCGCACATAGTAATATAAAGAAATACATGAAATAGCAAGATCTGCTTCAGTGGCCCCCCTTTGAACGGGAACATTACTGCTGTAGAAGAAGAAGAAGAAGAAGAGAAATACAGTAAGCTAGAAGAAATAAATGTCTACCACCCGTGAAGAATCATCATCTCGTGAGAGCTCCGTTAGTCATCTGCAGAATTTATACGTCGTGTTCTGAGAGAAAAAAAGTTATAAAATCGGAATCCAGAAGCTGCATACACATTGTCCCGATTTCAAGAAGTGTTACAAGCGAGAAGTGTCTTCACATAAAGGGATGAAGATTTGCTTTCACCATCTACTGCAACCTGGTCATCGATGGGGGACCTAACAGGTTCTGCTTAATAAAATAAAAACACCAACTTACTTAATAATAAAACACCAACTTACCGAAAACAAAGCTTTATTAGGAACAGAAAATCATGACACGATCCTCAGTACTAACGGTAATTTACAATGGAACACACTGGATCGCTGACGATTTTAAATTTTTACCGTGTAATATGCAAGAAAGACACTCACTGGTGTATAGAGCGGTTTTGCCAGAAACTTCAAATAAACCAAGAAGGTAAAGAATATTGTGGCGTTAGGCGCGCAGTGATGAGTACATTTAGGCTTGCTGTCACGCGGCTGGTATCGTAATCAGCGCAATGACTCTAAACAATGTCTTAGTCCACCCCTATCTTACATTTCTATCTCTCTGGTGGTTTTCCATCCTTTCTACTGTTTCTAGTCTGCTTGACAATTACCTAGACTTCAGATGAGATGGCAGTTTTATGTTTTTTTTATGTATTTCCAATTTCCCTTCGAGTACAAAATCCATCCCTATTTCCATGGACCGGATGATGAAACGCTGACTGAGGTTCTATTTCTTCGGACGATGTATGTCAAGCTATTAAATTGTTCTTCTGCAACTCCTAAACTTGAGGCTATCGCCACCAACACTGCGAGTCCAGTCCGATGCAGCTGACGCTGTGAAGGTGCAAGTAATGAAAAATGGTACAATACAACGTCACCCCGTAGTAAAATTGCATCATTTTTCATTTTAAAACATGAGAATCACTAATCGACGAGCTGAAAATTTGGTTTCCATCCCGCTGGAGAAATTCTTTGAGGTGGTTATTAGGGGTTTTGCTCACTTCTGAAAATTAAAAGATGAAGCTGTGTCCCTGTGACATTGATGGCCGTCGACATCGCTAGCCTTAACTAGGTACTGGAATTAATACACTACAAAAAAAAATACACTACAAAAAAAAGAGTGACTGGATCCGGGCATTCTTCTGCTTTAAATCATAGTGTAGCGCAACGCAAACCACTGCCGCAGGTGCCGAAATTGAATACCTACCATATATTTGCGTCAAGTTGAAATTTGTACTATTTTTAGATACTCCCAAACTAATATCCTACCAAATTAATCATGCTTCGATTTCCTGAGGTTAGGTCCCATTAGCTCGGCCCATTACCTTAACACATAAGTGTATAAACTTCGGGGCCTACCCATACACCCTCATCGCACTGCGGCCAATTGCACATGTTTGAGAATTTAGCATTTTTAAGAGACCGCGCCATGACGTTGGATGCTGCCCTGTCGGTTATTTCTTTATTTTGGGCTAGCTCCTTCTAGATACTGCCCGCCCCTAATCTAAAAATGAACTAACCGTCACCTACACCTCTGTTTTTCTTTCACATTCTATTTATTATGCGATGAAAGGCCTGCTAAACCAAGGCAGTCGCTGATCTTAGATTTTCTCGGAAAAAAAAATCTTGTAACGGATAGGCGAACCATGGCTACAGTACACTTGTGCAAATTTGCTCTGCACAATCAATTTTCTACCCGACCTGTCATCAAAGTTACGGAAACCCAAACTGTTGGCCAGCTGGCCACCGCACGCAGTCTNGGTACAATACAACGTCACCACGTACTAAAATTGTATCATCCGTTGTAGTCAGAACAGGCCCATTCCAGCAGTGGGCCAAAGCTACGATGTCGGAGAATTTATTATGCATTGAGTGAAGTATCCCAGACCATTGGAAAGGGGAAACTAAATCCGATTGCTATTCGTTGAAGTGAGCAGTCTGTGGGTGGAACAACGGGTCCCATCTCAAAGTGACGCTGAACTACGGCGTTGAAGAGAGCACAGACAACGTGGCAATATTCATAGGACAGAAAAAAATAAATCCCTTGTGATGCCCCACAGAAGAGAGGCAATGGGTTCAGTGTCCCCAAGCAGCACCGCAGGGCGCAGTTGACAAGCTTTTACGCTCAATTTGTACCCTTGCGAATTTGCTAAATTGAATCCAAGACACTCGTAGATCAGCGCTCCATACCACAGAAGAATCCATTCATTTCAATCCATTTTTATAACAAGAGAATCAGTAATCGACGAGCTGAAAATTTTGTTTCCATCCCACTGAAGAAATTCTTTGAGGCGGTTATCAGGGTTTTCGCTCACTTCTGGAAATTGAAAGACGAAGTTGTGTCCCTGTGACATTGATGGCCGTCGACATCGATGGCCTTAACTAGGTACTGGAATTAATACACTACAAAAAAAAAAAGTGACTGGATCCGGGCATCCTTCTGCTTTAAAGCACAGTGTAGCGCAACGCAAACCACTGCCGCAAGTGTCGAAATTGAATACCTACCATATATTTGGGCCCAGTTGAAATTTGTACTATTTTTAGATACTCCCAAAATAATATCCTACCAAATTAATCATGCTTCGATTTCCTGAGGTTAGGTCCCATTAGCTCGGCTCACTACCTTAACACATAAGTGTATAAACTTCGGGGCCTACCCGTACATCCTCATCGTATTTCGGCCAATAGCACATGTTTGAGAATTTAGCAATTTTTAAGAGACCGCGCCATGACGTAGGATGCTGGCCTATCAGTTATTACTTTAATTTGGGATTGCTCCATCTAGATATTGCCCGCCCCTAATCTAAAACTGAACTAACCGTCACCTACACCTCTGTTATTTTTTTCACATTCCATTTATTATGCGATGAAAGGCCTGCTAAACCAAGGCAGTCACTGATCTTAGATTTTCTCGGAAAAAAAAAATCTTGTAACGGATAGGCGAACCATGGCTACAGTACACTTGTGCAAATTTGCTCTGCACAATCAATTTTCTACCCGACCTGTCATCAAAGTTACGGAAACCCAAACTGTTGGCCAGCTGGCCACCGCACGCAGTCTGGTTACCCCAATATCGGGTGCTCTTACAGACGCGAAAATTTTTCCTGTCTACCACAAAGTATATCATGCAAGCGTTCTCAATTCTAGTAAATTTGTCCCCAGAAAAGTAATGTTTAAAAGTGAATAGTTACTCTGCTGTTTGAAATAGAAAATTTTTGTTATAAAAACTCTGTGCAAATTATCTTTTATAGTGATACGGTAATTAATGGATCAATAATAAAACGAAATGATCTATTATGCATACATATCAAATTACCAAATAATTAGTAACAACTATCAAAAATCGAATAGCTCAAGGTCTTTCGTAGAAACACACGAGCTGGGGCTGGCACACACGCTGTTACGCTGGAAAGTGTCAAGAGGCTCGCACGAAAGTTCGGTCGGTGTTTCAACCCGACGTCTGTGCTCGGATGAAGATCGTTGCTGCATCGTCTGCTGATCCCCACCCTGACTTGCAGTCTCGCGACTATTGAGAGATCTCCAGTCTCGTGACTATTGAGCGATCTCCAGTCTCTCGACTATTGAGCGATCTCCAGTATCGTGACTATTGAGCGATCTCCAGTCTCTCAACTATTGAGCGACCTCAGGTCTCGCGACAAAAATTGAGCGATCTCCAGTCTCTCGACTATTGAGCGATCTCCAGTATCGTGACTATTGAGCGATCTCCAGTCTCGTGACTATTGAGCGATCTCCAGTCTTTTATTATTATTATTATTATTATTAAAACTCCATGCCTGAGCTCCCACGGACCGGTAATGCAACCCAAATGAAGCATCTTGCAACACCGGGAAGCCCAAAACGCTGCTAAAGGAAATTCAGCAAAAAACCATTCACAGCTGACTTAAACGCCTGCAAGCCAATACGACCAAAGGCCGATGCCGGCAACAAATTCCAAACCTTAGCCGACCACGGCACGAAGGACCGACAGAACTGTTTAGTTCGACATCTGACAGCCTCCAAAGTGAAAGAGTGCGCTCCGCACGCAGCACGAGTTGCTCTCCCAAAAACCTTGAGAGCAGGGAGAGAAGAATACAACCAATGCCTCTCATTATTGTACACCTTATAAAACATGCATAGCTCTACTACACTTCTCCTGTGGGACAGGTTTCCTTGATCATTATCAACGCACAGCCTGCTGGCTGAACTAACAAGTCGATCCAACAGACGCAAATGAGTGTCAGCAGCTGAAGCCCAGACCGGTGAGCAATACTCCAACACGGGCAGCAAAAATGCATAAAAACATCTGCGGGCAACCTGACTATCACAAAACACGGAATTCACCTTAGTCTCGCGACTATTAAGCGATCTCCAGTCTCTCGACTCTTGAGCGAACTCCAGTCTCTCGTCTATTGAGCGATCTCCAGTATCGTGACTATTGAGCGATCTCTAGTCTCGTGACTATTGAGCGATCTCCAGTCTCGCGACTATTGAGCGATGTGCGGCCTCCGCTGTACCGTGTGTTCTGCACCTTCGGTTTGTCCTTATGATATGCAGTCTCGGCAGCACCGTGAGATCAGCAGTCTCAGGTTCTACCATATAATCTGCAGTCTCGGCTGTACCTGGTGATCTACAGCCTCGGCTTTACCGTGGGATCTGCAGCCTCGGCTGTACCGTGTGATTTGGCGCCCGGTTGTACCGTGTGACCTGCTGTTTCAGTTGCGCCGTGTGATTTGCTGTCTCGGCTGTACTGCGTGACCTGCAGTCTTAGCTGTACCGTTTGATCTGCAGTCCAGCTGTCTCGTGGGAGCTGTAGTCTCGGATGTTCCGTGTTTTCTATACTCTCTACTGGGCCGTGTGATGCACAGTCCTGGATGTCCCGTGTCGCCTGCTATTGTGTTTATATCCCGCATGATATTCTGGCACATGGTGAGAAACTTGGGTCGTGCTGCGTTAAAATACCTATCCAAACAGTTCACAACGCAAACAGCAAAAATGTGATATTTTGTTCAATGAATATTGTATTAGCTGACTTTCATTTGAAGCACAGCTTATGCGTTGCATTAGTTTGAAGCGAATAAAATAAAATATAAAATATTATAATGTACTGCCCGCCTGCTGTCCGCATAAAATTTTGCGTGTTGTTCAGCAGTTATTTTCAAGTTGTTATTCATTTTTGCTTCACAGGTAACTACATAATATACGGTTATAGGCCTGTATTTTGCACATCAATGCGAGAAATCTGTGTCTCAGCACATTTGCACATGTCGGCTATGACAAGCCTCGTAGTGAAGGATCAATATAGACTAAAAGAAGCTTTAAATAGTTTAAAACAACACAACAAAAGCGCCAGTACTGATTCTCAAAGGAGCATGTTTTCCTTCTACTGATCGAGATCATGTGCTGGGCCCGGGTGATCAAAACTTCGGTAAAAACTTAGCTCCCAGCTGTTCTCGAGCTCTTTATGAGTTTGTCCTGGAACCCGTACAAGCCACTGTTCTCGTTCGTTTTTTCCATCATATGTGGCTGTTTTGAATAGTCTTGATGGCTCTGCCTTTGACGATGCGGGTATTGGCAGCTTTACGCAATCTATAAACAGAATTATTCTGCGATATCTAATCCTCTCTTTCTTTTCGTCTTGCTGGGCTGTTTGCCTGAGGGTTTGTTTAACTTTATGAAGTTTCCTCCGTTCTCACGTCGACAGTCTAGTGTATGTTAATAATACTGTAGCCTAAGCGCTGCTTAAAGGAACGTTTGCAGTTATGACCGAATGTTCAAAGCATTTAGAATATGAACTTATCTAGAATTGAACGCACACCTAAACGCAAAGTTAAGGTTAGTCGGAGCAGTCGTAGATGCTCTAATTGTATTTGCATATCTAATATTATGAGTTATAAGTTAACATTAGTTATAGTTATTTTTCAAAATTCAAAGAAACTTTTGCTAGATTGAAGTTGAAATTTATATCTTTTGAAAACTCTGTATCATAGCTACAGCTACCTGCCAAATTTTTTTCAAAATTTATGCAAATTCGACCAACTTTGAGCCTCTAACCTTGTGAGCTGAGGTACAGCGAAACGCGAATCGTGGGTGACTAAAATGCTATTTGGAATTCTCAACGTATTCATCAGCCATATTATGTATATTTTTACATGTTTTTCCCTACGTTGCATTGACACCGAGCACTTATCGCTTACGACAATTTTAGTTGGCATTTGTAGCCTATTATCGAAAAACGATGTTAGTTACGGACCTATGATCAATGACGACTTGGTCACCACAAATGCACCGTTACCAATGTTGACAGCGCGGTCATTCTAGTTACCTCCGCACAGCGCCTGTCTGTCTGTTTGTTTGTTTGTCTGTCTGTCTGTCACCAAGATAACTAAAAAATTTACGAACCAATTTGGATGAAGTTTACAGGGATTGTTAGGTATGTTAGGAGGAGCAGATGATTAACTTTTGGTGAAGATATGTCCATCCGTTTGTTTGTTTGTTTGTCTGCGTCATTTTTCTCGATGCCATAACTAGAAAGTTATGGATGGATTTTGATGAAATTAACATGAGTTGTTAGGTATATAACAAAGAGTGAATGTTCAAATTTTGGTAATGGTCCGTTTGTTCGTTCGTTCGTTTGTGACTGTTTTTAATTTTATGCTTGTTAGCACAATAACTCAAAAAATAATGAATGGATCTTTCTGAAATTTATAGGAGTTGTTAGTAATGGTGACAGACATAAATGATCAAATTTTGGTGCAGATCGGTCGATTCCTTTGTATGTTTGACTCATATTTGTCATATCGTTTGTTAACAGTATAACTCAAAAAGATATGAACTGATCTTCAAAAAAAAAAAAATGAACAAGCTGTTATTAATATAAAAAGGCACAAATGATTAGATTTTGGGGTTTATGCAAAGAAAATTATGTTTTCAGAGCCAATTTGAATTTTTGCTACCGTTGCCTCACTTGGCGGAGGTATGCGCTCTCAGAGTGCTCTAGTTATTATATAGTTGATTCTGCTTGAGGGGACCGATCGGCCGGTTTTACTTTATGATTGGTCATCGAACCGTAGAATTTGGTTATCTTATGTAAATAGTCTAAGAAAACCCGTCTCCTGCAAATTGTCGGTATATTGCATAGAAAATGATCTACAAACAGAAAACGGGCTCCTAGGGGATCTATGGTAAATGCGTAGCCTCCGGTAGTTTTCGTAGTACGCACTCCAAATCAGTTTTAATCTATAATTTAGACCCTGCTTTACAGTCTCACAGCGAGACTTTATGAGATTTCGCTGAAATTCAATTTTGGTGAATTTCTAAATTTTAAGTCTACAAATTTTGCTACCACCATAATGGTGGACAAAATTTAAAAATTCACGTTTAGCAAAATTTTATAAAGTATTTCTATATTATTGTAAGGCCGGGTCTAAACCATGAAATAAAACTTATATGGAATTTTTACTACGAGAACTGACGAATTAGGAGAATTTTCCGTGGACCCCTAAAAATCCGGTTTCCGTCTATAGATCGTTTTTTTTTTTTTATGCGAGCTACAGAAAATTTACAGGAGACCTTTTTTCCTAGACGATATTACACACGGTGACAATAATTTGGAGTTTATGTATCTTTTAGTCGTTCATATAAGGAAAATTTGACAAAAGCTACGGATTTTTCCTAAAAACATTAAATTTTCAAACATAAAATTAAATAAAATTATATTTTTGCGAAATCTCATAAAGTCTCTTGGCGGCGCTGTAAAGCAGGGTCTAAACTATGGATTAAAACTTATTTGGAGTTCGTACTACGAAACTGACGGACAAGCATGTACCGTAGACCCCTAAAAAACATTTTTTGCCTGCAAATAATTTTCTATGCGAGATACCGAAAATTTTCCGGAGACCTCTTTTCTTAGACTGTTTTATATACGATAGCCCAAATTTTAGAGATCTATGGCCCATAATAAAAAAAGAATAGAATCGACTCGGTCTCCTTGAAGCTCCGTTAGTATGTCCATCCGTCCGTCCATGTGTCTGCACGTAACTCGTCTTAGTTTTAGATAGGGAGAAATTAAACTTTCAAGAAGCTCTGACTTTCACTGGAAGGAAGATCAACCATAGCCGTCGGTTTCTGATCCTTGAAAAATTTTTCAGTCAGTTTCGAAGCAAAGACACGATCATATCACTGGTATCTAATCCACTGCTTTTAATTTTTTAACTATGAATTATACTTACTTTGGCTTTGGTGGTGCTGGTGGTGGTGATGGATGCCATCTTAGACGGGCCAGATGCGTAATTAGGATAAGCTTTGGGAGCTTAAGGTGTTGGACATCTTGACTCTAATGTAGATAGCGATATCTCAAAGTGAATGCACGTTGTCTAAGGAAATACACTTACTTAAAAACAATGGGATACACTGCTGTGACTAAAGAAACTGGCCAAGTCTGTTGTACTTTATTGTATAGCTATTGCATCAAACAAAGCAGAAAAATTGTGGGCTACTGATGAATATCCACGGGTCTCCTAATAGTTCATGAAAAATAATCGAATTTGCCGACAAAATATTGAGTAGTTTAAGATTATGAAAGGCTAAACTATCTGTAAACTGTGGGGAACAGCTTCTTAAGCCCAATGCAGACGAGAAGCAAGAGCCAAGAAACATTCTACCTGACTCGGCGAAGAATTTGCCCAAATTTGCATTCAGCAAGATGGATATAGGCCAATCTTTTCTGCCGATTTCGAGAAATTCAAAGCCACTCGCCATGCAAATTTCCCTGTAATCTATTCCCTGCTACGTACGTATCACTGTAGCTGTAAATGTAAGTCTTCATCGACCCTCCTTCTTTTCTATTTGTAACGAAGGAATCACTTGGCTACAGGATAACACCATAGAATGCATTTGTATCTTTGTTTCCCTTTTTAATGATCTATTCTTTAGCAATGTGCAATAATTCTGTGTAACCCAGTAGGTAGGTACGATTTTGCCTGAATCTAAGGCAATAGCTGAAGCAATGGCCCTTCCAATGCGGCGGCGTGAGCTACGTTAATACAGTAATGCCCCGTCAGGAATAGCCGGTATTAGGTTACTCTCAATCTCCGCTTCTCTCCCCCTCTCTCCCCTCGTCTGTTTTTGAACTTTCGTTTCCTCTCATGCTGGCAGTACAGGCCTTCATTATGAGGCAATGCAAAGAAAGCCATTCTGATTACCCACGGGAGTTATTTTCTTACGAAAGAGTGGAGATGGAATCATGTAGACTTTGTTCCCAACGACAAGCCTTTAACGCTGAGATTGAGCAACTTATACGCGCTGTCGAGACGTTGCAGAAATTACTCCCTGGTCGTGATTCCCTCGCAAGCTCCACTAGCGTGTCAGGCAGTACGAACACTCGAACGGATACCATTCGAGAGGTACGGTCCGAAGTAACTCCATCAGCTTATATGGATCGAAACTCAGAAGAGGCACGATCATTACCCGGTTGGGAGAAAGATACCACCCACGAACCTGACTCTGAATCATCACCCACCCCGTGGGAAGCCGTGATGCGCGACAAACGCTGGAGAAGGCGAACTGACTTACTGCATGCCCCGCGGAATTTTCATATTAAAATGCAGAACAGATTTACTCCTCTTCAAGTTGTTGATGATG
>LQNS02276828.1:92108-121073 GCA_001587735.2 Parhyale hawaiensis
CATGCCCGGTCATTTTCCCTCCTCCTAATTTTCCGTTTCCACTTCTTCATTTTTCCTCTAGCTACTAACCCCTCTCCGACTATCGTCTATTTTTCTCCTCTTCTTCACTCCACTCACCGAGACCAAACAGTACCATCCTGAATTTCCACTGTCATAGCATGGAAGGCACCTAACCACTTTCAACGCCACTGCCACCGCCGGCACCACCACCACCACTACCTCCTGATGATGAATATGGACGTGGTCGAAACGTTGAGGCAAGCTTCGGCAAAATACCGCACCATCAACAATAATAACCATGTGAAACTTGTCAGAGAATTAGGGAAATCGAATAAACATATCAATACAGCATTCAGGCAACCTTCAGTGGGGGTCAGTTCTTGAAGTTACATTTGCGAACTTCTACATGAGCAACGTTGAAAACACTGTAATGGAAGATAGCGAAGTCAAGCCCAGTATTTCTTGTAAATATGTTGATGACTGTTATTTGGTTGTGCGTGATGAGGGCCACCCACAGCATCTCTGTACAGCCATCGAAGCAGCTTCAGTACTACACTTCACATACNAGCGAAGTCAAGCCCAGTATTTCTTGTAAATATGTTGATGACTGTTATTTGGTTGTGCGTGATGAGGGCCACCCACAGCATCTCTGTACAGCCATCGAAGCAGCTTCAGTACTACACTTCACATACGAATTGGGCACCAACAACAAAATCAATTTTCTGTATTTCAAAGTCGTTGGTAATGGGAACTAATACGTCACAACGGTGTACAAGAAGCCAAAAAGCACAGCAAGCTGCCTCAATGCAAAGAGCGAGTGTCCCGAATGCTACAAAACTGGAACTGTTACAGCTCTAATTCACCGAACGTTTAAAATATGCTCGACATGGGAAGTATTCCATGCAGTAATTGTACAACTCAAACAAGCCCTGGTAAATATTGGTGACAGTAATTCATTTTTGATGGCGCACTCAAGCACTACCGGAAAAGAAGCAATCGACCGAAACAACGGAGAATCACAGTATCGCCCCACTATACTACAAGAATCAAATGTCGCCGGCTAATAAAACGGACGAACGTGTCATCAGAAGTATCATGTACAATAACGTTACCTGCAGGAACCCCGAAGATAAACTTAAACTTAAAACATACTACAAGAACAAGAAAACCGCCCTGCTCTTTATGAAGAACAGTCCGCCGCCACCTCCTGAACTCCAGTAGACAAAAGTCGTGTACAAATTCACATGTAATGGAGACTGTGAGCTTTACCCAAATTGGTACTGTACATCGGTATGACGACGACAACTTTATCCGGAAGGCTTAAGATGCACCTCCAATCAGACGGGATTACTTCTCACTCTAAAACCACTCATAACCAGCAGATCACAAGCCAACAGCTCGTCAGTAACACCAAAGTCCTTCGGAAAAACTGCGACAAATATCGACTTAACATAGAAGAAGCACTACTCATTAAACTTCACAAACCGGCCATCAACTCCCAATATACTGGCATCAGCATCAGTGAGTGGAGTGAAGAAGAGGAGAAAGATAGACGATAGTCGGAGGGGGTTAGTAGGTAGAGGGGAAAATGCTATCAGCAGGACGCTACAACTATGTACTTGGGGCCCAGCAGAAGCTACCGACCGCTAGCATGTATTCGCAGCCCTAGCCTCGGCCTCAGCCCCTCAGAGGCCGAGCCCAGCGTCCCTGGCCGCGCGTTACTTATAAGAAGCCCTTCCACTCCCTAACCTAACAGTATCATCCTGAACTTCCACCACCATAACATGGAAGGTACCTCACCACTTCCAACGCCGCTTCCACCTCCGGCACCACCACTACCACCTAATGATGAATATAAACGTGGTCGAACCGTTGAGGCAAGCTTGGGCGAGATACTGCGCAGCATCAACAATAATAACCATGTGAAACTTGTCATAGAATTAGAAAAATCGAATAAACATATCATCAACACTGACCTCTCAGTCGCCTTCAATCAAACATGCATATCAGAAAAGTTGCTCCTAAAATACAATATATATATATATATACTTAAATCTTCAACGAAAACAATATCATCTCTCTCACTCCGTTGCCGGGTGATAATGAAGTTATTGACAAGCGATATGCGTTTAATGTCAATTAGTCAAATTGACTCGAACAACCAACAGTCTTGACCGATAACATGTCACCTATTGTCAGCAATAGTGATATATATTTCTTCTGTAAATTACCCATAGAATATTATGAGTAATTTGTGCAAGAGTTTTCAAGAATATCCTCATTTACCACTTCAGCGTACGTAAAACCTCCATAATTTGCGGTCAATCAGGCTGGTAAGTTTATTGAATTCATAAAACAGTCACTCGTAACATATAAATTATCAGGGAGGAAAATCAAAACATGTATATTCAGCATAGCATTGATTAGTGTTTATAGCGTTTTGACCTCGCTAGAAGATAAGCACGTGATCTCGATCGGTAGAAGGAAAATGTGCGCCTTTGAGAGTGAATGTTGGCGTTTCCCTTGCATTGTTTTAGGGCTTCTTCTAAGCCTATATTAGAGGTGGACCGCATGTCTGTCTTTTAACACTCGCGAAAGCGAATACTTTGTTTTGATATTCGCGAATGAGAACAGCGAATGTTTACTCAAAGTTTTATTTCTCCAGTAGTATGGCATTTTATTTGTATTCTCGAGTCTGGAGCCTATACTCTGGAGTGGACTATTCGAAATTGGAATTCATTGTAAGAGTTTAGTCATAGTGAATAGCTAATTAGAATCAATTAAATTTTCTCTGCTTCCAGGATGCGGTTCAAGGAACCATTCTTACATGCATCCCACCAACCTCTTTCCCCAACCACCGCCTTGTGAAAGAGGATTATTTACTAGTAGATTGGCTAAATTCACTAGACTGCATGCAAGCCATTATTGCTGTTGCTGGCCCAAGTATAAACTCCAAGTCTCTGGCTGTTAAATTCTACTAATGGCAGGTTGAACTTCAAAAATAGCAATTTTTCTGCTCTTTCACCCGTCAGATTACTTCGTTTTTCATCGTATACTAGGCCGGTACCACTAAATGACGCCCACTCGCAACACTAGTTGGCGGACATGCAAGATAAGACTTTAGTAACTGAGAAAGAGTAGGATAAATATTCGCGTGCATCTTCCACCATTTCAGAGGATCTTCATCGGTGGATATGCTTAGATATTCGCAAAATAGTCGCATGTCTACATGCAAATGGGAACGCGAATATTGGAAACCATGCGAATATTCGCGAACGAACTCGAATATTCGGTCTACCTCTAGTCTTTATTGATCCTTCACTACGAGGCTTATCATAGGCGACACTTGTAAATGTGCTGAGACACAGATTCCTCGCTTTGACGTGCAAAACACAGGGCTACAGGCGCTTATTATGTAGTTACCTGTGGAGCAAAAATGGATAACAACTTGAAAATAACTGCTGAACGACACTCAAAATTTTATGCGGACAGCAGGCTGGCAGTACATCATAATGTTTTGCATTTTATTCGTTTCAAACTAATGCAACGCATAGGCTGCGTTCCAAATGAAAGTCAGCTAATGCAATATGCATCGCGTGAAATATCACATTTTTGCTGTTTCTGTTGTGCTCTGTTTGGATCGGTGTTTTAATACGGCGCAACCCAGATTACTCATCATGAGCCAGCAAATCATACGGGATATATACACGATAGCAGGCCACACGGGACATCCAGGACTACGCATCGTACGGTCTAGTAGAGAGTATAGAAAACACGGAACATCCAAGGCTGCAGATCACACGGCACAGCCGAGACTGCAGATCACGAGGTACAGCCGAGACTGCAGATTACACGGTACAGCCGAGACTGCAGAGCACACGGTACAGCTGAGACTACAGATCACACGGTACAGCCGTGACTGCAGATCACGAGGTAAAGCCAAAACTGCAGATCATACGGTACAGCCGAGACTGCAGATCACATGGTACAGCCAAGACTGCACATCATAAGGACAAACCGAAGGTGCAGAACACACGGTACAGCGGAGGCTGCAGATCGCTCAGTTATTGTCGAGAGACCAGAGATCGCTCAATTATTGTCGAGAGACCTGAGATCGCTCAATTATTGTCGAGAGACCTGAGATTGTTCAATTATTGTCGAGAGACCTGAGATTGCTCAATAGTCAAGAGACTGGAGATCGCTCAATTATTGTCGAGAGACCTGAGATCGCTCAATTATTGTCGAGAGACCTGAGATTGCTCAATAGTCAAGAGACTGGAGATCGCTCAATAGTCACGAGACTGGAGATCGCTCAATAGTCACGAGACTGGAGATCACTCAATAGTCGCGAGACTGGAGATCGCTCTATAATTGTCGAGAGACCTGAGATCGCTCAATTTTTGTCGAGAGACCTGAGATTGCTCAATTATTGTCGAGAGACCTGAGATCGCTCAATAGTCAAGAGACTGGAGATCGCTCAATAGTCACGAGACTGGAGATCACTCAATAGTCGCGAGACTGGATATCGCTCAATTATTGTCGCGAGACCTGAGATCGCTCAATGGTCGAGAGACTAGATATCGCTCAATAGTCACGAGATGGAGATCGCTCAATAGTCGCGAGACTGCAAGCGAGGGTGGGGATCAGCAGACGATGCAGTCACGATCTCCATCCGAGCACAGTTGTCGGGTTGAAACACCGACCGAACTTTCGTGTGAGCAGCCTCATGACAGTTTCCAGCGTAACANTATGCCTGATGGCCTAGACTCTTTGATGGCACGGAGAACTCTGTATTTCACTACAGGCGATACAAAACTCACCTTCAGATGAGGAGAGTTTTTACCTACAGTTCTAACATCCACCAGTTCCTCGCATCTCACCAGGTCCGGATCAAGAGCATTAAGCTCCTTCGTCAGAAGCGCACGAGGGCACAAGGTTGCACGACTATCCGCTGCTTTCAAGGATCCAACAACCCTTTCAATTTTGACGCCTTGGAGCTTCATGACTGGGTAGAGTGCGTCCTGTTCTAGTTGGTCCACCCGATGCGAAACGTCTTCTACAACTTGCTCTCGATTACGTGATACAGATGAGGATTGCTGTGCAGGCACGGTCGATCTCGCAACATCAGCGAAAGTCTTCGCGGTTGCCAGCTCATCAACCTTGGAACGGAGTGTAGCATTTTCTCCCTCAAGTTCTTCCACTCTTTGAATGATCAGGAAGTTAGCTTCAGAAACTTTCTCAACGCACTCTATAACCTTGCACGAGAATTCACTTTGCAGAGACAGAGCTGGATCCGTTACCAATGTGGTTTCGTTGCCGTTTTTCTTAGAGGGTCTTCCAGGTCGTTTTTAGTGGGCTCATACTTCTTGAGGAATGAAATTAATTGATGGATGCGTTGCATTTCTGCACGTAGGGAATGACTGGCAGTAATGATGAGATCACAGTCAGAATCTGAGTCATCCATAGACACCACAGGCTTACTTCCAGCTAATGGAGTGGAGGCAGCCATGTTGCAACACAAGACTTCACAAAATTCACAGCCACTGTCAGGACGTTACTGCAGTTACTCTACCCGGTCCGGTAGACGGCCAACAATGTGTGCCCTTTTTCTGGTCCGAGCCAAGATAAGGACCTCAGTAGGGGCTTGGTAACAGGAGATTATTTTAGTATCCAACAGAAAAGAAACACACTATTATAGAGCTGGGTACAGGTAAGCTTTAACTAGATGAAATCTGCAGCGACCCCAGTACTCTTTCATGACGTTAAGAGACGCACCAGACCAAAAAAAAAAAAAAAAATACAAGCTAAAATATGCGAGGTCTGGGTTAATAGTCTGTCTGAAAGAATTTACTGGCTGCGTCTCACGCCAGTAAACTTGGTAAAGGGAGCTATTACAGTACCTAGTTAAGGCCATCGATGTCGACGGCCATCAATGTCACAGGGACACAACTTCGTCTTTTAATTTCCAGAAGTGAGCGAAAACCCTGATAACCGCCTCAAAGAATTTCTTCAGTGGGATGGAAATCAAATTTTCAGCTCGCCGATTAGTGATTCTCTTTTATAAAAATGGATTGAAATGAATGGATTCTTCTGTGGAATGGAGCGCTGATCTACGAGTGTCTTGGATTCAATTTAGCAAATTCGCAAGGGTACAAATTGAGCGTAAAAGCTTGTCAACTGCGCCCTGCGGTGCTGCTTGGAGACACTGAACCCATTGCCTCTCTTCTGTGGGGCATCACAAGGGATTTATTTTTTCAGTCCTATGAATATTGCCACGTTGTCTGTGCTCTCTTCAACGCCGTGGTTCAGCGTCACCTTGAGATGGGACCCGTTGTTCCACCCACAGACTGCGCACTTTAACGAATAGCAATCGGATTTAGTTCCCCCTTTCCAATGGTCTGGGATACTTCACTCAATGCATAATAAATTCTCCGACATCGTAGCTTTGGCCCACTGCTGGAATGGGCCTGTTCTGACTACAACGGATGATACAATTTTAGTACGTGGTGACGTTGTATTGTACCAATTTTCATTACTTGCACCTTCAATGCGTCAGGTGCATCGGTTAAGTGATCATCTGCGCCAGGCTGGACTCACAGTGATGGTGGCGATAGCCCCAAGTTTAAAAGTTACTGGAGAACAATATAATAGCTTGACATACATCGTCCGAAGTAGGGCCTCGGTCAGAGTTTCATCATCCGGTCCATGGAAATAAGGATGGGTTTTATACTCGAAGGAAAATTGGAATTACATAAAAAACATAAACTGTAAATCTCATCTGAAGTCTAGAGTAACTGTCTAGCAGACTAGAAACAGTTGAGAGGATGGGAAACCACCAGAAAAATAGAAATGTAAGTGAGGGGTGGCCTAAGCCATTGTTTAGAGTCATCGCGCCGATTACGATACCAGCTGTGTGATACCAAACCAAAATATACTCATCACTGCGGGCCTAACGCCACAATATTCTTGACCTTCTTTGTTTATTTGAAGTTGCTGGCCGCGCCGCTCTATAGACTAGTGAGTGTCTTTCTTGCATATTACACGGTAAAAATTTAAAATCATCAGCGATCCAGTGTGTTTCATTGTGAATTACCGTTAGTGCTAAGGATCGTATCATGGTTTTCTGTTCCTAATAAAGCTTTGTTTGCGGTAATTTGATTGTTAGTTTTTTTTTTTTAAGCAGAACCTCTCAGGTCCCCCATGATATATGATATGAATTTATATCATGAATGGACGAGGTACTGTTCTTTTTATATATTCACGATACTAATTAAAGCTATAATCATGTTAAACTACGAATTTCGTTTGCCAGATGTCGATGTTTCATGAAACTGTGTGGCAATTGAATGACTGATTACAATCAAATTGATAATTATTGCAACGTTTCAAGGTATCACATGCTATCCTTGTGTTGCTAAGCAAATGAAGCTAGCATTTTTTATGTTCTTTCCGAGTTCTTGATGCCTATTTCGTTGATCTCTTTCTTTGTTTTTACCATTCTGTGATTCTAGATACAACAAATAAAAATTTCCATATTTATAGTGTGTTTCATTTAACAATCTAAAATTAATATCCAATGCAAACCTCGAATCTAGTAAGTTAAGAAGCATGATAGTTCACTCGTATTTGCCTCTTTCAAAATTAATTGCTTGCAATATTTATTATTTGCATTGTTTGGATGATTTCTTTCCTAGCGGGACCCATGGAAATTCTACTGTTAATTGTTTACACGTATTTAGTTTGACTGAGGTAGCGCTTCTAGCTTAACTCACCCCGTCTAAACTATAGTAACGTCCGCCGCTCAACCCTATCTATCGTTACGCTGTTCGTCTATCTTATACCTCGTCCAGCCTCTCTTACTATTCTGATATCACCTGTGTATCTTGCATTTCTTATGCCAGGAATGAGTTTGCACTTGTGTCTTGACAATAACACAGAGATAAACAGTACTGTTTGCATTGTTGAACTGTTTATTTGCACGCCTTTTCTGAGGCCGTGCTCAGATGAGCGACACTTTCACTGATTTTACGAACAGTAATGTGAATAGATCAAGCATGCGGCAACACGTTAATGTACACGCTGGAGCAAAAGGAGCTTGCGGTGGCAATTTTTTCGAGTTAAATTAACCCAAGTTTCATAGAACAGAGAAATCCTTATATAATGAAACGCTCGGTGTATTTATTTACTTCGTGCCTGCTTTGAAGGAAATAGGCGAAAAGTAAGCCAGGTTGCAGATTTTGTCAATCAGTGACCAGGGTGCAGAAGATGGCGAAGGCTAATCTTCATCCCTTAATGTGAAGACACTTCTCGCTTGAAACTCTTCTTTAAATCGGGATAATGTATATGCAGCTTCTGGAGTCCGATTTTATAACTTTCTTCTCTCAGAACACGACGTAAAATTCTGCAGATTACTAACGGAGCACTCACGAGATGATGATTCTTCACGGGTTGTAGACAACTATTTCTTCCAGCTTACTGTCTGTCTTTCTCTTCTTCTTCTTCTTCTTCTACAGCAGTATTGTTCCCGTTCAAAGGGGTGTCGCTGAAGTAGATCTTGCTATTCCATGGATTTCTTTATATTACTATGTGCCCCTCCAGCTCCATACCACGCATATCATTCCTCACACTGTCGTTCTCTGAGAGAGCGAATTTTGCTTCATAGCCCATATTTCACCATTTCAGTGAAGCATATGTTTCAGTTTGCAAGACAGTTACTTAGCTAAGGAGCGCTGACATGCATACAAGCTGGGTGGAGTAGTGTAATTTTAAATAATAAAGTGTCCAAACGACAGCCGGTACTCAGTGGAGTCCCACAAGGCACCGCACTTGGTCCTCATCATGATAAATGATATGGGGCACCAATACAAGTTTGCCGTTCCCTCATCGTTCGCTGATGACACACGGATATTAGCAGCAGTACAACCATTGGCTGACGTACGGAATGTGCAACTAGATCTAACCAACATCTTTCATTGGACAACGGTTAACAGCATGACCTTCAACGAATCAGAATATGAACTTTTACGATACGGAAAAAATTTTTCCCTAACTGAATCTTCATCCTACACGACGAGAGATGGGAGCGAAATCGAGAGAAAGAAAATTTTGAGTTCTTGGGGTGAGAATACAAGATACTGCCACATTTGAAGATCATGTGGCTCGAGTTGTTACCATAGGCAAGAAGTGGAACGGATGGGTGCTTCGAACTTTCTATTCACGAGAGGCAGACACAATGCTCACCTTATGGAAGCAACTGATACCGCCAATGATTGAATACTGTTCATCTCTTTGGATGCCAAGCAAACGGAAAGACTTAGAGTGCCCCCAGGCTATCCAGAGATCGTTCACTACCAAAATCCGAGGCATGAAAGATTTAAACTATCACGAAAGACTGGCTCAACTTCACATGCACTCAATTCAAAAGAGATTCGAGCACTTTACGATCATATATATTTGGAAAATTCTAGTAGGAATTACTGTCAACGTTAATGGGTGAATCCAGGCCAGACACTCAATCCGTATTGGTCGCACTTGTGACGTGCGCATTCTGATCAAAACTGGTGGTGATGCGATAGCCACAAAATATTTTAATAGTTTCCTGGTCCGAGGGGCGAGATATTCAACAAAATGCCTCGTCACGTTCGAAATGTCACTGGTACAGATACTGCAAAATTAAAAAGCTTACTGGACTCTAAATGCCAGATAAACCTGCTGTAAGCGGCTACGTGATTTGTGGGGATAACTCGCTGTTAATCACCCCGCTAGTCACGGTCTGCAGCATCACCTCTGCACAAGATAGGTGACGTGCATACAGTTACTTGGACCTCGTCCGAAGAATCATCAATGGTAAAGGTAAGGTAAGGAGTTACAGTCAAGTTAATTGCAGTGTTTTAACCCTATTTGCTCCAAGGCGGTACAAAATTGCATCGCCCTATCGTTTTCCGTTCACAGTTCTGCTCCCAGTGATATCGAGGGCCCAAAATTCCGTTAATTTTCACAATTGAACACGACTAACAATAAAATTCTATTATACCCACACATTACAGCCAAAGATATCAATAATTATAAATATTTCGGAAAATTAGATGATAACATTTCCGTGTAGATTTTCTTTTTATACAAAAAACTTTCAAAATTAGCACAAAAAGACAGCAACAAGGCTAGAAATGAAAAATAGAAGCGATTATACGTTCAGCTTGTGAAAGTATGTAAATTGCGGCAGAAGTGCTGCCGGAGTATTCACCCTGTACTGTCCGGAGATATTTTCTAATATTTGAATTTAATTGACATTGAAACTACTCTGAGGCACTATTTTTTTAATTAAGTAGGCGAAAGAATAGTTGAATAAATGACTTTTGAGACTATGAAGAAAAAACTCTGATATTGATAAAGTTATAAGCATTTTTAGTGGGCGGGACAAATTTGTACCGCCTTGACGCTCAAGCGGCTAAAAAAAATTGGTAAAGGATAGGGTTAATCAAGATTTATTTCTGCCTCTCGCTATTCAAAGCGAACGCTTAATCAAGAAGGAAGATGGGGAACGTATAAGTAGTATGAGACTACTACGGTCTCAAGATCGAAGACGTGCTACGAATGCATGGAAAGAGATGAATCGTCTATGCGATACAGTCAAGAAAAACTAGAAGTAGAAAGGTTACAAAAGTGAATGAGAGCTGCTGATAAGCGTGAGCGGGAAAATGAGGAAACGGCAAGTCAGAGAAAACAGCCCATAGGTTGCAAGCGCGAAAAAGGATTAATGAAGAAAATCAAGGAAGTCAGAGAAGAGAAGATTCCGCATCGGCCTATATTAATATAAAATATCGATTATTGAGTAAAATTTTTTCACGCGCGGGTCCACTAGTAGTAAATATTAATTTAACAACTTTATTGTTTGTTTACGAGGCCGTTTTTCATTCACTGTGCATAGTGCTCAGAGACTGAAGATTTTGTACGATCTTGCAGCTTGTATACGGAGCTTTGATATGTTCGTCTTCTGCTGGATATCATCGTTGTAACCTGAAGCCAAATTCATTTGATGTTTTTCACATTGCAGCCGCATTTGTTTCCATTAAAATCAAACTTCAAGAAAAATGATGATGATATATTAGATTAGATAGGCGGCAGTAGACGAACCAATGGGCCCATTCCCAAGAGACACCGGAACATACGCCCTGGCCCTCTATGAGCTATTGCCATTATGTTAGTAGGATATAGAGGACAGGAGGAAAGAGAGAAAAAAAGGGGGTGAAGAGTCCATGCCCAAGAGACGATCTTGAATGCACGCAAGCACGATCAAGAGCCGCTGACATGCGGAGATTACAGACAACAAACTGTGTAGTTGGAGCGGAAGAGAGAAGGAGACGGATTAAGGTGGCCTCGGAAGCTTTGGCCGTTAAGAGTTTGCGAAACCTGGAGGAGGAGTTCTTAGCTGTGGAGGATGTCTCTCCCAATATATGTCAAGACGATTTTTAAGCGCGTTGACTGACTCCGCACTAACAACATCGGCAGAGAGCCTATTCCAAATGCTGACTATGAAGTACGGAAAACACTGCTGACTTCGGTCGTTCTTTGAGTTTTATGCTTGAGTTTTTGACCGTTGTTTCACAAGCAATCATTGAGGTCTCTTTCATAGAGCCCCGTTGTAGGTACGTCGTTAAAGCCGTCCAAATACTTGAATGTTTCTATTAGTTGCCCCCTGAGACGTCTTTGCTCGAGAGAGATCAGACCCAGTTCTTTTAGGTGACATTCATACGACTTATTTCGCAGCTGAGGTATCAATTTCGTTGCTCTGCGTTGGAGTCTTTCCATTTTATCGATATCTTTACACAGATGTGNATGATGATGTCTTTGGACTTGTATTCAAAATTTCTGGTGATGAATCCCAGTACTCTGCTTGCCATTTTCACACTCATGTCAACTTGCTGACTGTGTTGTAGCTTGTTTGTAATAGTGATTCCCAAGTCACGTTATGGGTGACAGCAGCAAGTACCGTCCCATTCATTTGCAGTGGGGGTGAAGGGTTCATCAGCCCTATGTGCATTAGTGAGCATTTGTCGACATTAAAGCTCATCTGCCACGGTCTGCTCCATTCCGTGAGGTGGTCAAGGTCTTGTTGGAGCTCGGCTCTTTTCGTGGCAGGATGACATAGTTTAGTATCATCCGCAAATTTACTGATTTTACTATGGATGTTAAGATCGAGATCATTGAAGTAAATTGAGAACAGAAGTGGGCCAAGTACGCTACCTTGGGGATCCCCTAATGAAACTTGCGTCCAGGCACTCGTCTCTCCTTCAGGTTTTACTCGCTGCTGCCGACCCGTAAGCCATGCCCTGATCCATCGTAAATAGTCTCCCAGGATGCCATGGGCTTCTAAGTTTTTCATTAGCCGTAGATGGAGGATTTTGTCGAAAGTTTTTGGAAGTCGAGATACACAAGATCTACGCCCTTTTATTCATCTTAAATGTCTGTGACTTTTGAGGAAAAGTTCAGTGGGTTTTTTAAGCAGCTTCTTCCATTTCGGAACCCATGCTGAGCGTCGGCTATGAGATGCTGCATCCTAAGGTGATCAGTGATGCACTTTTCCAAGAGGCGTTCGATAGTTACTGTATGCTGACGACCGATGTAACACTGATTGGTCAATAGTTGCTGGGGCTTTTCTTATCCCCCTTCTAATGTATCGGTATCACGTTAGCTAGTTTCCAATCCTGCGGAACTTCTCCTGTTCTTAGAAAGCGATTAAATATTTCGAGCAGCGGCTTCACGATGACTGGAGCCATTTCTCTTAGTACACGGGGAGTAAGATTATCAGGGCCAGTGGATTTGTACACATTTAGGTGAGTTTGTTCTTGAAGAACCTCAACCTCCGTGAAAACACATGTGTTTATGAGAGCAACTTGCGTCGGTATTGGTTCAGGGATATTCGCAACATTTTCAACAATAAATACAGAGGTGAAATAGTCGTTCAAGATCGTGGCTTTGTCTCTTAGGTCATGGTGACTGCACCGTCAGGGTTTTTGAGCGGACCTATGGATTCTTTTTTTAGTATTCTTTCATTTGCATATTTATAGAATGCCTTAGGGTTGCGTTTTGCCACAGCAGCTACGGAAACTTCTTTTTCCCTTCTTGTGGTCCTGACTATTTGCTTTACATCCCGACATGCCCTTATGTGACTGGACTTGTTCTCCTCTGTTGGATTACGCTTCCAGGCTTTGTAACGCACTTGTCGCCTCGCAATGCAGCATTTGACTGTCCGATTCATCCAGAGGGGATCATTACTGATACGAACTCGTTTATTTGGGATGTATCGTTCAGCTGCAAGCAGGATGCTCCTATTCAAAATATGTGAGCATTGTTCAGCATTGTTGAACAACAACATTGTTCAACAACACATTGTTCTCATAGGGGTTACGAAGTCAGTTGTTTCTATTTCAGTTGCCATTTCCTGAAAATTCGCTCGTCGGTAGTCTGGCAGCTTGATACGAGTCGCATGAGTGGTAAATTCATTGCCAGTTTTGAGCGTAAATTCCACCATGTCATGGTCCCCAAGCCGGTCTAGGATGGCTAGGTCAACAATTTCGCAATCAGGAGTGGAGAATACCAGATCTAGAATATTACCGTATCTCGTGGGTTCATCAACGTGCTGCGTCAGGTGGTGGTGGTGGTGGTTGAGCAGTTCGAGTAGTTTGCTGCCTGGGGCTGGGCTGCGCAAAGTACTCCAATCAATTTGGAGAAGGTTGAAGTCTCCCATTTGAATTGTTTCATTCTGAGCATATTCGATTATGTTGTACAGTGCCGTGTCAGTTTGAGCGGTACTGCGAGGGCTCGTTATGTCGCAAAAAGGTTAGAATCTGAGAGCTCATTTGAAGTAAAGTAATTTTATTTATAAAATTCAACGTAACTATATCGAATGACCAGCTCTCGTGCTATACTGATGGCAACATCGGTAAATTCCGGAAGTATTGGAGAAATGCACGCTTTGTGGCGAAGTTATAAGCACGTTGCGCTACTTTCCGGACGGTTTTAAGTGTGTTTATTATTGAGAGCGTTCGCTATGTTCGAGTAACGTTTTCGAACGCCTTGAACTCTTTCCATCTTATACAAGCAATGAAGGTAAGCATGCAGAGTGGTTGGTTTGTTTACCTTTTGATTTATTTTTAATTTTAATTGAAAATTTAATATGCCACACTATATGCGAGCATAATATTCAACGGCTGTCGAATGCCGAGACGAGCATGGGTAGTGATAAATTCATATTCTTTAGTTTCTGCGAAACTTTTGCAAAGAGGATTGAGGTGATTTTTTATATATATAATGGATCCCCCTCCTCTGCCACTAACTGTTGGTCGATCTATATTGAAGCACTTGCAACCTTTCAATGCAACTTCTCCTTCCAAATGTTTGTTTGAGAGGTTGATATATGTTTCATTGAGAGCTATAACATCGTAGGCTAGAGTGGCTGCTATAGCTTGCAGTTCGTTCATCTTGTTCATCATACTCTGAATGTTACCAAATAAAAATTTGACGCTGGTGTTTGCTTAGCTCCTTCTGTTTAATGGTGTATTTGGAGTGTCCGATTGTTGAGAAACGATAAGGGGTGCTCGATCAAGGGTATTGCCAGGACCAGTCAGAACGCCTGCTTGAAGTTGAGCAGGGGAAGAGGTTTGTATTTCGACTTGATAGCTATCAGAATGCTTTACGTCCGCGTCCATTTGGCGGACAGCAGGTAGTTTCCCGCGGAGTTTGTCTTGCTTCTTGTTATTCTGGCTTGTAGCGGCTGGTCAGAGTTGGACTTAGGTATGCTATAAGCACTTGACTTTCGGGAACTGCAATTTCCTTGTTGCGCTGGGGCGTTTGAGGCTCTCGGCAGAGATCTACGTTTTTTCGCCACAGGTATATCGGACTGTGATCTTGCCTATGTTCACTTGTCGGACTCTATCGTTCAATTTTGGATGAATTGAAGGAGGTTTGGCAGGCATCGGATGGTGTTTGTACATCGCTGCCCCTAGACACATGGAGGCCACTCTGCACGAGTTTAGAGACTAAGGAGGGTAGGAGAAGTGGAGGACCCAGGCGTAGCATCTGCACTGATGCATCCGGGTCGGAGTTATTTCCTCCTCGTCGTGAGAAGCGTTCGGGTGACGATTGCGTCATCGCTTCCGGAAGAGCCCTCAACCTGGACCCCACGAGAGGATGAGGCCTGAAGGTCACAGGCGTTTGCAGCAGGGAAGGTAGCAGGGGACTGAGCTGGTGGGACATGGGCAACCGTTTGTTCCATTAGTGGCCAATCGTTAGCGGGTGGAGGAACGGGGGCTGGCTGTTGAGGCTGCTGGGTTTCGGGCTGAAGGCTTTTGAACTCGCTACTATCCAAACCCGGGAGAGCTGCAGCCGTCGCATCGAGCAGCAGTTGACCGAGGAAAGGGTGTCCAGCGCCATTCAAGTTAAACCCATCAAGTAGAAATAGTCTTGGTTAGTCCTCAAATAAAGGAAATAGGTCAATATATTTGAGCCCTTTCTTCTCTGCATCTCGTTTCATCTTCCTGTTGATGCAACAGATCCTAGAGTCTAAGCGTCCAACAGCCCTGAGACGGGGCAGAATACTTGTCAGAGTAACATTCAGCTCTTTCTCCATAACAGCGTCAATGAGTTTTAGTAGGTGCTTCACTTGTTTTTCGGAAGGAGTTCGTAGATCATTTGTTCCAACATGGATGATAACATGATCCATGGGATTGCAACGGAGCTCATCTAAGAAAAGAGTAACCTCGGAAGCAGAAGTTTCAGGTCTGCAGATGACTTTTCGGTCCCTGCAACCCCTTTTAAAGGCACGGTACTGCCCTGTGATTATTTTATCCCCGATAAGAAATGGGGTTCTCACTCTCAGGCCAGGAATTGGAGGAGGACTGCGTTCCTTCTCGTGGCAAGGAGACCGGAGAGAGTTCCCTGACTTCTTGTGGTCATATGGCTGAGATGAGCCTCGTTGCTATTTCTGAGCCATAGGTTCAGATTTAGGACGAGCCGCTTTTGTTACATTATCATCATCACCAACTTGAAGAGGAGTAAATCTGTTCTGCATTTTAATATGAAAATTCCGCAGTGCAGGCAGTAAGCCAGTTCGACTTCCCCGTCGTTTGTCGAGCATCACGGCTTCCCACGGGGTGGGTGAAGATTGAGAGCGACGTTCGTGGGTGGTATCTTTCTCCCAACCGGGTAATGATCGTGTCTCTACAGAGTTTCGATCCATGTAAGCTGATGGAGTTACTTCGGGCCGTACCCCTCGAATGGTATCCGTTCGAGTGTTCGTACTGCCTGCCACGCTAGTGGAGCTTGCGAGTGAATAATGACCAGGGAGTAATTTTTGCAACGTCTCGACAGCGCTTCTAAGTTGCTCTATCTCAGCGTTAAAGGCTTGTCGTTGGGAACAAAATCTACATGATTCCATCTTCACTCCTTCGTAAGAAAATAACTTCTATGGGTATTCAGAATGGCATTGTTTGCATTGCCTCGTAATGAAGGTCTGTACTGCCAGCATGAGAGGCAATGAAAGATCAAAAACAGAAGAGGGAGAGAAGCGGAGATTGAGAGTAACCTAGTACCGGTTATTCCTGACGGGGCATCACTGTATTAACGTAGCTCACGCCGCCGCATTGGAAGTGCCATTGCTTCAGCTATTGCCTCAGATTCAGGCAAAATCGTACCTACCTACTGGGTTACACAGAATTATTGAACATTGTTAAACAACAGATCATTAAAAAGGGAAACAAAGATACAAATGCATTCTATGGTGTTATCCTGTAGCCAAGTGATTCCTTCGTTACAAGTAGGAAAGAAGGAGGGTAGATGAAGACTTACATTTACAGCTACAGTGATACGTACGTAGTAGGGAATAGATTACAGGGAAATTTGCATGGCGAGTGGCTTTGAACTGCTCGAAATCTGCAAAAAAGATTGGCCTAGATCCATCTTACTGAATGCAAATTTGGGGCAACTTTTTCGCCGAGTCAGGTAGAATATTTTTTGGCTCTTGCTTCCCGTCTGCATTGGGCTTAAGAAGCTGTTACAGATAGTTTAGCCTTTCATAATCTTATACTACTCACTATTTTGTCGGAAAATTCGATTATTTTCTCGTGCACTATTAGGAAACCCGTGGATATTCATCAGTAGCCCACAATTTTTCTGCTTTGTTTGATGCAATAGCTATACAATAAAGTACAACAGACTTGGCCAGTTTCTTTAGTCACAAAATTGTATCCCATTGTTTCCAAGTAATTGTATTTCCTTAGACAACGTGCATTCGCTTGAAGATATAGCTATCTACATTAGAGTCAAGATGTCCAACACCTTAAGCTCCCAAAGCTTATCCAATTTACGCATCTGAGCCGTCTAAGATGGCATCTATCACCACCACCACCAAAGCCGAAGTGAGTACAATTCATAGTGAAAAATGGAAAAGCAGTGGATTAGCTACCAGTGATAAAATTGTATCTTTGCTTCGAAACTGACTGAGAAGTTTTTCAAGAATCAAAAATCGACAGCTATGGTTGATTTTCCTTCCAGTGAAAGTCAGAGCTTCTTGCAAGTTTAATATCTCCCTATCTAAAACTAAGGCGAGTTACGTGCAGACACATGGACGGATGGATGGATGGACATACTAACGGAGCTTCAAGGAGAGCGATCGGTCGATTTTATTTTTTATTATGGGCCATAGATCTCTAAAATTGGGCTATCTTATATAAAACCGTCTAAGAAAAAAGATCTCCGGCAAGTTTTCGGTATCTCGCATAGAAAATTATTTGCAGGCAAAAAAATGTTTTTTAGGGGTCTACGGTAAATGCTGCTCTTCCGTCAGTTTCGTAGTACGAACTCCAAATAAGTTTTAATCCATATTTTAGACCCTACCAAGAGACTTTATGAGATTTCGCTAAAATGTAATTATATTAAATTTTTGAATTTTGAAAATTTAGTGTTTTTAGGAAAAATCCGCAGCTTTTTGGCATATTTGCCTTATATGAACGACTAAAAGATACATAAACTCCAAAATATTGTCATTGTGTGTAAAATCGTCTAAGAAAAAAGGTCTCCTGTAAATTTTCTGTAGCACGCATAAAAAACGATTAATAGACAAAAACCGGATTTATAGAGGTCTACGGAAAATTCTCCTAATTCGTCAGTTTTCGTAGTAAAAGTTCCATACAAGTTGTGTTTCATGGTTTAGACCCGGCCTTACAATAATATAGAATTACTTTATGAAATTTGCTAAAATCTAATTTTGGTGAATTGTTAAATTTTGACCACCATTATGGTGGTAGCAAATTTTGTAGACTTAAAATTTAGAAATTCATCAAAACTTTATTTCAGCGAAATCTCACAGTCTCTCTGTGAGACTGTAAAGCAGGGTCAAAATTATAGATAAAAACTAATTTGGAGTGCGTACTACGGAAACTACCGGAAGATAAGCATTTACCGTAGATCCCCTAAAAACCCGTTTTCGGTTTGTAAATCATTTTCTATGCAATAGACCGAAAATTTGCAGGAGACGGATTTTCTTAGACTATTTTACATGAGATAACCAAATTCTACGGTTCGATGACCATTTATAAAACTAAAATCGGCCGATCGGTCCCCTCACGCAGAATCAACTATATAGGCCTAATAACTAGAATACCCGCGCTGTCAACATTGATAGCGATGCATTTGTGATGACCAAGTCGTCATTGATCATAGGCCCGTAACTAACATCGTTTTTCGATAATAGGCTACAATTGCCATCTAAAATTGTCGTAAGCGATAAGTGCTCGGTGTCAATGCAACGTAGGGAGGAACATGTAAAATTATACATAATATGGCTGATGAATACGTTGAGAATTACAAATAGCAGTTTAGTGACCCACGATTCCCGTTTCGCTGTACCTCAGCATATAAGGTGAGAGGCTCAAAGTTGGTCAAATTTGCACAAATTTTGAAAAAATTTTGACAGGTAGCTGTACCTATGATACCGAGTTTTCAAAAGATATAAATGTCAACTTCAATCTAGGGAAAGTTTTTTTTTTATTTTGAAAAATAACTATAACTAATGTTGACTCATAACTCATAATATAAGATATGCAAATACATTTGGAGCATCTACGACTGCTCCGACTAACCATAACTTTACGTTTAATTCTAGATAAGTTTATATTTATAACTCCAAACGTTCCCTTAAGCAGCGCTTAGGCTACAGTATTATTAACATACACTAGGCTGTCGACGTGAGAACGGAGCAAACTTCATAAAGTGAAACAAACCCACAGGCAAACAGCCCAGCAAGACGAAAAGAAAGAGAGGATTAGAGATCGCAGAATAATTATTCTGCTTACAGATTGCGAAGCTGCAATACCCGCATCGTCAAAGGCAGAGCCATCAAGACTATTCAAAACAGCCACACATGATGGAAAAAACGAACGAGAACACTGGTTTGTACGGGTTCCAGGACAAACTCATAACGAGCTCGAGAACAGCTGAGAGCTAAGTTTTTACCAAAGTTTTGATCACCCGGGCGCAGCACATGATCTCGATCAGTAGAAGGAAAACATGCTCCTTTGAGAATCAGTACTGGCGCTTTTGTTGTGTTGTTTTAAACTATATAAAGCTTCTTTTAGTCTATATTGATCCTTCACTACGAGGCTTGTCATAGCCGACATGTGCATATGTGCTGAGACACAGATTCCTCGCATTGATGTGCAAAACCTTGGCCTATAACCGTATATTATGTAGTTATCTGTGGAGCAAAAATGAATAACAACTTGAAAATAACTGCTGAACAACACGTCAAATTTTATGCGGATAGCAAGCGGGCAGTACATTATAATATTTTGTATTTTATTTTATTCGCTTCAAACTAATGCAACGCATAAGCTGTGTTCCAAATGAAAGTCAGCTAATACAATATGCATCGCGTGAAATATCACATTTTTGCTGTTTGCGTTGTGCACTGTTTGGATCGGTGTTTTAACACGGCACGACCCAAATTTCTCATCATGAGCCAGAAAATCATACGGGATCTATACACGATAGCAGGCCACCCGGGACATCCAGGACTGCGCATCACACGGTCCAGTTGAGAGTATAGAAAACACGGAACATCCGAGACTACGGCTCCCACGGGACAGCTGGACTGCAGATCAAGCGGTACAGCTAAGACTGCAGCTCACACGGTACAGCCGATACAGCAAATCAAACGGTGCAACTGAGACAGCAGGTCACACAATACAACCGGGCGCCAAATTACACGGTACAGCCGAGACTGCAGATTATATGGTAGAACCGAGACTGCTGATCTCACGGTGCTGCCGAGACTGCATATCATAAGGACAAACCGAAAGTGCAGAACACACGGTACAGCGGAGGCCGCAGATCGCTCTATAGTCGCGAGCCTGGAGATCGCTCAGTAGTCGAGAGACAGAATATCGCTCAATAGTCACGAGACTGGATATCACCCAATAGTCACGAGACTAGAGATCGCTCAATAGTCGCGAGACTGGAGATCGCTCAAAAGTCGCGAGACTGGAGATCGATCAATTATTGCCGCGAGACCTGAGATCGCTCAATAGTCGCGAGACTAGAGCTCGCTCAATAGTCGAAAGACTGGAGATCGGTCATGAGTCGAGAGACTGGAGATCGCTCAACAGTCGAGAGACTGGAGATCGATCAATAGTCGAGAGACTGGAGATTGATCAATAGTCGAGAGACTGGAGATCGCTCAATAGTCACGAGACTGGAGATCGCTCAATAGTCATGATACTGGAAATCGCTGAATAGTCGAGAGACTGGAGATCGCTCAGTAGTCGCGAGACTGGAGATCGCTCAATTATTGTCGCGAGACCTGAGATCGTTCAATAGTCGCGAGACTAGAGATCGCTCAGTAGTCGAGACTGTAGATCGCTCAATTATTGTCGCGAGACTGGAGATCGCTCAATTATTGTCGCGAGACCTGAGATCGCTCAATAGTCGAGAGACTGGAGATCGCTCAATAGTCGAGAGACTGGAGATCGCTCAATAGTCACGAGACTGGAGATCGCTCAATAGTCACGTGACTGGAAATCGCTGAATAGTCGAGAGACTGGAGATCGCTCAAGAGTCGAGAGACTGGAGATCACTCAAAAGTCGAAAGACTGGAGATCACTCAATAGTCACGATAGTGGAGATCGCTCATTAGTTGAAAGACTGGAGATCGCTCAAGAGTCGAGGGAATGGAGATCGCCCAATAGCCACGAGACTATAGATCGCTCAATTATTGTCGCGAGACCTGAGATCACTCAATAGTCGCGAGACTGCAAGTCAGGGTGGGGATCAGCAGACGATGCAGCAACGATCTCCATCCTAGCACAGATGTCGGGTTGAAACACCGACCGAACTTTCGTGCGAGCCTCTAAATACTTTCCAGCGTAACAGCGTGTGCGCCAGCCCCAGCTCGTGTGTTTCTCCGAAAGACCTTGAACTATTCGATATTTGATAGTTGTTACTAATCATTTGGTAATTTGATATCTATGCATAATAGGTCATTTCGTTTAATTATTGATTCATTAAGTACCGTATCAACATAAAAGACAATTTGCGCAGAGTTTTTATAACGAAAATGTTTCTATTTGAAACAGCAGAGTAACTATTCACTTTTAAACATTACTTTTTTTGGGGACAAATTTACTAGAATTAAGAACGCTTGTATTATATACCTTGTAGTAGACAGAAAAATTTTTTCGCGTCCGTAAGAGGACCTAATATGGTGGTAACGAGATTGCGTACGGCGGCCAGCTGGCCAACAGTTTGGGTTTCCGTAACTTTGATGACAGGTCGGGTAGAAAATTGATAGTGCAGAGCAAATTTGCACAAGTGTACTGTAGCATTGGTTCGCCTATCCGCTACAATATTTTTTTTTTTTTTGCCGAGAAAATGTAAGATCAGTGACTGTTTTGGTTTAGCAGGCCTTTCTTCGCACAATAAATAAAATGTGAAAGAAAAACAGAGGTGTAGGTGACGGTGAGTTCATTTTCAGATTAGGGGCGGGTAATATCTAGATGGAACTATCCCAAAATAAAGAAATAACTGATAGGTCAGCATCCTACGTCACGGCACGGTCTCTTAAAAATTGCTAAATTCTCAAACATGTGCTATTGGCCGAAATACGATGAGGATGTACGGGTAGGCCCCGAAGTTTATACACTTACGTGTTAAGGTAGTGAGGCGAGCTAATGGGACCGAACATCAGGAAATCGAAGCACGATTAATTGGGCAGGATATTATTTTGGGAGTATCTGCAAATAGTACAAATTTCAACTGGGGCCAAAAATATGGCAGGCATTCAATTTCGACACCTGCGGCAGTGGTTTGCGTTGCGCTACACTGTGATTTAAAGCAGAAGGGTGCCCGGATCCAGTCACTCTTTTTTTCGTAGTGTACCAAATCCAGTACCTAGTTAGGGCCGTCGATGTCGACGGCCATCAATTTCACAGGGACACAACTTCGTCTTTTAATTTCCAGAAGTGAGCGAAAACCCTAATAACCGTCTCAAAGAATTTCTTCAGCGGGATGGAAACCAAATTTTCAGATCGTCGATCAGTGATTCTCTTGTTATAAAATGAAAAATGATACAATTTTAGTACGTGGTGACGTTGTATTGTACCATCTTTCATAACTTGCACGTTCACAGCGTTAGCTGCATCGGACTGGACTCGCAGTGTTGGTGGCGATAGCCTCAAGTTTAGGAGTTTCAGAAAAACAATTTATTAGCTTGACATACATCGTCCGAAGAAATAGAGCCTCGGTTAGCGTTTCATCATCCGGTCCATGGAAATAGGGATGGCTTTTGTACTCGAAGGAAAATTGGAAATACATAAAAAACATAAAACTGCCATCTCATCTGAACTCTAGAATAACTGTCGAGCAGATTAGAAACAGTAGAAAGAATGGGAAACCACCAGAAAAATAGAAATGTAAGTGGGGTAGCCTAAGACATTGTTTAGAGTCATTGCGCCGATTACGATACCAGCTGTGTTATTGCAAACCTAAATGTACTCATCACTGCGCGCCTAACGCTACAATATTCTTGTGTTACGATATGGTTAGGATGTGACAAAATCAAACGTAATCAATTAAATAAATATCAATATACGCGAAAATGCTAGGATATGATAAAATTAAGGTAATTAATAAAAATTAAGGTAATTAAGGAGAATAATTATTAATATACAGGATATTTTTGAGCTTTCCGGGAAACATTTATTGAATGAGGGTTTTTGAAGCTATGATGCATAGATACTGGCTTAAACACTGCCAATACTGAGGGAGCCGTAGAGCGCAGTGGAACCGGTGCTGCGGGCAGGAAATTCTGACCACAGCGAAATCGGAGTCAACCAAAAGCAGTGGGCCATATAGACCAGACCATTTCGCTTGTCTCCAAAATTTATTGCTTCTAGCGGAGTGTAGGATGATGTTACTTCAAGGCATGAGAATAAAGGTCCACGTGAACTCAAAGATGCGACAGCCAATAACAGAAAATATAATTTGCGAGGGAAAAGAGATCAGCGGGTATTGGTTCTCTGAAGCCCTCAGCCGGCAATGAAAGCTAGCAAAACAGGACGTTATAGGCCAAGCGTTTGGAAACACGAAGGTTAGTCAGTTTCAGAGAGGAATTAGCGGCGTTCGGGTGTGTCTTAGAACCCCGCGATTGAACTATGCGAGTGTTAGGCAATTAAAAAAAAATTAGAGCCAAGTTCAATAATTGATGGTGCTGTTGGTTGGCCATTGAGCACTGAACTATGTAGCGCCAATTTCATTGTTTACAATTTATGCAGTTTTGCAAGTTAGAGCCAATTTTATATAATTACTGGTGCTGTTGGACAATGTTCTGCAGTCGGAAACTCTGTGTTTCAAATACTGAAGATTTTTTTATGGAAACGGTCAGCGACTTCGCTGTGTGGGGTAAGTAGGTGTCTGAGACGCAAGCATCATTGACCTGGTTAAGTACTGAAATTCACATTTTGTAACGTAACTCTCAGCTAAATACTGATGTTTTAAAACGATGAGTTGATATAATGAATTAACTGATTTATTGAAATTGAATTTGTGAGATATGGCAAAATCATACAGATGCGCAAAAAATAGGAACTAATGGGGGTATTTCTATCTCCCAACAGAGGGAACAAATAAACAACAACAACAATAATTATAATAGCAAGAAAAAAAAAGAACTCTGCTCTGTGACTGGAATCTTCTGCTGACCGCGCAGTCGAGAGTGGAGCAAAAACGACCGGAACGCCATGATAGGATTGTTACCAACGTAATCTGTCAATTATGCTATCGTTCATGTATTTCTTGTAACTCGATTGTGTCCAACACTAGCCTAAGTATGCCAAAGTGTCAACAGCTAGGACGTGTATTGTTTTATGTCCAATGCTGGGTCATCCCATAAGCGTAGACGTTATATAATTTCAAAGTACGCCTGTCTTTTGTCCGACTTATTTTCTTGCTACGCACCATGTTAATTGTGTTGCAGCGTAGGCTAGAGAATCAATAACGTGCTTGGTATAGAATAAACAGTAAACGTACAAATTGGTGCTTTCTCCCACAGCATATTATCGCGGTAAATCCGGCGAATTTTTCCGAGTGATGTTGGAGGTGAGATACTACGTTCTAATGCTGTGAATGCTATAGATATCAAGGTTTCATATGTGTTTATTGTGTCAATTTCACTTTTTCTGACTCGCCATAATATAGGTTTTGTGAGGGCTCCCGCTTCACCCACACACTGAAACACATTCCATGCTGCTGATATTCTGTGTATGCTGTTGTAGATTTGATGCCAAATTCCCTTTTCTTGTACACTTGGTAAATTTTTATAGGCGGTTAGTTAGAGCTGCAATTAGTTGCCGAAGCTCTGATCAGGTAAATGAGTTAGTCAATCTAATCAAATTGTGCATCTATTTCGTGTGACTTATCAACGCAAACCATTGCAGCGTCAATTAGTGTCCCATTCATAATCCCTGTCCAGTTAATTAGCATTGTTGTATATTTTACGTAAACAATCAAATTAGTGTATACACACACACATATATATATAAATTTATAGCCACATACACACAGATTCACCCAAGAAACAAAAATGTCCCAACAGCCGAGTAAGTGCCAGTTGGAGACTGATGTGATGATAAAATCCATAATCTTCTATGTCGAGTAACATTTGGGGAAGTGCCGTTGGATGGGAGAGGGGCGGGGGACTTCGGCCGGGTCCTTACCGTCTACTTTCCCAGCTGGTGGCCCATCTCCGATGGAACTCGGGAAAAACCACAGAGTTATGTGGTCCATGTGGTCTCTCCTCGCATTCCTGGCCTAGCAGTACCGTATGTGTGCGAATGCAGAGATCACATGTTCACACAGCAAGTAGGGAATTCTGGAGTATAATAAAAGTTTAAGTAAGAAAGTAAAAATTCCACCTGTCTACTGCCGTACTTGTGTTTTCAATTTTGTTTTACGAAAGAGAAAACGCTATGTGCGAGCGAATAATATTTTCATGCCGGATGAATTGCATAACAATGATATACGGTATTACTAAAACGTACGCCCGTTTTTCTCGTTAAAAATGGTGATGTGCGTCACCGTGTCATTGATATGACGTGAAAGGTAATTTTGTGCTATTATGTATTTTTTTTACAAATTTGCGGTTGCTTATCATTCATCCCAATGTAAAATTCCTAATGCTAAGATGCAGGAATGACATCGGAGATGACGCGCTGAACTGCGTGAAATTTACGTGTACACTCGATAATATCCGGGTTAAATTCAGCACATGTCTGGAAAAATATACTATAAGCCGTAACAACAATGTACTTCAAAAATTTTGTATTTATGCATTTTATAATTAATACCCATGCTCGAAATATAACACATCGATATGTCACACATTACACGCCATAACAGCCATATTGAGTCAGAGAAAGTTGGAATTTCAAAACTTGTGCAGAGGCCTGCTGTACGATTTTTTTTTTTTTTTTTTTGCAGCTGAGCGGAGGAATACAGTCGTGGTTTAGGACCATAAACCCATGCCCTAGTTGCGCTCATGCGATCCATTTTGCTTTGTGTGTTCTCTGAGCCCTGTGTGCCGTAGAGATGTAATGTTATTCCTACCTAAAAATTGTCAGTGCTGTGCTTAAGGAGGTGCACTTTCGCTCATGTCTATGTCTTTGTTGCTTTCTTTTCTTGTTTACTGCACCGTTTGCGTGGGAACTGTTGTGCCGTGAGCGATTTGTCGAACAGCTACCACAGTTAGGAAAGTGCGAATTAATGTCTAAATTCAATGATCTATCTTAAGCACTAATATTGACGTTCAAGATTCTTGAATATAACAGGCAAAACCAATTCGAGCTGAAAAATTGGCGAATTTGTTCCGTTGTGATGAAAATTTGTTTTTTTCCACGTGTTGGTACACACGTTGCGTCCCAATTGGTCATAATGTATACATAAATAACCAAATTTGTCATGTTGGTGACGGTTGCATTTAAATGTGCTCAACTTTTTTTATTTTACATGTGCGTCTTAACTGTGTATCGAGGTTAAAATATTCAAATGTCTATGTGGTTCGACTTCTTTGCTAGTTAGTGAAAATATTTGATGCATTCATATGTGGTGCACATGTATAAGATTTCCGATGCAAATAATCTTTTTTTTTACTTACAGCGTACATGCCTGGATAATATTAGTATTTGTTAATGATGAGATTGACGATTTTTTTCATGCAAATGAATTTCAATAAAGGAACCTAGCTTTAGTATGTTTGTACATATGTGTACATTTGATAATAATTACTTTTACACTCGAAATACAATACATCGATGTGTCGACACATTACACTTCACGACAAACATACAGAGGTGTGACTGAGTATAGATGTTTGAGTATGTGACGATGGCTCTCGTGTAGAAAGTAGACTAATATTGCAAAAAGCAGCATGACGTAACAAAGTTGGTGTAGAGATTTGTCTAACCTGCATGTTAATAACAAACATAAATGAAATAGCTTGAAGTAGCTAATTGATTGTCAGTAAATGCTTTGTATAACGGTATTAAAAACACGTGGTTTGCCTTGTAAAAATTAGAGCTAAATATGTTAAAATAAATAAATAAATGAATAAATAAAGGGATTAACTATGTTCCATGCAATTCATCAAAGCACAGCTAGCATATATACATGTAGAGATTTTAAAACGCATGATTTAGCATCAATAGCTTAGTATTGCACATAGCAGCTGCCCAGTAATAATACGAACCTCTGCCTATCTTTGTGAGTGACGTGGCTGTGATTTTTTTTTTAGGTGGCTGGTGATGAGCGCGTAAATAGATGGATTGGCTCGTGTGTGTTCGCCGGCGAAAGTATTTATGAGCAGAAGAAACAAGTCGCAAGATGCGATGTTACAGAATCTACACAATACACATGCGAGTGAAAACAGTATACATGCAACATAACATGTGGGCACTTGGTAAGTTCATGTATCGTAGGATGATATTATCAGTGCGATATTTCTTTTGATATTTCAACATGGATGTCTTATTTTATACTTAATAACGATATGATGTTGACGCGCATGGACGCTTTGTCTTATGTTATATTTTTTTAGCAGTTGTTTTATATATTTCATTGTGCTGATCTGATTCTAATGGGTGTGTCAGGATTTTTTTGTGTATTGTGAAAAAGGAGAGACAGAGTGAAAGGGTTGCCATATTTATGTTTGTTGGGTGTATCTGTGTCTATGTGGCTATAAATTTATATATATATATATATAGCGATCTGGGGGTTTAACTGTAAGCGATTATTCCTAAAAAAAACTACGTTAAATGTCATCATCTGCCTTTAGCTGTAGTTTGACTGTTACACCTAAAGAACTAAAATCTACGGGTTAAAATATCCACTTTCTCGATAGTAAAACGTTCAAAACGGGCCGTTTTTGGCTTGTTCATGTTCTCTACCGAACATGACCTCACCTTAAATAGACATATCCTGGAAGACAATACAACAATATTGCGATATTGTCCTGACTATACGAGACTATGTGTTGCCGAGGCTCTTTTGAACTCTCAAAACTCGCCTCTTCTGAACAGACAAAGCTCTGGATTTGCTAAAACTTTAAAATTATTTTAATGTAGGTGTTTATAAAAACTTGATGTATCTGTAGAAGAATATTGTTCAATGTGTATATATGATACGACTTCATTACATGTAACTGGTGTCAAATTTGAAATTTTAGAGCTACTTTCGCCTGATGATGAATAGCTGTACGCATTCGAAACGTTGCAAAATAAAAACGTAAAAATGACTCTTGGAAATTTAATCATCAACCTTGGACCCCAGCATAAGAACTTGGTAAGAAAAATTGAGAAAACGAACAAGAAAATCGTCAATAAAGAATTATCTCTGGTCTTCAATGAAACATGTCTAAAAGAAAAGCTGTTCCCCTCCTATACTAATTTATATATATATATATATATATATATAAACACACGACGGTCATTCTTAGTATTAGATGGTAACTATTTTGAGTCTTGGGGAAGCTTTCACGCGCAGGTATGTATAGTATGCGAGAAACGAGATCCATGTTATATTTTTCCTAAACTTTTTCTGAATTACATTTTCATACGACGTGAATTCTGCTACTTTCCGATTTTTAAAGATACGTGATGACATACGTGGTTAAAAGCGTCACATGTGCGGCCAAATGAAAAATATATTTAATCTATACTATAATACGAGAGCTGTCTGTTTGTCTGTCCGAAGCCTTCCGAAAACCGCATCCAGGATGAGCACCCGGGAACAGATTATTAATGAGAGTAGTGGGTAATGTAGCGAATCCGCCGTTTTTGAGGGTAACCTACCCTCGCGCGCCCCGCGCTACCCTCGCCCGCCCGGCGCTACCCTCGCGCGCTCCCCCTACCCCCCCACCCTTCCCTC
>LQNS02276831.1:19767-30802 GCA_001587735.2 Parhyale hawaiensis
AAAACAAGCCCCCCTCTTTGAGTCCATTTACCGCTGGTTGAGCCTGCCAGGTCCCAAAAAAAAAAAAAAAAAAAAAAATCTGGAACTCTAGCTCCAGTAAAGGGGTCAGATCCAGAGTTAGCAGAACTTTTGAACACCTGTACTAACAGGCCCAAGTACAATGTTAGTACCATAGGAGACAGTACTACAGTCTATACTAAGAGAATAGACTAAGTACAAAATGGCTTCTAACAGGATAGCTCTTGTACTTGAACAAGAACGTTTCTCCGAAATTATTGCCATCTGAACTGAACTCTACCATCTGTAAGGGAAGCAGATTTAGAGTTAACTAATTTTGAGGTACTTATACTAACATGCGCAAGTAATGTTCGTATGGTACAAGACAGTAGTTACTACAGTCTATACTAAGATAATAGACAAAGTACAAACGGTCACTAACTAATAGCTTTGGTACTTACACAAGGGCGGCCCTTGGAACTATTGCCTTCTAATCTGAACTCTATCACATGTAAGCTAACAGATCTAGAGTTAACAGAAGTTTTTAGAATACGTATACTAACATACACTAGTAGTGTTGGTATGGCAGTGCTAGTCTACACTGAGACGCTAGACTAAGCACAGAACAGCTACCAAGATAGCTCTTATACTTACACAAGAGCATTCTTTGGCAATTTTGACAAAGGTAAAAAAAAAAATTTTGGAACTCTAACTCCTGTAAATGGGTCAGATCCAGAGTTAGCAGAATTTTTGAACTCCCGTACTAACAGGTCCAAGTAAAATGTTAGTACCATATGATACAGTACTACAGTCTATACTAAGAGAACAGACTAAGTACAAAATGGCTTCTAACAGGATAGCTCTTGTACTTAAACAAGAACGTTCCTCCGAATTATAAGAACTGGCCTTCTGGTTTGGGGCCATTGTCTTCTTGAAGGTACTGAGCCACCTTGCCCAAACCTGGCTACGAATCCCCGCCCAGGGGGAGTTCCTCCGTTGATGAGGTCCAGAGATAGCCCAGTGCGCGAGAGCCTCCAGGTTCAAAGGAACCCGGCGCAAGCAGGAGAAAGGCCCGGAGTTCACGCTGCTACGATCCTGATCCTAGCATGGGACTCCTGAGTTGGGGTCCCAATGCAACTTAAATGTTTGCTTCCAGGTTCGGCCGAGCTGGCAGTGTCCTGTGGCTGCACCAGCTTCCCGAACCGGCTACGGTCTCGGCCTGAAGGGGTCCTCCGTGACTTGGCCAATAGCCATCGCACTTGGAAGCGTTGAGGTCAGGGTAGCCCTCGCTGCTACAATCCTGACACCTTTAGGAGCCCCGCAAGCGGCGGTCTCTGCGTCCTGTTTCTGACTTTTGGTTTTTGAGCAAGTGTTCCGCCAGAATGCAGATCCGTCTTGCCCAATTCTGGCTACGACTTCCGGCCCAAGGGGAGTACTACCGTGGAGGTGCCACGTGACAGCCCGGTACGCTTCAAAACGTTGAGATCAGATAAGCCGCAGCTTGAGGTCACATAGCCGCGACCTAGGCCTGGAGCCCTCGCTGCCACGGTCCTAACACGTGTACAGACGTCCAGATGGAGTTTTCGGCGTACTATAACGGCTGTCTTCCTGGCCGGGCGAGGTTTCCAGTAAGGCTACTTACCTTACCCAACCTGCCTAGGAATCACCATCGAACGGACTCTGAGAGGAAATGGTCCGGACGCAGCAGAGTGCGTATAGAAGCGCTGAGGTCAAGAATTTCGGTTCAGCCCGGCGTGGACCTTTAGACCTTTGCGGCTACGGCCCTGACTACTGTTGAGCCATCCGAGAGGAGTCTCATCACAACACAATACTTTGCCTCCTGGTTCAGCGGATTTGGCGCCAGGAGTTTCAGCCTCCCTTTTTTGTTTGGGAGCATCTTGCGGGATCTTCGAGGTCGAGGTTCAGAAGCTTTCAGAGAATAGGTGTCCTAAACACAGAAACGTCTAGGGACGGCTCAAGGTGAAACATACGGTGGCGGAGGCCCCCGAAGAAGACTGTGCTGACGTATCGCAGGCACTCCTTGGTGCGACTTGTCACTAGCGACCGACAGCTATGCCGGTCAGCTCAGATATTGCTGGAATTTACGTGGGACATACCTTACCCTCACGCCCAGCGGTATAATATCTGTGTCCCAACCGAATCCACAGTACAAGTCTGTCACTTGCCTGAGTCTTATTCCACCTTCAAGAGCAGTCCGGGCCGTCAGAACCAGTACATCGACATCCAGCGTACAGTGACACGGAACAAAGGGGCGTGACAAAACTAAGGGTCCTAAGGCCCAGGCAGTTAATTCCCTGAACTTGCGGACGCATTCAGGGAGGACCAAGGCCTCGGGCAAACTCCCTTCGTTTCGGTGGAGCAGAGGTCGGCTACCGACCCTAGCCCCAATATGAACAACGTTGGCGGGAGGATGTTCTTGGTCAGGGTCCCTGCCCCAGACGTATCCCAGAACATCCAGAAGCCTTTCGGGGAGCCTTTGCCTAGCGTGGACTTGGCATAAATTCGTCTACTGCACCCCAGGTACTTTCAGGTGCTCTATAGCGTTCTGGATCTCACAAGCGGTTTTCGCAGCAGAAGCCCCAAGCCTACGATACCACTAAGGGGAGTGGCCGAGATGGCTGGTGCTTGCACTAGCCTAGATGGCCTGTGTTAAGAACCGGCCTAGTAACCTTTGGTAGCACTGGCCTAGATGCGGTTTAATCCCCGGTTCCCACCCAGTGGGAAACCCGGGACCGCCAATATCTGTGGCTATGGCCCGATGGAGTAAACACCTCCAAGAGACGGGAACAGAGCGTTCTGGCCACTGAATACTTGACCATCGTTACATAACGTAGAAACCACGAGACGGGGAATAACTGGTGATAAACCCCGGCTCTAGATTCGCTCAAACCGAGAAGGTCTGAGCAGACTATTCGGCTACCGGTCGCTGTCAGAACCGCGGCCCAGGATGCAGCCCAGCAATTCCTGTACAAGGTGGTAAAGTTGTCGGTTTGTCCGGCCGGGGGGCCGAGACCCCCGCTATATAGAGGAAAAGGAGCTGAACGGATCGCTTTCGGACCTAGGCAAGCAAGTGGAGCTCTTTTAGCGTTCTGGGCGGCCTAAGAACCGCCTAATGGCTAAGGTTCAGACAAACGGCGTCTATGCTGAGAAAAGTTCCACTCGGCACCTTATCAGTCGCATTCAGGTATAGTTCAACGAAGGTTACAAACTGTTACAGACACCTGATCGAATTGCTACAGGGTTAAACCCTACATCGGTCGGTGACGAGTTGATAGATCAGATTATCTACCTCGTGCCCCTACACTACGGTCACGACACCAGCCAGCTTTCCAAAGGCCCTATCCCTTGAAGACACAGGGCAAATCCCTAGGGCAAGGCAGAGGCGCAGACCTACACATTTTCTCAGGTACAAGAGTACTGAAAACACAACGAGACCAAAGATCTACATAGTAAAATCGTTGGAAATTTCGTCATCATGAGGATGACTTGAGGGTTGACTCTTAGCCCACGAAGAAAGGCGTTCTTGAGAGGCCTAAAAAGAAGTTTTTTAGGCCGACTAGGCTCGTCGACCGAGTACGCAAGCTGACTACCTTCCAAGTTTCGGCTGGTAGTCTAGATGAAGCTTCTCCATCTTAGCCAAGACTGAGACCCACCTTGACTCGCAGCTTCGTCATAGCGAACGCTAACGACCTGAAGGGGGCCGCATTCTGAGTCACACGCTCCAAGGTGTAAACTTCCACTAACACTGAAATCCAGAAGAGAATACTCAATTAATGGCGTATCACTTTCTGACTCCAAGAGGAAGTAACGAGTATTAAACACCGGCTTAACATTAACTGTTTGAGAGACTGAGACAAACGAACGGAAAAAAAAAACGAGATACTTCAATTGCGTGGCAGTAGACGACTATCTTTACTTTGCCTGTTTTTTCTGCTTGCGATTCACGAAGGTGGTATAGAGAATGAGGCCCTTTCATTCTTCTAATCCTGCTTCCTACGAAGCTTCGCTCCTACTACGAGGTTCTAAAAGAAGCTCATAGAAGACACTATCATTGTAGCCACTGGAGCTCACCTACAATATAGTCCCAGCTTAGATAAAAGATTTCAACATAAACAGAGGCCACTGAAGCGCTGGTATATGCTTACTAATATCACCAGAATTACGTCTCCGGGTGGTGAATCGGGCCAAAGGAACTACACGGAGATCCCCCTTAAAATCGTCTGTAGTTCAGAAGAGGGAAATTCTCTGACCAGAATCAACGCCACGACGGGAGTATAGCCCGACAGGCAGAAAATGCCCCTTCGTACTACAACTCGTGCCCTCCTCTTACGTAGAAGAAATTCAGCTGAAAAGAAGCGAATTTCTTGGGAACAGGTGAGAACGAGAGCGTATACTACTTCACACGATTCGGTGCACCTTTTATGCAGAAAGTTTTCCAGATGATCGGGTATTACCCTCTCTGGCTTCGGAGGAAGCCGCAGGGCACAATTCCTTTCGCCTGCTCGGCAACGGACACGTTTGGTCGGGCCCAAGAGAGAAAGACAACGTAAAGTTACTTCGACTAACGATTAATAGTTTTCGCTTTCGCAGAGGCCAAAGGGCTCTGACGCACGAGCTAATCGACGTCCGAGACAGAGTCCCGGCCACCAATACCTCCTGAAAACAACGAACTGGCTGTAATGAAAGTAGAGGGGTCCTCCTCCGCGACTCAAGCGGGAGTCAAACCAGGATTCACCTCGCATGATGAGGGTTACACACCCAAAGTTCTCAACTAGCGCTTAAGGCAAAAGCCAATGGGTTTTGCCAAAATCTTGCAAGACAGAACTGCCGGAGAAGACCAGGTTAGCCTAAAGGCTTAGTGCCGCATCTCGAGCTACGGTTATAGATGGCTATCGGCGGATGGCGAGTTGGAACCCGCCCAAGCAGGGTTTCCTCGGAAGCAAACATGAGGTTACAATCGGACGTAGTGCCTACTCTAAAAACTGAAGAAAGCATTCAAAAGGATATGCTCCCTCGAGCTCTTCCCTTTTTGCGATCACTACATCTACGAAGGGGATCCGCCGACACCCTGCAGATACTTAGCCCCTTCACTACGGTGACGGGACTGTTGTCATGACGACCGCACCGCCACTCTCCGATGACGATACCCTTATCGTCACGGCTTATCTATTTTTCCCATGCACATTCCCTATGCCGGAGCACACGGCTATACTCACTGATGGAGTAAGTTCTAAGACATTACAGAGAACTGCCATAACTCCTTACGCAGAGTGTTCTCTCTGAACGGCAAATGCACCAGACCGGGTCCTACCAAGCACAGGGGAGCCGGACCAACGAAGTTTTGGTCTAAGAGCCTAGCATACGGCACATTCGAACTTGCTAGCAATAAGCGGCACAATCGGCCTGAGGCGCCAACGCAACCAGCGGATGCTTTGGTATACACAGACCATGCCAACCGCGATCTCAGTGAGCGAATATTGAGTACAGTCCAATGTGACGACAGACAGCCCCAAACGTATGACCTAGTCTAGTTCCTCGGCGGATCGTAACAACAGGGCCCACGCAGGACTTCCTTTTCGCCAAAAAGCTCTACCGGCAGCCCAAAGTAAGCCGGGAACAGCTAAAAGGACAAGTCTGTTGAGTAAGCTTATTCACAGGTGTTAAGCCCCTGTAGAAGATCCGGTACAAGAACAATTCCCCCGAGACGTAAATTGGGGGTTGGCCTGTTTAAACAAAAAAACTTGGAAAAGTTTTTTATTATTCTGTTACCTGACCCACCTCACGCCTTGTGCACTTGAGAGAGAAGGTCGGGTAAAGTGAGATACGGTATATACCCTGTTCTTATCTCATCGCAGTGGGGACTTGGTAGTAATTGTAGAGCACCAGCATTTTATACTCTGGGGAAGCCCCAGAGCTCCCTTGGTGCATGTCCAGCCCCGGCGATTTCAACATAGCAGACCCTGAGGGGTCCTGATTATTGTTAAAAAAAAGAAATTTCTGAGATGAGCTTACTCTATCTGCTGTAAAGGAAGCAGATTCAGAGTTAACAGATTTTTCAAACACTTATATTAGACTAACATGCACAGAAAAGTGTTAGTGTACTACAATACAGTACTACAGTCTATACTAAGATACTAGACTAAGTACAGAACAACTTCTAACTAGATAGCTCTTAGACTTACACAAGAGCAGGCCTAGCGATTCTAGCTGAGTCAAGAAAAAAAAAACTTGGAAAAGTTTTTACCCACAGCTCGTGACCTCGTGTGCTGGTGCAACAGGTTGAGCAGTTTCATACCCGCTCTATTACCTCTTAGTACGAAACTTAACGAAATTATATGTCTACCACAAATTAAACCTCCAGAGGTGGTCGCAAGGCATCCTACCTACAGGCAACTGCTCCCATTGCCTTAACACAAATAGTCAAATGTCAAACAGACAGAAACTCAAAAGGGGTTCCATTGTTTGAATAAAATAAAAATTCAAACAAACGAATACAGGGGAGAAGCAGTTGCTTGCAGTCAGCTGGTGAGCGGTTTGTTTGCTCTGCCTTCTGTTCACAGGGGAAGCTGCCAACTTCAAACTACGGGCCTGCGCGAACGCAGAACATCACTTCCAAGGGCCAGCACTCTCCATGGAGGAGCTCCAAAAAACCCTCCCTGCGCCGCTCCCGCGTCGCTGTGGGTACATCGGTGCTACCGACAGAGGTACTCTGCGGAGCAAGCCACTGCAAATAGACTGAATGTTCCAATGAACACTTTTGCAGTGGTGAAGCGAAGCAGAGTACCTCTGGAGTTTCATACCTTCCCAAAGCCCATCCTGTGTGGAGACCACATAAAAGTAATCGCTCGTCGTACAACTCGGGTGATCCTGGAGTGTGCTGGCCGGCTTGATATAGACTGCAAAGAGGATTAAGGAGGCATGACCAGATGAAAAACAAAAAAATCTGAGACTTCGTCTAAACTTCACAGAAACGCCTAACAGCGAACTCAGCTCAGATTTTGGCATGGATACTGAGGAAATACCTCACAAATCATGGAAAAAATGATGAAATTTTCAAGTTGAAATGCTGAAATGAGTGTGACGACTCTGACCTGTCCTGTCATGGAGAAGCCTCGGCTATGCGAGTCTAAGTGCTACCGACAGAGGTACTCTGCTTTGCTTCACCACTGCAAAAGTGTTCATTGGAACATTGTCTATTATCAATTATGTCTTTTAACATGACTAACAATTTCTGAAAATTTTATAAAGATCCAGTCATATTTCTGAGTCATTGTGCTAACAAACATTTTAACTAACATTAGCCAAACACACACAAATATACCAACAGATCACCAAAATTTAGTAAATTATGTCATTTAACATTACGAACAATTCCTGAAAATTTCATAAAGGTCCATCCATAATTTTTGAGTTATTGTGATAAACATGAAATCAAACACTGCGACAAACAAACAAATCCTCACAAAAATTTGATCATTTAAGACTACTTTCTGTAATAATCCCAACAACTCATGTAAATTTCATGAATATCCATCCTTTACTTTTTAAGTTATGGCACTAACAAAGAAATAGGCAAACAAATGGAAGGACAGATCATCACCAAAAGTTAATCATCTGTTCCTTAACATAGCTACCTAACAATCCCTGTAAATTTTGTCTAATGGTCCATAATTTTGTCAGTTATCTTGATGGCAGACAGACCCGGCGAAAACACCGTAACCTCCTGGGCGGAGGTAATAGTAAGTTCTTGAAGAAAATAGGTGATTACTGTTTTTATTGACTTTTTATTTGACCCAACATTTTAATTAGGCTACATTTATTTTGTTTGTTTGATGCATATTGAACAAGCATGGAACCGATTGAAACTTGTCCGCCCCTATCCTTGTATAATAAAACTCTTGCTGTATTTATTTTGTGTCCACTTTTAAGGAAATACAGTAGATAGGTAAAAGATAGGCCAGGTTGCGGATTTCGTAATCAAGTTTCGTTTCCATGGAGATTGATGACCAGGTTGCAGAAGAAAGCTAAAGTGAAATCCTTTCCCTTTCTTATCTGAATGCATATCTTGATTGCCACGTTGGAGATTTTGGCGATCCTGTTCCCTTCTGATAGAATTCTGTTGGCAATAATTAGACCATATTTCCAAAGAAGGCTAAATTTGGCATACGGTAGCTACTTATGGTTATTAACATTGAATGCAGTTCTTGCTCTTCCAACTTCTCTTGCCATTAAAAATACTTTCTCTTGAGGCATATTCTTACCTCTTGCAAGAATCTGTTCTGAGTTTGAGTTGTGTTGATACACACAGCAACTTGGGGGTTACCATTGACTTGAACCTCAAATTTCATGTCAACATTAGACAGAAAGTAAGTAAAGCATCTGTAGTTGCAAACAACTTACTGAGATCTACTGTCTGTAGGAGCCCTGATTTTATGGTTACACTTTATGTGGCTCATGTTAGGCCCATCTTGGATTACTGTTCAGGTGTCTGGAACACAGGTTATGTTGGTGGTCTGAAGTTGCTGGAGTCAGTTCAGCGAAGGTGGACTAAGTGTGTGGAAGGTTGTAGGGATCTAAACTATGGTGACAAGTTACGGCAGTTAGATCTTTTCTCTGTTATGGGCAGATTGCTGCGTGCAGACCTGATTAAGAGTTGGAAAGTCCTCTCTGATCATGGAGGCACTGCTAATATGGCTCAATTATTTTTAGGGGCTGGTAATGGAGCGACAAGGGGCCACTCAATGAAGTTGAATCTATATTTTTGTACAGATGTTGGGAGTAGATGATTTCCATCGAGATGTATTAGGCAGTGGAATGCATTGCCTGAGGATGTTGTGTCAGCTGATTCTTTGGTGGTGTTCAAGAGAAAGTTGGCTCATCGCTTGGGTGACGTTTTGTTTGACTTTTTCTAGTGTTTTGGTGGTTGTTTTGTTGCTGTTCTTGGTTGGGGTGCCTGTTCGTTGTCACATACCTATTGGGTTTTGTTTTTTTTTTTTACCCTATTTCCCTGGTCTTGCAGCCCTGCTTCAGGGCTGTGGGGCGAGGAGTTTGTTTTTAATTTTGTTAGGCTTTATGATAGCCAACTGCACTCCTTCCAGCTGAGTTCTGTGTGGGCTTGTTTGTGTGCTTCCTTGTGCTGGCACGTGGGGCTGTGCTTGCCTCCCTAGTCTGGTGCCCCTTACTCTGGGGTTGCCTACTTGCCTTGGCTGTGGGGGCTGCAAAGGTGAGTTGCCATGGAGTCTGATATTCACTGGGGTAAAACGGGGTGAATACGCCGCGGGTGTTTTTTTTTACATTATAGAGCCTATATCTCAAAATGCAACTGACATACAGGAAATCTGGAAGTGTCCAGTTCTAGATGAGTTACTAAGGATCAAATTAGGCTATTTAGGATGCATTTCATTGCTCTAGGGAGGGGCAGTAAATAAGTGACAATTTTTAATTTTTTAGGTGTACCTACTTTTTCATGTTTAGGTAATGTCTCATTATTCCCACAGATTATTAACTCAAGTAGTTTTTTGGTTAAGCTAGAGGTNCCCCCCACCCCGCAAACAGTTCGAAGACAATCGCATTTGTCTACAATGGGTATCATTATATTTTCTTGTTTTTTAGCTGTAGCAGTTATTCCTAACCATTAGCTATCTTCTCAACAGATGTCATTTTATAACAAAAAATGAGGGTGGCAAAAACACCCCGATAGTGGGGTGTTTTTGCTGTGTGTACTTTTTTTCAAGTCCTTATTACAGGTAAAAAAAAAAAATTCAGAAAAAAATCAATTATGCACACTTATGGCAAAAACCCTGAATGTATATAAACTGCACTAACGTTTGCCATTAACCTCACCGTGTTTTTGTGACATTGAAAAAAACTGCTTATGTTGCAAAATCACCCTGTTCTACCCTAATTTTTCTCCATATCCAAATTATATTTTGCTTTGGTTAATGATGTACCTTGAGTACCTTACCTTCAGGGTCTTCAGAAGAAGTTCAGGTGACGTTCTTCACGTCACGCCACGTGTGTGAAGTCACTCTGCTGGGTGTCTTCTGTTGTGCCGCAGTTAGCAACCAAAGAGAGAGCCAGCAGTGAATTATCTCCACAGTGCACGTAACCTCTAACTGCTGGTCTGTCTGGTATTCTTCTTAAATGTAAATCCAGCAAATTTTTAAACTCTGCAATTTTGGTATCAGTTGCGTTTCGAATGTCGAGACGTTTTGTCAAACAATCTTGCTCCCCGTACAGCGACGCTGTTGGAAAATTTTGTGGCTGCGGCTTTTCCATCATCTCTGCTTGGGATGCAAATATCACAAGTCCTTCCAGTTCTTTCAGAGTGTCTGGCGGCAATTCACTCATTCACATTCCCAGTGATACGTTCCAAAATTTTTTAAACATATATGATTGTAAGTCTTTCGAATCTGTGCTGTATTGAATAAAAGTGGAGACAGCTGAGTCGTTTGTGGTAATCGTACTCCTGCATGCCTCGAATTTTGGCCGTAAACAATTCTCAGTGGCTCGCTCCGACAGAACACGTTCTGTCGGTAGCACCAGACCCGCGTCAACGTCCAACTCTGGGGGCGTCTAAATGGTAGTTTAGACTGTTTCGAGGCGTAACCCTCATTATAGACAGCTTTTATTGTTTTTTCAAGCCCCGTCCCCTGGTACCTCAGGGTCCCAGCAACAGCACTCCTCATTCCGTTACGACTCGCGCTTGTGTCAATATCTACTACTGTGCTCTGGTCTAGCTGCTGCTCTGTGCTTACCTATCGATCTTAGAGTTTGGGAAATAGGTACTTCCCTTACTGGTTATTAGTGCTCTAATACGGTTTTCTGTGTTTGGAAATGTGGTTTTACCGTTTTTAGTGATACGTTTTGGAGACTTTGTTTGATGTGTGATCGGCCTAGGAGGCCGCCATCTTGGATCCTTACTTATGTCTCCTTATGTTCACAGAGCTGCAGCAGTGGTTCCTTCATGAAGACCAGTGACAGTGATGGTGTTTTGTGAATTTGTGCTTTGAATTAA
>LQNS02276832.1:24573-37701 GCA_001587735.2 Parhyale hawaiensis
TAACCTAACCTTATAACAGGCCAATGGTTCTCGGCCTAACCTAGAAAGCTCATTGTTCTGTAAAAACAGTATTAAGTAGCATATAGTCCACGTGATATATGCCATGGCATCTAGCCAGAGAGAGACATGTACACTCCATACCCGTGTTCCGACTGGTCGCTCCACCATTTTCATATTCTATCGTACGCATAACACCGGGACCTGAGAGATTATTTCCTTTCATTTCCATATAACATTTCATTCTACTGGCAGAATTATTATGGATTTTGGAAAATTTAACATTTTTGTAAGAAATTGAAGACCAAGCTAATTTAGGTCATCGCAAACTGAATTATTTTAACATACTAACATATAGTAACTTGTTGACATTAACTGCACTTAGCATTAGCTTGCTGGGTCGTGTTATCTGGCAACGGGGCAGGAACAACGATTGTGACTGACAACGAAACGCAAATCTGAGAACAGATAGAAAAAGAACAACTGACTGTTAAAAACAGAAGAGCATCTTCTAGGAATTTTTATGGAACTACAGGTGCTAGGTATTAGACTGGCCGTAAAGACGATGAACGACAGGCTTTTTTGGGATGTTGCTTGAAAGCATATATACTGCCCGAGAAAGAAACTTTCTCTCACTGAGACAATGAAAAGGCCCAAGTGGCGTATACTAGAAAGCACTTTGAGTGGATTTCTGTACAGTGGGAGAAAGTTATATGTTACAATTCAATTCGATGATGATGCTCATGAGAGGCTTCGTTAGTGGTAATATCTTAATGAAATCTGTAGAGTCATAAAGACCCTTGAGTTATACACCATCCTTCTTTTAAATAAGAAACAATCTTTTCAAGCAAAAAAAAAAAACAGCATCCATGACTGTTCCACTACTTTTGTTGAATGTTATATTGTTGCAGGAGGTTTTTTCGAGCAAATCAACCAGTGAAGTGCTGAATGACCCTATTAAGGGTGTAAGAAGGTGGCCTTGTGCAAATTTTTGCGTGAATGGTTGAAAAAGGAAGTAAAATCTGAAGCGAAAATCATGGTGTGCGAAGCTATTCCAGTCCATGAAAAAACAGTTTGAGCATTGTTGACGATACTATATGGGTTTAATTATATAGAAGTATTATCAAGTCGTCTGCTCTTTGAACACATAGAAGAGGGTATAGAGAACAACCGTGGGTATTACAACAAAACTCGGCTCTCCGCCACATGGGTTGAATCGGTAAAAATGTGGCTTACTCAAAGTGCCATTCATCTTCTCCCATGGGCAGGAAATTCACAAAGCCTGAATCTCATTGAAAGTTCATGGTATACACTGAAGGATGACATACACTGGGAGCCCATTGCAATCACACAAGAAAAATCCCGCTATTGTCAAGTTTTGGTCCACTTACAGATATTCAGGCTTTGTGCAAAACTTCAATGTTTCGCTTGCCAAGTGCCTTATAAAGCTCATATTGCTATTAAGCGCAGCGCAACAAAGTGTTCATTAAGTTTCAAGATTTATCGTTCATCACTGTAGTAAAATAAACCCATTTGCAATCAGCAAGACTGGTTTAATAGACCTTTTTGTAAAACAATGTTAAATTTGGAAAAAAAATCCATAATAATTACTCTACTGTAGAACTGTAACTTCGGATTGGTCGGTGCCTAACTTACGTCACAAACATCTGCTCCGATTGGTTATTCCCTCCCCATTGTCTAACCCTCCTCCCCCCCACCTCTCCATATTCTCTCTGCAATCAGCGCAAAAAATAGAACTATTAGGAGATAGTCTTGTATTTTCCAATTTCCTGCCACTTTTCGAAATTCTTGCGCCATCTTGGATAGTGAAGGCTGTCCTCTTTTTTTTTCTATACACCGTTAAAGAAAATTCACTTTCGGGTTCTTAATTCGAGTCTGATTTTCTTTTGCAATGAATATAACGTAAACTAACAGGTTCGAGTATTATGTCGCAATCTTGTACGCCACCCCACCCATTTAATTTTCTATACATCAGTCAAAGAAAACGATGAGAGGAGAGAGCATTATTCTAATCTTCCTATATTACGTATTTAACTATATTTCTTTATATGTCCAAATGCCAAATGCTTCGGGAAGTGAAACATCTTGTTGCATAATTTACTTTCATTCCTATTTTTCCAAAATATCCTTCAGTATCTACAATCAACTACAGTAACATATGCCCAGTTTTTATTCAAACCAAAAGAGAGAGAGTTAGATACCACCCATATCAATCTCATAGGCATATTTTTTTCTATTCTCAGGCTTTTAGGTGTTTCAATCCCATATCTGTGAACACATTAACGGTATCATAGGAAGTTGGTTCTTCCTCAAACATGCATATGCACTACTTTGACTCCATAGGCGCTTCGGGAAGTGAAACATCTTGTTGCATAATTTACTTTCATTCCTATTTTTCCAAAATATCCATCAGTATCTACAATCAACTACAGTAACATATGACGAGACTTAGTGTATAGTGAACTTTGATCGCACAAACACTATCATTCGACTATCCGGGAGAGAAACGCATTAGTCCACGTTACCACGACGATTCAAAGCCGTATCGTTAATGCCAACGACTCAAACTGTAGGCATATGTATAAAATTAAGCTCACCGGCAGAGGTGGGTTACCGGACTAATGAAGCGGCAAAGAGGTCATCTGATAATGCCGCTTCGCCCGAAATCGTCACCGCCTTACCGTTACTGTAATCGGCTGAAAATTACCTCATTACTGATACCGGAACCTGGACAATTTTTAAAGCGGTAACGGCCACGTGGGGCGTCTAGGTCAACAGTCTTCGTTTTTATTTACTGACCGATTTGAATGAAACTGTGTAGTTGTATGTAACATGAATTCTACGACGTTTTTGTTCCGATACGTATTACAAAATTGTTTATATTTTTTGAGTTACTGGATTTGTTTTTTTTGGGCAAATTTTAAAAATGCTATATACATCGGCATTTTTCAACCAATTTTCAGTTTGACTCGCAATGTAATGAAAAAGGTCTCGACTACAAAAGTACGATTTGTCCAGTTTGAATTTCGATACGAATTTTCACAAAGTAAACATATTTTTTCCAATTTTTTACATATTCTTAAAAAAAATGAAGAAAAATTTTTGAAGACAAAAGTTGAAACCAACAGATCGTACTTTTATAGACTGAGATAACACCTTTCTCTTTATTTTGCAAATAGAATGTTGAAAATCAGTCTAGAAGTACCGTAGATATAGCGATCTGAAAGCGGCATGTATTGCAAAAATTGAAATGGGAAAAACAACGGAAAAGTGGGGATCCGTTTTCTTTGAATAACTCGTTTTCTATCGGGAAGATGGAAAAAAGTACATGAGTGGAGCCCACATTTTTCCGATTTTATATAGCTGTGCCAAGTTTCATGAAAATCTGCACAGCATAAATTGAAAATTTACTTTATCTCTGAATTTTTTCAAATACCGATAAGTATTCCCAATTTGGCCATCATCTGCAATATGGTCTCATTGTTAGCTACTGAATTCCATCAGGAGAGAACAGAATCCCCAAAATCTCCTACGTGGAAGAAATGCATGCAGATGATAAAGGAATGAGGATCTCACTTTTGTCTTCTTCTGCAACCCGGTCATCGATCTCCATGGAAACGCAACTTGATTACAAAATCTGTAACCTGGCCTATTTTTCGCTTACCTATTTCATTAAGCTATGGAGATGAAATACAGTATATAAATAAATACACGGAACGTTGTATTATGTTGTATAAGCAATTTGCTTGAGGCTCCGTCTGAATGTCCATCTATGCGCTGCACGTTACGCTCTACGCTTCTCAGTTTTAGCGAGGGAGAAACTTAACTTTCGAAAGCTTTAATATTTAGCCCTGGAATGGGGGCTTTAGAATTCCACTCCCGTCCTACTCGTGACGTAAGATGCGAACAGCGCAGAGTCGATTCCAAGCGAATAAACTGGCATCCCTTCTGATTGGCCACCGGCTGCCGCTTGGTAGGCGAATGACCCTGGGAAGATGAGGTTGTGGGAACCTTCATACGAGGAAATGTGTAAGAATGAAATGCGGATGAGCTCCATGGAGCAGCCGGCAACCAAAGAGATCACCTGGCTGTTGCCATAGCCGTGAGCCCGTCATTCCACAGTCAGCTCCTCACTACCTCTCGATGTCACAATCAAGACTTTTTTCGTCTTTCAACTCTTTTCTTTCTCTGCACTAATTCCGTGCTCTGAGCGGCAAGGCCTTTGGAGGGTGGTGGAGGCACCCATATGTCCATCTTAACCTGAAGTTACATAAGCAGTACTCGGTGTGCAGCTCTGACGAGTGGATCGTATTACTGCCTCTGTTTATCGTTCTTTTTGGGATTTCTTTCTTCTATTTTGCATATTTCTGAACATTTTTTGCAGATTTCTGTTTTATCTTCATGATAATTTCTCTTTACTTCTTTGTGGTGAAGTAGAGAGTATCCCAGGAATGGTGTTGGGCTCGGGGGTGTCGTGTTCTTTATTGCAATATTAGAGGACTGTATGCAAACTTTGCGGAGCTTGGCTTCGAATCGTGTCCCGTGGTGTAGAAGTCCTTTGCTGTTCCGAGACGCTGGTGTCGGGTATGAGCCACGACGTGGAGGTTGCCTTGGCGGGTTTTCAGTCCCTTTTTCGCAGGCTAACGGGATCAGAGCCTGGATTTCGCGGTATGACCGTCCATGTCCGGAATGGTTTCTACTCTTGCCGGCAGTCAGTGCACGAATTCACCTGTCATGAGATCATGGTTGTGAGGGTGTGTGGCCGCTTGAATAATTTTATTGATTCTCCGTATATCGGAGCCCTACAACTGAAGATTCTCCGTATGGCTGTTTGCTGGCAGCAATGGCCTCGATCCAGAGTACGGATCCCAAGTCAGTGTTTGTTTTTGTGGGAGATGTTAATGCACACCACAGGGACTGGTTGGGATCTGTGTCACCGACTGATGGCCATGGTGAGGTTTCGTGAGATTTTTGTACCTTTTCTAGTTGCGTGAAGCTAGTCCATGGCATATTGCTGGCAATTGTCTCGACCTCGTCATGACCGATGCCCAGACGTGATGACTGTATCAGTTGGCTCCCTTATTGGCACTACTGACCACTCACATTTTGATGTGTCCTCGGACCTGAACCAGGTTGCACCTGTAGTAGGTAACAGGAGAGTGGAGTTCGTTTAGAGAAGGGCTAACTAGGATGCTATTACTGGAGCAGTAAGCAGTGAGGATCCTATCTCTGAGCTCAACGACATGGCAGTTGATCGTGTTTGTTTTGAAGAGGTTTACCCCGAAGAGGACTATTTTTATGAGGTCTCGGGACAAACCGTGGTTTGACGACCAGTGTCGGTTAGCTTTCGACGCTAAAAAGCGGCTTATCGGGCTTGGCGGCTTTCGCGTGACTGCACGTTGCAGCAGGCATATGTGAGTCGCAGGGGCGAGGCTAAGCGCGTGTATGAGAGGGCACTGCATCATCAGAGGCAGTGCTCTAGGGAGTCTCTGCTGAATGCTGACCATCCACATCGTTTATGGAGTGAGCTAAAGGGTTCAGTTTTTGGTGCTCAACCTTCGTTGTCGTCCCTTGTTGGTCCCGGTGGTGGTACCATTGCTGATCTCTTGGCTAGGGCGGAGGCCCTTGACGGGAAGCAGAGCAAAGGTGTGTTGTCATTGCCTCATGCATGTCACTCTGAACCTCGTTTAACCTTTAATGCGCTCAAGTTTTGTACTATTAGGTTGCTGCTCATTGAGGTCTAAACTCGGTTGGTATGTTTCCTCTGTTTATGAGCAGCTTGCTAGCGTTCTCGAATCTAAGCTTGGAGTGGTCTTCCAGCGCCTGATACGGTTAGGAAATTTCCTTGTTGTTGGCGTATTGAGAATATTACTCCCATTCCTAAAGGTCCGGTGTCGCCATCTACCGACCTATCACGCTGACGCCCATTTCGTCGAAAATGTTCGAGAAATTGGTCGCTTGTTAGCTTGATCGTTTTGCTGAGGCTACGAACTAGTCTTGGTTGTTGTAACGCATTGTTGTCGGTGTCACACTATTTACAATCTGTGCTGGTTATGGGTCTAGTGCACGCCTTATACAGTTGGATATGAGAGCGGCGTTTGTCAGGGTCTATCATAGGGGTCTATTGTACAAGTTACAGTCGTAAAGTGTGGTTGATAGGGTTCTGTTAGTTCTTCAGGATTTCGTTTCTGAGCGAACGCAGAGTGTATCTGTTGAAGATTTTTTTTGAGGGCCTCAGTATCGGAGGAGTCTGGCATCTCTCAGGGGTAGCGTACTTGGCCCACTGCAGTTCGTTCTATGTACTAGTGACGTGCTCTCTTCGCTTGAGAACTCGATGATCAACTATGCCCAACGATTTCCCTTTGATAGCAGTGACACCTGCCTCAGCAGGCGTAATGATGTCGCCCAGTCTCTGAATAGGGATATGTTGCACATTTCCACATGGGGCTTGGCTTGGAGTATGAAGGTGAAGGCCAGTGGGTCCAAATCTATGATTGTCAGTCGGTCTCGAACACTTTTACCGCAGCATCCGCTTCTGAAGATGAATGACACTTTGCTCCAGGAGTCTAGCTCCTAATGCCGCGGCCATACTAGGCATTTACAAAGATAATTTGATGCAAGTTTGCGAGACCCGAAAGTCATATATGCCTCGGTATCTTTGCTACCGATTTTACATATATTTCAAAACTGCCCGCGAGCTGCTCATCCTAGCAACTAGTTGGGAGTAGAAATGCATACAGTGCCTAGACATAAGTATTTGCACAACTCTATTTTTTATGTATTTTTAAAAATTTAAGGACTGCTTTCGGATAATTAATACAGGAAGTTTATATAACATATATATAACAGAATATTTAAACAGAACAGTCAAATGTGCACTTATAACAAGAAAATTTAACACAAGCAAAAGTAATGAGGGACAAAAGCATTTGACCAAAAAAAATTATGACATTAGTACTTGATGGCGTGACCTTTATTGGCAATAACAGCATGAAGACGATTGTTATAGATGGAAATTAACTTTTCACATTCACTTGATGGTATTTTTTTCCATTCTTCCATGCAGATAACCTTTATTCAGTAAGGTTTTTGGGACACCGTTTGTGGACACCAGATTTAAAAAGACGCCACAAATTTTCTACTGGATTAAGGTCCAGTGATTGGCTAGGCCATAAAAGAACATTTATTTTCTTCTTTCGAAGCCATTCTTTCGTTAAATTTGCAGTATGCTCAGGGTTGTTGTCTTGTTGGAAGGTCCACCTGCGCCGTCCGTAGAATTTTTTGGCACTTGGAAGCATCTTCTTCTCTAATATCTCTCAGTACATGAAACTATATATCTTGCCATCAACTGTGATGGGCACCGTTACATGATATCGGAGGTCGTTACCGTTACTTCGACAAAAAAAACGGGGCGTTACCGTTTCTCGTCACTGCCACAAAATTGTACGGGGCGTTACCGCTACTCGTTACTGTAACGACCGTTACTTCGTTACTCCTTACATCTGATTTTTTATTGTATAACTAACCTGAACATAGTACAAAATTTGCTAGCTACTGATATTATCTATGTCAAAGCAGGCATCACTTGAATTTTTTGCAACAGAGTCGTAATATCTTTAGTAAGTAACATTCTAGCATTTTGGTAACCGTTCTCTATATTTCATATAAGAAAAATATCCGTAAAAGATTTAATATCTATTGTGCGCAGAATGAAAGCTTTCCAACATACGAGAGCTACAGTATTGACGCGTCATGGCTTGTATTATACACAGCACTTTGGTCAGCACTGTTTTTTTCTGGCGAAGCAGAATTCCATAGGCGTAAATTAGAAAGGAAAAAGCTGCGGTGAATTTTCATTTTCATGTAACCGACGGCTATCTATAAGCAGTTGAACTTTGCGTCCTCAAAAATTTTATTATGATAAAAATATTTTTGAATTAAGCCACTGAAGTTGGTAGAAGCTGCATCCAAGATAGGGCTAGCATGAAGTTCTCTAACTATTTTTCATACGTTGTATATCTTTTCTTCAATGATGCTATATTTCGATATATGTGTATTTGTACATGAAACGGCGGCGAAAGATCGCATGGACGTACTGCATATTTCTTGCACTTCGCAGTTATGATTCTGTCGTGCATTGCATAATATATCCGTCTGCTTGATTTAGGTAATAATGTAGCAGAAGGTGAAGCACCGATTCTCCACTGCAGGTGAAGTCCTTCTTTCTTGCGGTAGCAAAATATCACTAAAAACAGATTCACGTCTGGATGCAGTAAGTGGTACAAAAGTGGTACAAGAAACCTAGAGAAAAGTTGAGCATCATTTTGCCCTTTTTCTACAGTATAGTAATAAGAAAAGTTATTTAAATCAGACAAAATACTTCAAACAGCGCTTTTCTTGTGAGAAATAGATATACAGAAGCGTATTTGTCCATGGATCGTTAAGTATGATTCGAGGAAAAAATCTCTCTTGGTGCTATCTTCGATCTAACAGGAAACGTTCAACTCTCAGCAGCCTAGTCGAAAGTTGACTACACCAAAAAAGTTAGACTGGCTAAAATTCCTTTTGCAATTTACCTATTTCCAGTTCTCATATATACGTGCTTCTCTCCATTAGATGCACTCTTTGCGCAGCCTGGAAGACATTTTATTATTACCACCGCCAAGGAGGTTAAGTTTTTGTCAGGTTTGTGTGTCTGTATGTTTGTCTATTTTTCTATTACTCTGTCTGTCATCAATTGCATACCTAGTAAATCGAGAGCATCGTTTTCATTTCCACGGTAAAACTCAATGCATAAAAATAATCCATGTTCTCGATGACATTTTACAGGTAAATTTAAGATAAGTGTGTTTTCGTATCGAAACGGTATGACACGTAAAAAATTATCAGAGACAGAGCATCTTTCCTTATAAAATTTTATTACCCTAGATGAAAACGATGACAAGGCAGCATCACAAACTCTATGCAGCCACTTGGTACTGCCAGACTCACTAGTTTTGATCTACAATTATCAGAAGAGCTTGAGTAACCATCCAGCTTAGGATATTGTCGGGATATTCGACTGACTCTTGAAAGCAAAAACCATGAGGATAGATTCATCTGACATCACTAAAACGCAACTTTGGTTTATATGCAAATATGTGATTTTGGCATTGATTAACTGAACTTTCTTCTTATTTAATACTCAGCAGTTTCTAGATTGGCATGAGCGAGGAGTTAAAGAAACAGGTAAAGAGAGCACAACCCATCTTTAGATTTAATACAGTGACATACAGCGCAGCTGATGTAAATATCACTGTCATATTGTTTTGTGAACAAAACTCGTTCTTTTTATCTGTAAATCCAAATTCTTAAGAACAGTAATGACTTATCCAATACCAAACATTGAATCATTCCTCTCAGAGAATAATATTTTGTTTTTTGCTAAGGGAAAGAGATTTTAGCTAAATTTTTTATGGAAAATAAATCTCAGTGAAGCATATGAAATATAACATTGAAGCTTCGTCAACAAATACAATGACCTGAGTTAGTCTTGAAATAAATGAAAATCAAGAGTCATGTTGCAGTCCATTAGTTGAGTAAATTAATGACTGATGTGAATTGACTATCTCTGATTCATTAGTTACAGCCAAGATTTTAGTTAGCCTTGAGTTTCAGCATCAAATAGTTAACTGTTCAATACTTTCAGAATTTGCATTCTAAACTAGAACACCCTGAGTGCATACTTCCGCTAAGCAAGGTAACGTAAACTAAAAAATCAATTGAGACTTATTTATCATCAGTAAAGTTTGATCATTTAGATTAAATTGGATAGGTGGCAGTAGACGAACCAATAGACCTACTCCCAAAGAGACACCAGAACTTACGTCCTGGCCCTTTATGAGCTATTGTCATTATTTTAGTAGGATATAGAGGACTGGGGAAACGAGAAGAGAAAAAAGAAGTCAGAAAAAAAGGAGGAGAAGAATTTCGGTCAAAGAGATAATCATGAATGCACGCGAGCGTGATCGATAGCCGCAGATATTCGGAGCTCAAAGATGTAGATGGAGCGGAAGTAAGAAGAATACGGATTAAGATGGCTTGGGAAGTTTTGACGGTTAAAAGCTTGCGACTCGTGGAGGAGGGGTTCTTAGCTGTGGAGGATGTCTGTCCCAATGTATGTGAAGACGATTTTTAAAAGAGTTTACTGACTCCGCTTAAACAACGTCGAAGGGAAGTCTATTCCAAATGCTGACTATGAAATTTGGAAAGAACTGCTGACTTAAGGTTGTTCTGCGAGCTTTATGCTTAAATTTTTACCGTTGTTTCGCAAGCGATCATTAAGGCCTCTTTCAGAGAATTCCGTTATAGGTACGTCATTGAAACCATTCAAGTACTTGAATGTTTCTATTAGTTGCCCCTGAGTCGTCTTTGCTCTAGAGAGATCAGACCCAGTTCTTGTAGGTGACATTCATACGACTTGTTTCTCAGCTGAGGTATCAATTTCGTTGCTCTGCGTCGAACTCTTTCCATGTTATCGATATCTTTACAGAGATGGGGCGACCAGAATTGAACAGCAAATTCTAATTGTGATCGCACTAATGCTTTGTACAAGGGAACGATGATGTCCTTGGACTTGCATTCAAAGTTTCTGGTAGTGAATTCCAGTACTCTGCTTGTCGTTTTCACACTCTTGTCAACTTGCTAACTGTCATGTAGTTGGTTTGCAACAGTGATTCCCAAGTCACATTGTTGGGTGACACCAGCCAATTCCGTCCCGTTCATTTTTCAATGGGGTGGAAGGGTTCACCAGCCCTCTACAAGCATTACTGAGCACTTGTCGACATTAAAGCTCACCTGCCACGTTGCGCATGAGGTGGTTAAGGTCTTGTTGGAGCTCGGCTCTGTTCGTGGCAGGATGACATAGTTTAGTATCAGCCCCAAACTTACTGATTTTACTACGGATATTAAGATCGAGATTATTGATGTAAATTGAGAACAGAAGTGGGCCAAGCACGCTACCTTGTGGAACCCCTGATGATCGATACCTGTGTCCAGTCGCTCGTCTCTCCTTCAAGATTCACTCGCTGCTGCTGACCCGTAAGCCATGCCTTGGTGCATCGTAAATAGTCCCCCTGGATGCCATGGGCATCCAATTTTTTCATTATCCGGTGAGAGGGGACTTTATCGAAAGCCCTAGATACACTAGGTCTACACCCTTTCTTCATATTTAATGTCAGTAACTTTTAAGAAAAAGTCTAGCAGGATTTGTGCTTCATGACAGTATTAACAGATTCTGTATTTTTCTTGAAGATCCGTCGGGTCTTTTTGAGTTGTGTTTCGACAAACGTTAGTCAGACCAGCATAGGTTCAACTGATTAATCACCAAAATTTTACCATTTATATCCTCTCATATTTCTAACGATTCCTGCGAATTTCATAATAATCCGTCCATAACTTTAGAGTTATGCCACCACTTGAAAAAGAAGCAAACAAAAAATTGTTGAACGAATCTTAACTAAAGATCTTTTGTTCTTCCTAACTTGCATAGTAAACCCTGTAAATTTTGCAAAAATTCATCTATAGCTTTTGAGTTATTTTGGTGACAGACCAACAAGCTGACAAACCAGTTAGACAAGCAGATAAACTCGAAAAAAAAACAGAGGTATTAACTGCCATAAGCTTCAACCAAAATTCTACCGTTGGCATACTGGTATTGATGACAATTTCGTGACCACTGATCATTCAGCCAGGTTAACAAATTATTACCTCCACCGAGCAGGTTGTGTTTTTGTGAGGTTTGTTCTTCTGTCCGTCACCAAGGTGACTGAAAAAGTTAGTGACGGATCCCTACGAAATTTACTTGAATTGTTAGGAATGTTAAGGGTAACAAATGATTAATTGAACTTTTATGATCTGTTCTACTGTTTGTTGATTTGTTTATTGGCCTGCTTTTTTTTTTCTTGGAAATATAACTAAAAAATTTGCAGAGGGATTTTATGCAATTTGAATGAATTATTAGAAAGCTATGTTATGATGAGTAAATGATCACATTTTATTGGTTATCTGTTTGTCCGTTTATCCCTATGTTTGATTTAATTCATAAGTTATGAACAGATTTTAATAAAATTTGCATTAATAGTTAGAAAAGCCAAATGACTAAATTTTGGTGATGATCGCTCCGTCCCTTTGTGTGTTTGACCAAAGTTTGTCTAAGTATTTGTCATAACATAACTCAAAAGTTACGGACACATTTTTAAGAAAATTACAGGAACTGTTATCACAGTCAAGAGGCACTAATAAGCGAATTTTTGTGATGATAAAAAATTTTATTGTCAATACCCATTTGAATTTTTCTTTAACATTACCTTGCTTAGCGGAAGTATTCGCTTTCAGAGTGTTCCAGCTTTACATAAAATTGTTTAGTGAGACGTAATTGAAAGAGATGGTTGCAAATTGTTGATATACGGGAGTCAACGGCAGTAACACTAAAATTTAATGATAAATGTTCGAGAAAATAAGCGACCTACTTTTCATTGCAAATTCGAGCAGTTTAGTGTACTGAGGCTATGAAAAGGCCAATAATAAAGTCTACTTCTAGTAGAGCCCAGTAATTATCCTAAAATCAATCCCATATCTTCTTCCATCAAGTAGAATAATTTGTTACATAAAGTCATGGAAATTTATGCATTCATAAAATATTTTGGTATAGCCACAGCATTATAGCAAATAGCGTGTTGCATATTTTTATTGTGATCTGTATTCCTATTTTCCAGTCATGACCGACGGAAAGAAGAGTATCATTACATTTTATTTAAGCGTTCGCTAGACATTATGCAACTGGAATAATCGGTATTTTAATTTCATGAAAGATTTTCTCAAAACATATAGCTATAATTTTCCAAATATATTTAAGGGAACGTACGTGCGGCGTCCGTCTTACGCTCATGCAGAAACCCAGTAAAATATATGACTTTACGTTCGTCCTTTCCTACTACTTAGATGATGTTCCTATCGCTGAAATGAGTCGTGCAGAATATTGATTTTATAGCCTTAGTTACCAATATAAACGTGCGCTTCATTCGCGTCTCTGTGGACAAACTTTCGAAGCAAATTTTTTAGATTACAAAA
>LQNS02276832.1:67874-84799 GCA_001587735.2 Parhyale hawaiensis
ACAACAAAACTCGGCTGCCCGCCACAGGGGTTGAATCGGTAATATGTGGTTTGATCAAAGTGGCATTCATCTTCTTCCATGGGCAGGAAATTCACAAGGCCTGAATCCCATTGAAAGTTCATGGTATACACTGAAGGATAAGATACGTTGGGAGCCCATTGCAATCACGCAAGAAAAATTTCGCTATGGTCAAGTTTTGTTCCACTTAAAGATATTCAGGCTTTCTGCAAAACTTCGATGGTTCGCATGCCAAGTGCCTTATAAAGCTTGTATTGCTATTAAACGAAGCATAACAAAGTGTTCATTAAGTTTTAAGATTTATCGTTCATCGCTGTATTAAAATAAACCCATTTGCAATCAGCAAGACTGGTTTAATATACCTATTTGTAAAACAATGTTAAATTTTGAAAAAAAAATCCATAATAATTACTCTAGTACTGTACCTTGAGATTGGTCGGTGCCTAACTTACGTCACAAACATCTTCTACGATTGGTTAATCCCTCACCATTTTCTAACCCTCCTCCCCCACCTCTCCATATTTTCTCTGCAATCGGCACCAAAGATAGAACTATTAATAGATAGTCTTGTATTTTCAAGTTTTCTCCCACTTTTCGAAATTCTTGCACCGCCATCTTAAATAGTGGAGGCTGTCCTCTTTTTTTTCATACACCGTTAAAGAAAATGAACTTTCGGTTTCTAAATTTGAGTCTGATTTTCTTTTGCAATGAATATAACTTAAACTAACAGGTTCGAGTATTATATCACAATCTTGTACGCCAATCCACCCATTTAATTTTCTATACATCAGTCAAAGAAAAAAACGATAAGATGAGATAGTATTATTCTCATCTTCATATATTACGTATTTAACTATATTTCTCAATATGTCCAAATCCCAATCACGACTATGACGAACTTTACTGATTTTTCATGCATACATACATCCATGCCAGAAAACGAAGAGCCGTATACCTAGCAGGTACTTAGCTACAGCCAAGCCAGCGTAAGGAGTCCGAGGGTCGTGGCTAAGAGCGCAAAGCAAATCTGCCAAATCTCACTTAAGCGTGTGGTATAACTTGTCTCAATCGATGAAATTATGTTTATATTCGAATACTCATAGTGCATTAGTTAATAGAGTAGATTTGGCAGTGCTGCGTTCAATTCTGCCCAGCCCCTAGAGGACTGCTTACACTGGTTTGACTATAGCAGACCTTTTCTCTGCTGTTTCCTCAATTTTCAGTCACTTTTTCCAATTGTTTGTATTCTTCTTGTTGCCATGTTGGATTCCCATATATTTCCAGTCATCGTCCACTAACTTCCTCTCTCTTTATCCCACAAAATGCTATTAACTTGCATTACTACCTCCGCCAAGGAGGTTATGTTTTCGTCGTGTTTGTTTGTCTGACTGTTTGTCCGTCTGTCTGTCTGTCACCAAGATAACTCAAAAAGTTATGAACCGATTTGGATGAAATTTACAGGGATTGCTTGGTATGTTAGGAGAAACAGATGATTAACTACTTTTGGTGAAGATATGTCCATCCGTTTGTTTGTTTGTTTGTTTGTCTACCTCTTTTTTCTCAATGCTATAACTCAAAAAGTTATGGATGGATTTTGATGAAATTACCATGAGTTGTTACGTATATAATAAAGAGTAAATGACCAAATTTTGGTAATGATCCGTTTGTTCGTTCGTTCGTTTGTCACTGTTTTTAGTTTTATGCTTGTTAGCACAATAACTCAAAAAATATTGAATGAATCGTTATGAAATTTATAGGGGTTGTTAGTAATGTTAGAAGACATAAATGATTAAATTTTGGTGCAGATCGGTTTGATAGTTTGTATGTTTGACTCATGTTTGTCATAACGTTTGTTAACAGTATAACACAAAAAGTTATGAACGGATCGTCAAGAAAATTGAACAAGCTGTTATTACTATAATAAGATACAAATGATTAGGTTTTGGAGTTTATACAAAGAAAATTATGGTTTCAGAGCCAATTTGAACGTTTTTGCTACCGTTGCCTCACTTGGTGGAGGTATGCGCTCTCAGAGTGCTCTAGTTGTTGATGCACTCAATATGTGCCCAGTTTTTATCCAAGCCAAAAGAGAAAGAGTGAGTTAGATACCGCGCAGGTCAATCTAATAGGCATATCTTTTCTATTCTCAGGGTTTTAGGCGTTTCAATCCCATATCTGTGAACACATGAACGGTGTCATAGGAAGCTGGTTCTTCCTCCAACATGCATATGCCCTACTTTGACTCCATACGCGCTTCGGGTAGTGAAACATCTTGTTGCATAATTTACTTTCATTACTATTTTTCCAAAATATCCTTCAGTATCTACAATCAACTACAGTAACACATGACTAGACTTAGTGTATAGTGAACTTTGATCGCACAAACACTATCATTCGACTATCGGGGAGAGAAACGCATTAGTCCACGTTACCACGACGATTCCAAGCCGTATCGTTAATGCCCACGACTCAAACTGTAGGCATATTTATAAAATTAAGCTCACCGGCAGAGGTGGGTTACCGGACTAATGAAGCGGTAAAGCGGTAATCCGGTAATGCCGCTTCACCCGAAATCGTCACCGCTTTACCTTTACTGTAATCTGCTGAAAATTACCGCATTACTGATACCGGAACCTGTAGAATTTTTAAAGCGGTAACGGCCACGTGAGCGTCTAAGTCAACAGTCTTCGTTTTTTATTTACTGACCGATTTAAATGAAACTGTAGTTGTATGTAACGATGAATTTTAAGACGTTTTTGTTCCGATACGTATTTCAAAATTGTTTATATTTTTTTGAGTTACTGGATTTGTTGTTTTTTGGGCAAATTTTAAAAATGCTATATCTCTGGCATTTTTCAATCAATTTTCACAGTTCGTCTGGCAATATAATGAAAAAGGTTTCGACTACAAAAGTACGATTTGTCCAGTTTGAATTTCGATACGGATTTTCACAAAATAAAGATATTTTTTCCAATTTTTTTAGATATTCTTAGAAAAAATGAAAATCTTTTGAGGACAAAAGTTGAAACCAACAGATCGTACTTTTATAGACTAAGATAACACCTTTCTCTTTATTTTGCAAGTTGAATATTGAAAATCAGTCTAGAAGTACCAGAGAAATAGCGATTTAAACGTGGCATATATTGCAAAAATTGAAATGGGAAAAAACAACGGAAAAGTGGGGATCCATTTTCTTTTAATAACTCGTTTTCTATCGGGAAATGGAAAAGAAGTACATGAGTGGAGCCCACATACTTCCGATCTTACATAGCTGTGCCAAGTTTCATGAAAATCGGCGCAGCATAAATTGAAAATTTACTTTATCTCTGAATTTTTTAAATAACGATAAGTATTCCCAATTTGGCCATCATCTGCAACATGGTCTCATTGTTGTCTACTGAATTCCATCAGGAGGGAACAGAATCCCCAGAATCTCCTACATGGAAGAAATGCATGCAGATGATAAAGGGATGAGGATCTCACTTTTGCCTTCTTCTGCAACCCGGTCATCGATCTCCATGGAAACGCAACTTGATTACAAAATCTGTAACCTGGCCTATTTTTCGCTTACCTATTTCATTAAGATGTGGACATGAAATATGCAAATAAATACACGGAACGTTGTATTATATTATATAAGAAATTTTCTTCAGGCTCCTTCTGAATGTCCATTTATGCGCTGCACGTTACGCTCTACGATTTCAGTTTTAGAGAGGGAGAAACTTAACTTACAAAAAGCTTTAATTTTTAGCCCTGGAATGGGGGCTTTAGAATTCCACTCCCGTCCTAATCGTGACGTAAGATGTGAACAACGCAGAGTCGATTCCAAGCGAATAAACTGGTACCCCTTCTCATTGGCCACCGGCTGCCGTTTGGTTGGCGTACGACCCTGGGAAGATGAGGTTGTGGGAACCCTCATACGAGGAAATGTGTAGGAATGAAATGCGGATGAGCTCCACGGAGCAGCCGGCAACCAGAGAGGAGATCACCTGGCTGTTGCCATAGCCGTGAGCCCGTCATTCCACAGTCAGCTCCTCACTACCTCTCGATGTCACAATCAAGACTTTTTTCGTCTTTCAACTCTTTTCTTTCTCTGTCCTAACCCCGTGCTCTGAGCGGCAAGGCCATTGGAGGGTAGTGGAGGCATCCACATGTCCATCTTAACTATTATTCCCATAACCTAGCAAACTTGGAGTTATATAAGCCTTACTCGGTGTGCAGCTCTGAAGAGTGGATCGTATTTCTGCCTCTGCTTATCGTTTCTTTTTGGGATTTCTTTCTTCTATTTTGTATATTTCTGTACATTTTTGCAGATTTCTGTTTTTATCTTCATGATAATTTCTCTTACTTCTTTGTGGTGAGGTAGAGAGTAACCCAGGACCGGTGTCGGGCTTGGGGGGGGGGGGGTCGTGTTCTTTATTGCAATATTAGAGGACTGTATGCAAACCTCGCGGAGCTTCGCATTGCGTCCCGTGATGTAGAAGTCCTTTACTGCTCCGAGACGCTGGTGTCGGGTAGGAGCCACGACGTGGAGCTTGCCTTGGCGGGTTTTCAGTCCCTTTTTCGCAGGCTAACAGGATCGGAGCCTGGATTTCGCGGTATGACCGTCCATGTCCGGAATGGTTTCTACTCTTGCCGGCAGTCAGTGCACGAATACAACTGTCATGAGATCGTGGTTGTGAAGGTGTGTGGCCGTTTGAATAATTTTATTAATTCTCCTTATATCGGAGCCCTACAACTGAAGATTCTCCGTATAGCTGTTTGCTGGCGGCGATGGCCTCGATCCAGAGTACGGATCCCAGGTCAGCGTTTGTTTTTGTGGGAGATGTTAATGCACTCACAGGAACTGGTTGGGATCTGTGTCACCGACTGATAGCCATGGTGAGGCTGCGTTAGACTTTGACACCTTATCTAGTTGAGAAGTTAGTCCGTAGGTCCACGCATTTTGCTTGCAATTATCTCGACCTCGTCATGACTGCTGTCACGAATATGATGACTATGCCAGTTGGCTTCCCTATTGGCACTTCAGACCACTCACATCTTGATGTGTCCTCGGACCTGAACCAGGTTGCTACTGTAGTAGAAAACAGGGGAGTGGAGTTCGTTAAAAGCAGAGCTAACTAGGATGCTATTACTGGAGCAGTAAGGGCTTTGCCATGGCGACAGATAATTTGCAGTGAGGATCCTATCTCTGAGCTCAAAGACTTGACAGTTCACCGTGTTTATTTTGAAGAGGTTTGTCCCGAAGAGGACTATTCTTATGAGGTCTCGGGACAAACCGTGGTTTGACGACCAGTGTCGGTTAGCTTTTGAAGCCTAAAAAGCGGCGTAACGGGCTTGGCGGCGTTTGCGTGACTGCACGTTGTAGCAGGCCTATGTGGGTCGTAGGGGCGAGGCTAAGCGTGTGTATGAGAGGGAACAGCATCCTCAGAGGCAGTGTTCTAGGGAGTCTCTGCTGAATGCTGACCATCCACATCGTTGGTGGAGGGCGCTAAAGGGCTCAGTTTTTTGGTTCTCAACCTTCGTTGCCGCCCTTTGTTGGTCCCGGTGGTGGTACCATTGCTGATCTCTTGGCTAGGGCGGAACTCTTGCCGGCTAGCCTTGACGGGAAGCAGAGCAAAGGTGTGTTGTCATTGCCTCATGCATGTCACTCTGAACCTCGTTTAACCTTTAAGGCGCTCAAGTTTTCAAGTTTTATACTTTCAGGGTGCTGCTCATGGAGGTCTAAACTCGGTTGACATGTTTCCTCTGTTTATAAGCAGCTTGTTGGCGTTCTCGAATCTAAGCTTGGAGTGATCTTCCAGCGCCTGATACGGTTAGTAAATTTTCCTTGTTGTTGGCGCATTGGGAATATTACTCCCATTCCCAAAGGTCCGGTGTCGCCATCTACCGACCTATCACGCTGACACCCATTTCGTCGAAAATGTTCGAAAAATTGGTCGCTTGTCAGCTTGATCGTTTTGCTGAGGCTACGAACAAGCTTTGGTTGTTGTAACGCATTGTTGTCGGTGTCACACTATTTACAATCTGTGCTGGTTATGGGTCTAGGGCACGCCTTATGCAGTTAGACACGAGGGCGGCGTTTGTCAGTGTCAATCACAGGGGTCTATTGTACAAGTTACAGTCGTAAAGTGTGGGTGATAGGGTTCTGTTAGTCCTTCAGGATTTCGTTTCTGAGCGAACGCAGAGTGTATCTGTTGAATGTTTTTGAGGGCCTCAATATCGGTGGAGTCTGGCATCCCTCAGGGGTAGCGTGCTAGGCCCACTGCTGTTCGTTCTGTGTACTGGTGACGTGCTCTCTTCGCTTGAAAACTCGATTATCAACTATGCCCAACGATTTCACATTGATAGCAGTGACACCTGCCTCAGCAGGCGTAATGATGTCGCCCAGTCTCTGAATAGGGATCTGTTGCGCATTTGCACATGGGGCTTGGCCTGGAGTATGAAGCTGAATGCCAGTACGATCAAATCTATGATTGTCAGTCGGTCTCGGACACTTTTACCGCAGCATCCGCTTCTGAAGATGGATGACACTTTGCTTCAGGAGTCTAGCTCCTAACGCCGGGGCCACACTAGGCATGCACAAAGATAACTTGATGCACGGATGCGAGACCCGGAAGTCATATGTGCGTCGGTATCTATGCTATCGATTTTACATATATTTCGAAACTGCCCGCGAGCTGCTCATCCTAGCAACTAGTTGGGAGTAGAGATGCATATGTGGCCTCGGCATAGGAGTTTCTTGGTGTTGTTTTTGATCAGACGTTTACTTTGAGTCTCATATTAGGCAACTGGTGTCATGTACTTCCAGTAAGATTGGGCTCCAGCGTCAGATGAATTCTGTGTTTGGTGACAGGGAGGTTGTCCGCAGATGCCTTCATGCTTACTTGCTGCCTGTGTTGGAGTATTACTCACAGGTCTGGGCTTCAGCTGTCAACAGTCACTTGCGTCTGTAGGATCAAGTTGTTAGTTCAGCCAGCAGGCTGTGTGCCGAAAATGATCTGGTCAATCTGCCCCATAGGAGAGGAGTGGCCGGACTCTGTGTGTTATATAAGGTGAAGAACAATGAGAGACATTGGTTGTATTCTTCTGTCCCTGGCCTTAAGGTCTTCAGGAGGACTGCACGAGTTGTGCAAGACGCACTCTCCTTCACTTTGGAGAGTGTTAGATGCCGAACTCGTCAGTTCAGTCGGTGCGTCACGCCCTAGTCTCTTGGGGATTGGAATTCATTGCCGGCATCAGCTTTCGCTCGTGTTAGCCTGCAGACGTTTAAGTCAGCTCTTACTGGGTTTTTGTTGGATTTTGTTCAGCAGCGTTTTGGGCTTGCCGGTGTTGCAAAATGCTTCATTTATGTTCTACTCCCTGTCCGCTGTGGCTCAGACATGACGTCTTAATAATAATTTGCTCGAAGGAAAATCAACGATAACTGTCTTCCTTTTGCTTCTTCAATATAAAAGAAAAGAAAACAATTCAGCCAGTTTGGATGGAAACACGGGAATTTCATTTCACCCGTATCTTATCTAACGCTTTTTTCACGTCAAAATAATATTTGCTTTGGTGGTAGTTGATGACGTTAATGGCGCCAGATACGCTTTGAGAGCTCAAAGTGGGTAGCATTGGGCATCTTCACTCTATAATTATTTTTTGAAGTGAATGTGCGTCGCATAATGAAATACAGTGACCAACTGAGAAACAAAGAAGGTTACGATTTTGTGACACAAGAAACTGGCCGAGTCCGTTGGACAGTGTTGTATAGCTATCGCATCAAACAAAGCAGAAAACTTGTGGTTACTGATCAATGCCCACGGGTCTGGTAATATAGTGCAAGAAAAAAGAAAAATCGGCTTTACCGACAAAAAAATTGAAACATGTAAGATTATGAAGCGCTAAATTAACTGTAAACTGTGGAAAACAGCGCTTAGAAAAACGGTGCAAATACACAGGAGAACAATGCAGGAAGTACCGTCGTGCCTATATGTCTTTATCAAGACGCTAGTGAAAACTCTGCTGATAGAAGAAACGCGAGATTCACAGGTGATTACAAAGAGAGCTCAGATGAGGTGTTAGAGATGTAATTTAGACCAACTGTGTAACTGTAATTTAGACGGGGTGAGTTGGGTTAGAAGCGCTGCCTCAGGTCAAACTATGGTTAGTGGAAATTATTAACCGTGGAATTTCCGCGAGTCCCGTTGGTTAATCTTAATCCACATAGGCCTACCATTATTTTCTTTTGTGTAACATATACAACCACTTCAACTAAACTAGTAAACTACAACTCCGTCTTATCATGATTCAACTGAGTGGTCTGAAATTTTCACTGAGCAATTTATTTTAAAAAATTTACAGTGTTTTTATATTATATAAAAAATGTTGCATTTCAGTGTAAAATCTTGTAATTTCAACGAAAATAAAAGCTTTTTTTTATTTATGTTACATAAATATCTAAAAAAAGCTTTTATTTTCGTTGAAATTACAAGATTTTACACTGAAATGCAACATTTTTTCCTCTCATTTAAGCATATTAGAAGATTTTTAAAACTTAGGCCTATATAAGCTAGGTAATACGGAAATCTTCAAGGTAACTCAAGCTTATTTGGTGTTTTTGAGCTAATTTCGATTTTTTGTTGCAAAATGGCAGTTAAGCTTTACTACTGAATTATCGCGTTAGCGATGCCGCTGGTAATTTTTTAAAAAATTACCGCTTTACTGCTACCGGAACTTAGGGAATCCTTTTCGGTATCAGACCATAGTTGATCAAATACAGGATATTACTTAATTCTAAAAACAATACTCTGTTCGCACAATAGAAGTATAAACTTCAGAGAATACTAATTAAAGTTACACAGATAAACAGTTGTCTCTATCGTACACAGTGGACAACATTAGAGAACGAACACGAACGTTAAAAATGCATTGCAGCGGTGAGTCAAGCAAGTTACAGGCGAGAGCCACAGCAGGTATGACAAGCAGTAGCGCGCCCGGCGGCGTAAGCCAAGGCCACCAAGAGAACGTTGCGTAAGCCCACGCGCTGGAAACGAGATGACAGCGCAACAGTCCCAGGTGCTAGGCCTACCGACTGTCATTAGGGGTGACAGTCGGCGTGATGGTGAGTGGGCACCTGACGTGGCGTGACACATGGTATCCACGATACGGTAAGCCCTAAACATTTCCATTGAATTCTTTTGAGCGAACTATAGTTGCTTATTGCTGCTCAACGTTTGATCGTCCCGTATCTTGTAGGGGGAGGAGGACATTTTGCGCTCGCAAAACTCATGGCTGTAAAACTTGCGATTCATTGATGGAAGATTAGGCCTGCAGGGACGAGACCTATTTTAGAGTAAAACCTATGCTCGGAATCGGAACAAGAAAAACTAAATCACAAAATACTGCCGTCATTTTTGACGGATGGGCCCTCTAGTTTCGCCACGGGTCCTGATATTGATGTGAAATCACCAAGTTCACTGATGAAAAATGAGAATATTATAAATATGAATGCCTAAATAATAATATCTTCAGACGATGAGACACAAAGGTTAGCGAAGAAAGCAATGAGACTTACGAAGAAGGAGATTGCTATATTGGTTTTCATACCGTCTTTATGTCTAGCTATATCATGAAATACTAGGGCGAAAACTTTGTGTTAGTAAAACATCTGCGAGGTCCACCGGTGATGTAGTGTCTGGCATACACAGGCTACGTTAGGCCTCCTGCGTACGACTCGAAATACGGAGGCGCTTCACTTTCTTGGAATACATGTTTTTGTGCTGGTGACAACGGATGAATCTAATGAGGTACATCGATTCGAAATATGGACAATTGCAAATTGAAACTCAATAGAAATTTACAGAGAGATTCGAAACTGAGCAAGTGGGTCTCTCTGTAACGGAATAGCTACCGCGGCTCGAAGTTAAGCAGTTTTTATATATAATAATATTAGACAAGCCGAAATTGCACACACAGCAGCGTAATAGAAAGGANCAGCCTGGTCAGCCATTCTAAGATCTCCAAACGCCAGTTTCAGTCACGTGACAAAGCCATGTGTTTACTCGCCCAGGGAGGGCTTGCGCGTACTCCTCCCATTGAAGCTCCTTGTGATTTATATCCCAGCGGTCACCCTGTTATTTTCATCATCAGATGGTATACAGGATACAAGTTTCCTTTACATACTTCCATCCCCTCGGAATTTCGTCGATGGTTAATGACTATAAAAATTTGAGCTCAGGACTCTTTTCTATATATGCTGCGTGAGGCAATGACGCTCTCCAATTGGATAAGATACTCAGCCAGTTTAAGGGAAAAGTTTACTCGCAACGCTCGTAGGATAAATAGATAGGGTGCACTCCTCTCTATTAGAACCTCCTTGGTACTCCTCCCATTGAAGCTCCTTGGACAGTCGGCGTGTTGGTGAGTGGGCACCTGACGTGGCGTGACACTTGGTATCCACGATACGGTAAGCCCTAAACATTTCCATTGAATTCTTTTGAGCGAACTATAGTTTCTTATTGCTGCTCAACGTTTGATCAACACCAAAGTGATATTCGTCCCATATCTTGTAGGGGGAGGAGGACATTTAGCGCTCGCAAAACTCATGGCTGTAAAACTTGCGATTCATTAATGGAAGATTAGGCCTGCAGGGACGAGACCTATTATAGAGTAAAACCTATGCTCGGAATCGGAACAAGAAAAACTAAATCACAAAATACTACCGTCATTTTTGACGGATGGGCCCTCTAGTTTCACTTAAAAGTACAAATTAGCCACGGGTCCTGATATTGAAGTGAAATCACCAAGTTCACCGATGAAAAATGAGAATATTATAAATATGAATGCCTAAATAATAATATCTTCAGACGATGAGAAACAAAGGTTAGCGAAGAAAGCAATGAGACTTCCGAAGAAGGAGATTGCTATATTGGTTTTTATACTGTCTTTATGTCTAGCTATATCATGAAATACTAGGGCGAAAACTTTGGGCTAGTAAAACATCTGCGAGGTCCACCGGTGATGTAGTGTCTGGCATACACAGGCTATGTTAGGCCTCCTGCGTACGACTCGAAATACGGAAGCGCTTCACGTTCTTGAAATACATGTTTTTGTGCGGGTGACAACGGGTGAATTTATTAAGGTACATCGATTCGAAATATGTTCAATTGCAAATTGAAACTCTATAGAAATTTACAGAGAGATTCGAAACTGAGCAAGTGGGTCTCTCTGTAACGGAATAGCTACCGCGGCTCGAAGTTAAGCAGTTTTTATATATAATAATATTAGACAAGCCGAAATTGCACACACAGCAGCGTAATAGAAAGGATAGGNACAGAGAGATTCGAAACTGAGCAAGTGGGTCTCTCTGTAACGGAATAGCTACCGCGGCTCGAAGTTAAGCAGTTTTTATATATAATAATATTAGACAAGCCGAAATTGCACACACAGCAGCGTAATAGAAAGGATAGGGAGAATTGTTGCAGTGTTTCGACTCCCGTGCGCAGCAAACTTGAGGTTAGACGGAGTTCGTAAGGATTAAGAGACAGGCGATATGTGAGCTATGTAAGGGGTAGGCTAGCTTGAAGACCGGTATTAGATCGAATTAAAGTGAGTTATAGTAGCGTAGGTTAGGATTACTTCATTTTAGAAAGTGAGAACATTAACCAACCGTGGAAGTTCCACTGGTCCGGCTAGTGATAATACCTACTACTAGTAGCGTCACTGCATGCGTAATCGAGACGACCACCTCACAGGACCCGCTAGAGACCAACTGACAGGACATTGTAAAATATTGCCAGCAGACTACACAATATTATCCCGCATGCGCAATATATTTTCAAGATTTTGAAAATCAAGCAATATATTGTGCAACCTTGCAATATTACCCACATACGATCAATCATATTGCACACTCCAAAATATTGCCCAATAATATTGATCGTCTAGGCCGTGCTCGCGGCAACGTATCCAGCTGTGCATTCGTGTGAAGTGACAGGAGCTTTTGCGTTCACGCGCCGTCGCCATTAGAGTAGTGACAAGTATACATTGAATTTTAATACATAATAACTTACAAACAATTTAGCCAGCGAACAGCCTCTTAGAATCTTCTGCTTTCATGAGTTCAACGCTGCTGGTCTAATTCCGAGTTGAATCCATGGGCAAAATACTGCTCACGTCAAATCTTTTATTCAATTATGTTATTAATGCAACTATGGATTTATTAGTGTGCATATTAGAATTGAAGCTTAGGTTTTATCAGCTACAAATTTTTACGCATGTGCTTTGCGTTCCGCCTTTTTCGAAGATGTGTGCTCTGATACCGCTTTGCAGACTCGATGCAAATTATTGCGATCTGTGCTCTAAGGAAAAATTTGACTGTGGACACCTCTGGGTTTAATTGTTCAAATTTAACATCGGACCCGGTCATGGAAGCTCCGATGTTGAAAACGTTTGGCATTTGGAAGAGCGCCCTTTTAACCTAGGTTCTTTGTACTGATTTTTACCAATACATGCAATGCAAAGTATCCCATTATTAATAACGCATCTCTAAGCTTCTACGGTTGTATAGGTACTAGTTTATTTATTATTTCACAGCTGCTAAGCAGCTTCATAAGAAAACATCGACGAACACGCAAGAATAGCAACACGAAACAGATTCTTGCAATTTGCAAGTGCCGTACTACTTGCATTTGTATCAGTACTCACCATTTCAACGACCTTTAATATGCCGCTGACAGTTTTCAAATATTCGGTGTTGAGCATTATGTGTTCTTTTTTATAGTCTGCAAATTGAATGTAAAAAATATAACTGATGGGCCAAACAGCATGAAAACATAGACAAGTAATTATACTAAAAGGCTGAATTGGTGACAGATATCAGAATACGTCAAACAATCAGAGAGAATGTAATTTCTGGAGTACAAATGAAACTACACACCGTTGCCCAATTTTCGAAATAAGCCTGAAATAGAATGCATCATTAGTGTTGTAAATTCAATGGTATCTGTAATAATTGAAAATTCGCGTGTAACTGTAAACACGCTCAGCAAGTCAAATGGTCTTAATTCAGGCTGATATTAACTCAAGTGGGAGACGTTTCCTCCTTATAGATCTATAATTACATGAATACACAAGATATAAAGATCATTATATTTACTGGCATTCATTCTGAGGTACCTGGGTCCGGATGTTCAAAACTTCACCACGAGAACGTAACTCTCAGCTGTTTCCTTTAACGACACTCAAGTGAACGTTTGGAGTTATGACCGAATGTTCAGAGGATTTAGTAAGTGAACTTAGCTAGATTTAATTGTAAATATCGTAGTAACTTTAATTGTGGTCGGAGCAGTAGTAAATGTCACTAAGTTAATAGCTGATCAACTAAAATATTCATAAAACAATTAATAAAGGCAACAACATTGCATAATTTTAATCTTCTAGCTCTATTGGAGTTGGATTTCACCCAGAGTTATAATGTAATAGCAATGTGTTCAGTGCACCTACGACCATCAGCGTACAATTATTTCACCAAACGACAGAATGCACTGGTTTGATGGTTCAGTGTATTCAGAATTTTTAATGCTTCACTCAATGCCTTTTTGCATATCTGAAAATTGATTACAGTCTGGCGTTACTAAAATGAGACTTCTCAAGTGATAAGGACCGTACAGCTGGGCAAATATCTTCATTAGTAGTTATTTATAAGAGTAATTCTAATCAATGACACTGACTGTATTAAGTGCTGATGCTCAGGGCCATCAGCTGTTACCTAAATGGCATATTAAGCCCGCTGCAGACGACAGCCTTTTGTCCTATGTTTTCACTTCACAGTTCACAGCGTTCGAAAGTGTTGCTGTGTCTCTGCAAACTACAAAAACGGGCACTGCTTGTTGAGACGACATACGCTAAAAATTTGAAAAGACACAAGACGCTGCACTATTAACGCTTGCTAAGCCAGCGCATGCGACGGCAAACATGTTATCGAAAACTTTTGGTTGACCCACAGTTATGTTTGCAAGGATAGCACGAAATATTCGAACGCGGTGAAGTGAAAACACAGGACAAAAGACTATCGTCTGCATTATTACACCATATAAAATGCTCACCGTATTTGAAACTGTAATATGTCTTATTTTTTAGCTCTAAATTTTCATAATGTTTATCATATATATATATATATATATATATATATATATATATATATATATATATATATATATATGTGTATATCAGATGGAAACTGCAAAACAACAATATATTGCCCAAAGCTGTGCTACTTCATTAGTTTCTATCGGGTTAAAACTGACTGCCCACTGGTGTTTGTTAATCCAGAATATGACGGTAAATCTTGTCCCTTGTGTTAGCTTTAAGAATGTTGCTTTTAAGAGTGAATACCTCAGGGTCAGGGAGCTGCGCCCCCAATTTGTTGGGCACAGCATCCATATGAAACTAAACATGGTCCGTCTACACAGGCGGCCAATGAAATTCTTAAACTCTCTGCTGCAATTTTTTTTTTTTTTTAACGTAATATCAAAGCTCAAGTTAATGTATAATACACAAAATTATACTATTGCTCGGTAAGATAAAAATAAAAACATATCAGTCTTTACGGGTCGCTCGTCCGCCCAGGGTTTACCGTTTACGTAGTATCAAGTCGACGCACCGTAATCGTAACTTGCAAAAAATAACTGAACCAGGGCCCAGATTTATCAAGCTACTTACAATACTGTAAGTCGCTAGTTTAGCTTGCATCTCGACTTACTGCATTGTAACTCCGGCTAGATTTATCAAGCTACTTGCGTGTTGTAACTCCTGGATCTATAGTACCTCGAATTACGACGCGGATGCAAAAAAAAAAGTTTTTCTTGCAAAAAATACAGGAGACAAGCTAGAGAATCTTGTAAAGTATGTTATATCTTTACTAAATCTTGGAAAAACTTGCAAGTGGTTACAGCACTCGAGTCTCGACGTGTAAACTTGAACAAAACGCTGATATAATCCACCTGCGGCTTAGTTGTTCGTTGAATGGGAGATGTAAAGCGACCGTTTATTGGCTGTATTAGTGAGCTGTAACTTCCCATCGCAAGGTACAACATTCCAAGGTTTACAATATATTAAATGTTAGTAAATCTGGGCCCAGTTCCTTACTTTCAACCTATTTTGGGAAATGACATATTGGACATTTACAAACGATAAATTCGTCAATTTTTATCCAATGATAAATTACTTTTCTAGGTTAGGAACGGAGGACTGGGGTTGCTAATGACATCACAGATTAGACAACCATTTTACAGACGAAAAATTGTATGCATTGGTTAAAACCAATGCTGATTTAATACTAATTTTAACACATCAACATTTTTAAAAGTAAGCATTTCCGATGGCGGTAACTTCTAAATTCGTGTTTAGCTCATCAATGCCTATGAGATAAATCTTTTAAAATGTCTGGGTACGAGTGTGAGAGATAGTAAACATTTACCAAAAATATTTCAGTTACTGAAGCCAGGACCGTACAGTTCAATAGGCAAACTTAGCCAACACGTATTATCAAATGTGTTTCATTGATCTGTATTTTTTTCATTTTTTCACGTATCATAGTCTATTATTATTATTATTATATATGCATAATTAAGTTTGTACTACTGTGATGCTATGATTATGATATAGTAACAAAAATAAAATTAATTAAGTAAACTAAGTAACTAATAAATGTAATAAAATAGAAGAGGATGAGTTTTAATATTGCTTGGTCCATCTGATTAATCCTAATAGCATTAAAGACATATTAATAACTGATAAAAGATGATCAAATATAAAGAAAAAGTGTATTACATTATGAAATATCTATTTTCTAGTATTGTCTATCATATATATGAAGTTTCAAAGAAATTAGATTAATTAGTTAAGATGACCGTATCCACCAGTGGCGCAATAGCGCAAAAAAGGGCAACTTTATGGAAAAAAAAACAGACTGACGCCGACGCAACCTCCCCCGACAGACGATGGATGGAAGCTGCTGAACGTCTCCAAACGAGTAACGCGACCAGCTACGCTCTTAACATTCGTGGTTGCCACAAAGAGGGAGACGGAGAAAATTATTAGGTTTTTCCACTTAACTCTATTCGCCGTGCTGATAATAAACAGAAATTACCTGAGAATACTCGAAAACATGAAAAATAGCATGTAATTCTTTTCAAAACATAAGTTTTGAAAATACCGATCCCATGATTGAAATATCTTTTAAAATGTCAAAAAAACTGCAAGAAATTATTTTCCTATCCAACATTTCGGCCACTGATGTTAATTAGCGTGTTGACTTACAAACGTATTGTCTTATTGACGTATTACTTACTGATATTTTGACTTATTGAGTCTGTAACTAATAATAAAATTAATAATTAATAGATTAATTAATTTAATTAATTATTATTATTAAATCACACAAGGCTGGCGACGTAGGAACGGAGAAACTCCATGAGGTTAACAAACTCCCACGCAACCAGCCCAGCGGGTGGAGAAAACAAAAGGATGAATAAAAGAAGATCCGAGTTCACAGAATAGCTCTGTGTACAGATCGTTTAAAGCTGTCAGTACCAGCACCAGCAAAGACAGAGCCATCAAGACCATTCCAAACATCCACACACGACGGAAAAAACGAACGGGAATACTGGCCCGTACGGCATCGTAATTTCATAATTAAATTATTAAACAGTTTTTATTAACAAAAATTTATTGCACATCATTTTCAAGCAGAAGAACGAAAAACCTTTTGATGAATCACTTCCTAACTAGAAGTTCAATTGCCAGTCACTGATTGCAAAAGAAAAAACTACTTCTTAATATGGGAAAAGTGAGGCAGCCCGTGCAGACCTGTTGGTACAGAGATACACGCACACACAACGTGCAAAAAGCAAACTCATATG
>LQNS02276838.1:20502-41431 GCA_001587735.2 Parhyale hawaiensis
CACTGTCACTGGTCTTCAAGAAGGAACCACTGCTGCAGCTCTGTGAACATAAGGAGACATAAGTAAGGAACCAAGATGGCGGCCTCCTAGGCCGATCACACATCAAACACAGTCTCCAAAATGTATCACTAAAAACGGTAAAAACACATTTTCAAACACAGAAAAACGTATTAGAGCACTAATAACCGGTTAGGGAAGTATTTCCCAAACTCTAAGATCGATAGGTAAGCACAGAGCAGCAGCTAAGACCAGAGCACAGTAGTAGATGTTAACACTAGCGCGAGTCGTTATATACTGAGGAGGGCTGCTGCTGGGACCCTGAGGTAGGTACTAGGGGGCGGAGCCAAAAAAAAAAAAAAAAAGGAACACCAAAATCTGTCTATAAGGAGGGTAACACCTCAGAACAGTTCTAAACTACCATTTAGACGCCCCAGAGTTGGGCGCTGTCGCGGGTCTGGTGCTACCGACAGAAGGTGTTCTGTCGGAGCGAGCCACTGAGAAATGTATTGTTGAAAAAGAAACACATTTCTCTGATTTAGGCCTTAGTTTTTGAGATAATGGAAATATATACATATATATAACTATGCATTTTTTAAATTCCGAAGGAATAGAACTCAATGAGATTTCATGCTACAAGAAAAACAATGACAGTTTTGAAATCCTTGCAACATTCTTAACAAAATTACCAAGCTCGCCTTTCCATTTTCTATTCTGTCCAATCACTACGTACCTAACTAAAATGTAAGGGAAAAAATTGGTTTTAAGCTGTGTTGAAAAAAAATGATAGATTAGGGCAAAAAGGGAAAATCCTGCTCAATAGTTTTGTTAGGAATGTTTCAAGGATTCCAAAACTGTCATTGCTTTTATCCTCGCACGAAAAATGATGGAGTTCTATTCTTTTGAAACTTAGAAAGAAATGCATATAGCTATATTTATAGATATTTCTCATCTCAAAAACTAAGGCCTAAATCCAAACATTTGTGGAAGCAAAATGTGTTTCTTTTTCAAAAAATACTTATACCATGCAAATTTTAGAACAATCGGTCCAAAATTGATTATTTTGCCCCCCCCCCCCATGCCCCCCCTCACACAATGTACCAGGTGCGAAAGTTCTACCCAACATCTTGTCAATGGCCTCATCATATGGAATAGGAAAATAGCTACATGGTAGCTATAGCTTTAAAAGAGAAATGTACAAAAAAATATCCACATTCACAATTTTTTTTTCAAACCTGTGACTGAAAATTCAGAATTGAATATTTGTTTATAAATGGGATTCCGGAGTCGGAGTCGGGCTAAAAATTCCAACTCAGACTCCTAGAGCAAGTGAGATTCCGACTCCAACTCCGACTCCACCTCAAATCTTCCAACTCCGGCGACTCCGCAACCCTGTTGATAACCGCCCGAGCCAGTGGTCTTCTGATGATAGGAGATCGAGTATTCAGAGCACAGCAGTCAAACGTTACTTGTTTGTCGTCTGTGCATAGCGGAGTGTTGTAGGTGACCTCGACGCCAATTTCTTAGCAGTCGCGACTGGTTATTACTTATGTCAGCTGCTTGGTGTTGGGGTGCTTATATCTTCCCGGGCCAGTGGTTCTTGGATGATAGAAGATCGACTGTTCAGAAGGTAGCCGACAAATACTACTGCCAGAGACCTTATGTGGGGATGGTGGCGTTTGCCCAAGCGCCAACTAAAATTACCTTCGCCAAGGATGTTATGTTTTTATTGGGTTTGTCTCTTTGTCTGTCCGTCATCAAGATAACTCAAAAAGTTATGGACGGATTTGGACGAAATATGCAGGGATTGTTAGGTATGTTAGGAAGAACAAATGATTAACTTTTGGTGAAGATCCATCCATCTGTTTGTTTGTCTGCCTCATTTTTCTCAATGCCCTAACTCAAAAAGTTATGGACTGATTTTTATACAATTTACATCAGTTGTTAGGTAGGTATATCACGAGTAAATTACCAAATTTTTGTAATGATCCATTTGTTCATTCGTTCGTTTGACACTATCTTTAATTTTATGCTTGTTAGCACAATGACCAGGAAAATAATGAATGGATTATTATGAAATATATAGGAGTTGTTAGTAATGTTAAAAGACATAAATGATTAAATTTTGGTGCAGATCAGTTGGTTCGTTTGTATGTTTGACTCATGTTTGTCATAATGTTTGTTAGCAGCATAACTTGAAAAGTTATGAACGGATCTTCAAAAAATTACTGAAGCTATTAACACTGTTGACAGGCACAAATGATTAGATTTTGGTGTTGATACAAAGAAAATCATGGTCTCGGAACCAATTTTAATTTTTCATAACTGTTGCCTTGCTTGGTGAAGGTTTGTGCTCTCAGAGTGCCCGAGTTATGACCTGGCATTGTCCAAGTCAAGATCTTGAAGCTGATGCATTGAATACCTCTGAACCAGTAGTAGGTTATAGAAGATCCAACATTCGGAGTACAGGTGACAAGCTGGTTTGCATTCAGATCTGAAAACACAGTGTGCACATCGTGCACAACCCAAGGCCCCGGAGCTTCTCACACTACATATAGCCAGAGTGTTCACAGCTTTAAAAAGTTGGGCATGCAGGGTGTGCTTTTACCCAATATACGGTCCGGCAGTCCACTTTCTAACCAGTGGGGCCTCGCTAAGAACGACCACCAGAAAAGGTCAATGGTGGGATTTGCAGAAGTGAAACCTTCCCAAGATCCCCAAATATATAAATCTTGAGTGATTGTCTTTTACGATTAGGAGCCGGCAGAGATGGGTCCAAGATATTGTTCAGTTCTCATTACCTATTCACTACAATCTTCGTATAGTTGATTAGACCCACAGAGTCTAGTGTGATAGATATACTGAGACGCTTAAGAAGCCAATGAAGAGAACCTTTGACTTCCGGTATCAGTGTGTCAGACTCGATTTTGTACTATTATGTTCATAATTGTAATTATTATACCCTGTTCATTTCGGTGCACGGTGCCAGTAAGTTAATCTACTGGGCATCGTTGCAATTAAGGGTTAGCTATCTTTACCATTTGGTTTCTGCTACTCTAATACTGCCAGAATTAGTAATTACGGAAGATGAGATCGTGTTCAGAATAATTTGCTTTTCGTACTAGCTGCCCTTTAGCTGAGCTATATTTTTCAGCCCTCTGGGCTGCTATTTTGGCAGTGCTCCTATCATCTCACTGTTACTTATCATTGTATGCTGATTAGAAGCAGTATGAAAGTAGCTGATTATCTCTCATAGAAAGATAGGCAGAATTTACAGTTCACTGTTATGCTGTCTAAGACTATCACTGATTTGTTCTGTCGTTGACACCATAATAGGATTTTTAAGGGTTTATCTTCCAATAATTGTATAGCTATAGTTCATTTAATTAATACATAGTTACATGTTTCAACACTATACAGTATGGAGCTGATTATGGTTTATTGACCCATGCATTAATGAGAGTGTATTAGGTATCTTCCTCTCGTTTTTTGTCAATAAAACTGAAGCTCACCTTTGTAACTCACTTTTGCAGCCTCCCGCAGCAGGGCCAACTCAAGAAAGGGAGCACCAGTCCAAGGAGGCAAGCTCAGCCCCACGCGCCAGCACAAGGAAACACGCAAAACTAGCCCCCAAAGAACTCAGCTGGCAAGTGCGCGGTTGGCTACCAGAATAATCAAGGAAACCATAGAAAATCGAAACGAAAAATGATCAGCATTACATGTACTCGTACAAGACATCACCCAAATTGTGAGCTAGTTTTCTCTTGAAAACCACCAATGAGCTGAATGACACAACATCCTCCGGCAGTACATTCCACTGCCTAACACATCTCGAGGGAAATGATCTACACCCTATATCCGTACCGAAATATGGACGCACCAACTTCATCGAGTGGCACCTGGTTACTTCATCCCCAGCCCTTAAAAACAGCACCGACATGTCAGCAGCATCCCCATTACCTGCAAGAATCTTCCATCACTTGATTAAGTCCGCTTGCAGCAACCTGCCCATAACCGAAAAAAGCTCATCAGTATGTTAGACCATATGACTTGTGAAGCCTTGGCGGCTACTGCCTTGCAGAGGTTTACCTCTGGACAATGACGAGCACTTCATTGAATGTCGTTACAGTCCAGATGGTTCCTCAGGCTCGCTATGAGACTAAAAAATGTTTTCCTACGTAAGCTCATCTTCATCAACAAGGACAGCTGGCCGATATTGATCCAGGCTAGCTGTAGCCTAGTACAGGTAAATGGAACCCTTTAGAAAGCGTTAATAGCTATAGAGGGTAAATTCTAGCTCCCCGGGATTCCGAATTGCTGCTGGTTCCAGAGACAATGTGGTACTGTCCTGGGACGTAGGCACCTTGAGCTTCAAGTACCTTCAATGTTACGGCGAGCTAGAACACTAGTTGAGCGGAGCTTATTCCAGGGGAATGCAATTATAAACCTTTGATGGTAGGTGCAAGTCATAGTCTGATACACTTGGTACGTTTCAGTCCAGGGACATCTGCTTAATTTGGCTGCGGGTACGGAAGTCTCGAACGGCTGTAGCCTTTGGACTTCCAAGCCGCATTTTACACCCTACCAATTGGCGCTACGTAGGTCTACTCTTGGGGGAGGGGGCAGATAGCCTTATGCCCTCTAATCCAAATCCCGAGAAGCAGGGTAGCAGGCCTTGCCTAAGGGAGAGATCGGGGGTACTATCCAGTGCTATTCGGGGCGTTTACACCCTATGAATTTCTTTTACTTCTGCAGAAGACGAGAGAGCTGGGATGTGCATCCAGGAGTTAAAAGACCCTGGAAAGCAGATGTAGTTTCCCAGCTTATCTAGTTAGTACTTGAGCTAGGATTGTGAATTTCAAAGACTTCCAGGTTCCCTCCTGGGAGGAACCCTCTATATGCAGTATGTAGGTTAGGAGGTTAGGTTCAACTAGATTAGATCTGAGAAGGTCTCGGGACCTGCTGGTTTTCTCAGATGTATTTATAGTGCCCCTGTTCCCGGTTCACTTAACCACACGATTGGAGACCCCAGAATAAGATAGGGCCCTGGCTGGCTAACGCAGAGCTTTGGTTCTCGCTCAGGGTTAAGCGAGCGGTAAGCGGAAGATGTCTATAACCGTTGCTTGATTCAGATTGTCATAAGACGTTGCAATAGTTTTGCTCCGGCCCCAGAGCCATCCTCATAGGTGCAAGGATAGAACACAGGAGAGAATAATTAGGTCCTACCTCGGCGGCCCTAAGGCAATACTGCTCTTCGGCACATGTAGATCTCCGTGCAGACCGGGATTCTCTGGGTTTCTTTGGCCTAACTCTCGTTCGTCGACTCAGATGTTTAGATAATTACAACCGTAATTCTAGTGGAGAGAACCCCTCCCACTACTGAGGGAGCCTCTTCCATGTACTACGGGTAATTATTCACTCCCTGGAGCCTCGGGGCACCACTGAGCTCTAGATCAAGATTGATTTTTGTTTCCCAGCAAGGTGATATCAGATTGATCCGAAACGCATTCTCCGTAAAGGGGCTCTCGCCTAGGTGTGCGGAGAGTCAGCTTGGGGGACCTGCCGCTGCGGGGGTGGTACCCTCGCGAGAGAGAGGGTTGTGTTTCGGGGCAGGGGAGTTCTTGCCTTGGGTGGGCTCTAAGTGGGCGGATCAGAGTGACGGAGGTAATTCTGTCTTCCACTTTTAAGGGAAGTCCCCTACAATAGTAATTCCTTCATGGGGAATATCGCAGAGGCTGGGTCTCGGCGCGGCTTTCGAGTCTAGCAGGCTCAACCAAACTCAGATTTTGGTATGATATGCTTATTAGATAATGCACTGAGGAGTCTAGATGTGGAGAAGTGCCTTAGTCCTACTCAAGGTGTCTGTCAACTTCTTGATAAGTGCGCTATACATTAGTTGATAAGGCTATATTGGGTTTTATGATCACGCTAAGGCGTGAGGCGTGCGATCCACCAAGTTTTCAGCCCAGGTGATATTGGGCAACAGACGAGCAAGGCGTCGCGAGCGGAGACTGTCTAGGATAGTCAAACATACGGCAATGCGAGGCAGCAGGTAACAAAGTTACAGGTCCATAATGGGGCGGAGGACGGTCAAGCCAGAGAGGTCTTTCTAGGAGAAAAATTAGTATTTGCTTATAGTATCTTTAGCTCAGTCCGCTCACAGTACTACTAGTAGGGCTAACTCGGAGAAGTAGCTAAGTACCAGAAGCTTCGTAGGGGGAGTTTTGGTACCCTAGATAGCGAGTTCTTTGCTTTCTTCCCGACAGAAGTACTTCAACTGAAGTTTCAGTCTAGTATATTACTCATGTAGCTCTTGTTTCGATTTTGGTCTAATCTTCAATTGCCATGTACGGAGAAGTTTTGTCTTTTAACATGATTCACCAGTAGGTTCTTTACAGCTAAGTCCTTCCACAGAGGAGGGCTAAGTTTGCCTAAAATTAATCTAACTGGTAGGGAAGCTCTAGTGATTTTTGCTACCATGAACAATGCTCGTTCCACTTTTCCACAGACAGGAAGCCGCGCCTGTCATGGGATCTCATTAGGTTAACATGTCTAGTACCCGTCCACCATGCTAGTAGCCTTCCACTTGGGTTTAAAAACTTCCTGTGTGAAAACTAGCAGTCCTAGAGAGCCGTACATAGGCTTAAACTGTAGAGTACTCTTTAGGCTACAGTTTAAGCCTCTGTACGGCTTTCTAGCACTGCTAGTTTTCACACAGGAAGTTTTTAAAGCCAAGTGGACGGGTACTAGACATGTTACCCTATGCGGTCAAAAAAGGGGATTTAATAACAGTGTACGCCACATACTTACGGTGGCAGCTTGGAATGTCCGCACCTTGTTGGATGTGCATGGTGCTGACCGGCCACAGAGAAGGACGGCATTGATAACGAGAGAGCTGGGAAAATACAGAGTGGACGTTGCCGCACTATAGGAGGTTGGCGGATACGGGGTCGCTGGAGGGACATGGCAGCGGCTACACGGTATCTTGGAGCGGTTAGCCGAAAAACGACCGACGCATTCAAAGAGTGGGTTTTATTGCGAGCAACTCTCTACTTGCTCCCTGAAAGAACTGCTTGTTGGCCATGGTGAGCGCCTGATTACGTGGAGGATTCCTCTGACTAGTGCGCAACAAGTCACCTTCTTTGTGTCTGCTTATGCGCCGACACTAAACACTGATGAGGCAATAAAGGATGCATTGTACGATAGACTAAGCAAAGTCATCAAGAGAGTCCCCAGCGATAAGAGGTTGCTCCTCTTGGGTGACTCTAACGTCAGGGTGGGCAGCGACCAGCATTTGTGTAAGGGAGTGTTTGGTCGCCATGGTTTGGGGAAGTGTAACTCGAAAGGCCACAGACTTCTCACACACTGTGTGCTGAGCATTAACTTACAATCACTAACACCTGATTCCAGCTGAAAGACATGCACAAGACCACCTGGATGCAATCCCGATCCCGAAAGTGGCACTTGATCTACTACATCATATTAAGGCAGAGGGACCTTTCTGATGTTCTGGTGATGCGAGTGATGAGGTGTCTGTGGCGACACTTACCACCGGCTGGTTCGCTGCCAACTCTCTCTCGTGCTGAAGCCTAGGCAGAGGAAAGGGCTATCGCACCTTTGTCTGAATGTTTCTTGCGTGCGGGAGCAGACCTAGAAATACGCTCTCACACGTAAGATGAGAGACGGTTTCTGGGGAGCTGGAGTGCCCAAGACGTACTGCACCAACACTGAGCAACTGACGGAGGAGTGGGATCGCCTATCTAGTGTCTCGCTGGCAGGAGCTAAGATTGTTTTGGGTACAAAGTGAAAAAAGAACTGATTGGTTTGACGAGTCTGATCTAGAACTAAGAGGACTCATAGATAAGAAAAATCAGTTGCACGCTGCGACCCTGGACGGCGATGCCTCTGAACTGAAAACAAGATACTCAGAGATGAGATAGAGAGTGCAGAGGAAACTCAGGGAAATGGAGGAAGCCTGGTGGGTGGAGCTGGCCGAGAGAATGCAGATGCACGTGGACACTGGCAACCAGAAAGAGTTCTATAGCGCTCTCAGGGCTGCCTACGGACCCACGTTCAGGGCCCCAACGACTGTGAGGAGCTGTGATGGCGCAACATTCTTCTCAGATAAGGAGGGTGTAATATATGTTGTCACATTTTATGATTTTAAACATCCTTTTTACTGCAAGCTGATTTGAAGAAGCAGACCACATTTTACTTCTTTGTTACGCTATTTGTAATCTTTAGTCTTCAATAAAGTCTCCTTCGCATTGTTCGTCTCTATGCCACATTATTCCTAGTATCGAACCACCACCAGCAATACATTTCAATGGCGACGAGAAATGGTTATCTCGGTTCTGTGGCAGAATTTGATCCCAATAAAGAGGATTTCAAAATTTACGTGGAGAGACTGAATATTTTCTTTACTGCGAACGATATTATTGACGCCAAGAAGGTACCTGTTCTGACGTTGATCGGGTCTAAGGTATACTCGGTACTGAGGAACTTGGTGCACCCAACTCATCCTAGCAGTAAAACGTACGATGATATCGTTAGCGTCTTATCGAAGCACAGTTCGCACACAAAAAGCATAATTGCTGAAAAATTTCGCTTCTTGAGGCAGGAGTGTTACCTACCGGATGCACGATCATGATCAGGTGATGCCACACCTTGTGGCGAAGCTATAAAAGCGCTCCGTACCATTATGAGCCAGCCCAGAGCTCGCCTGTGACTAGTAGGCCATGTAGCTCTAGACGGTTGCCGCCACAGGCCGTCTTAGACACCGCCTAATGTGCCTTTTACGTACATTTCCCAATACATGGATCTCGTGACGTATGAAGTTTCCCTTCTCCCATGCATCCTTTAGAGACTGACCTCACGTCGTCTGAGCACACCGAAACCTGCATCCGCGGTGCCAGCCAAGTTTACCCAACAGTATGTTCCGTGAAGCACTGTGTAGCACGATCCCTGCAATGCGCTAACAGGAATGGGTTTACAGGAGCAAGGAAATGACGAAACAATAACAGATTACGTCGCCGAGTTGAAAAGGTTATCTTCAACTTGCTCCCATGGGACGTTCTTGGAAGACGCACAGCGGGACAAGTTTATCGAGGGCATAAAGGACGGTCAGCTACAGCGGGACCTCTAGAAGAAGGAATCTTTGACGTTCAAAATTGCAGTGGAGCATGGGGTAGCATTCGAACTGTTGACAAAGCTATGCAAATTCGACGTAGGGCGGCTGGCACAGGAGAAGTGGGGCAAGAAGAAAACTCAGGATATCGGAAGCAAAGGTGAACAAGAACAAAACCCACAAATTGCAGCAGGGAGACGGGGCCATCGGTGCAACTCGACGGATCAGGGAGCTCAGCGGTGTCGATTTAAGTCGTTCAAATGTGCCTTATGTAAAAACTCGGACACTTGAAAAAAGCCTGTAGGTTTGCTGAACGAAGGAATGTTCATCAGGTGGCAGCAGAACCAGTTCTTGTACCAGAAACTGAAAGTGTTCACGATTTGTATGCTATCCATGGGTCACGCGGCGACAGGGCTGTTCCGGTGACTGTTGAAGTAATGCTAAATGACGTTCGTGTGAACATGGAAGTGGATACAGGGGCATCTGTATCCTTTATGTCTGAGGAAGTTTTCAAGAAATATTTCCCTAATCTGTGTCTACAGCCAAGCAAAAGTGCTCTTTTTACGTACTCTAATAATCACTTGAAAGTGGCCGGTGACGTGATTGTAAAAGTGGTGTATGGTCAGCAGACTGCAAACTTGCCTCTGAAGATTATAGAGGGATCTGGAACTTCATTGTTGTGTCAAGATTGGCTCAAAGTATTGAAGTTGAATTGGCATTCATTATTTAACATAAGAGACCTAAACGAACTGCTTGATTCATACAAAAATGTTTTCTCGAATTCTGTGTCAAAGATCCGCAAATTATTATTATTATTAAATCACGCCAGACCGGCGACGTGGGAACGGAGAAACTCCATGAGGTTAACAAACCCCCATGCAACCAGCCCAGCGGGCGAAGGAAACAAAACAATGAAAGAAAAGAAGATCCAAGATCACAGAATAGCTCTGTGTACAGATCGTTTAAAGCTGCCAATGCCCGCACCAGCAAAGACAGAGCCATCAAGACCATTCCAAACACCCACACATGAACTCATGATAGGAAAAACGAACGGGAACACTGGCACGTACGGCATCGCAACGGTTCCAAGGCAAACTCATGAAAATGAAGAGCGCCAGTACGCCGAGTATGCCTCACCCGAACAAATGGATCCGGAAGAAACTCAGACAGTGGATGACTGGGGCAGTTATAGATTTTATACCAAAAACAGACCCCACCAACTCTGCGACGATGCGCCAGATCACAAGACACAACACCACCCAGCATGAACGCACATCGACGAACCACTTTGTCAAGCAAACACAGATGGCAATCGGCAGCAGAACCCCAGACTACAGAGCAGTACTCCAAAAGAGGGAGGACAAAGCAATTAAAGCAGCGACGTGTCAATTCTACCGAGCCAAACACCCTCCAAGCACGTCTAATAAAACCAATTTTCTGCAATGCACGTGAGGTAGCAGCAAGCAGTGGAGCATTCCAGCTGTAGGAGAACGCAAGCCCGCTGTTTCACAGAGCAAGGCCTGTGCCGTACCTTTTCTATGAGGGAGGCAGTTGCACGTCAGTTAGACAAGATGGAAGAGCAAGGGGTTATTGAGAAAACTGATCACAGCGAATGAGCAACCCCTGAAGTGTGCATACCTAAGCTGGACAATACTGTAAGAGTGTACGGGGACTATCGCCTAACTTTAACCCTTTCGCTACGGAAACTTTGCTCTTTTATGAGGTTCTTACAGAAGCTCATAGAAGAGACTATCATTGTAGTCACTGGAGCTCACCTACAGTTTAGTTCAGTAGTAAGTAAAATAAGATCACCGATTTTAAACGGTTTGTTAAATATGTTGTCTAAATCGCCAGAAAAAGAAACAACGCACTAGTCTTAATAATCAAAACTTTGATGCGGACTGCTACGTCCCGTCAGTATCGAAAGGGTTAATAAGGCGGTTAGCGTGAACACTCACCCGTTTCCTTTACCACAAGATCTTTTTGCATCTTTAAATGGAGGTGAAAAATTCACCAAGCTTGACTTGGCAAGGGCCTACGATCAGGTTGAAGTCTGTCCAGAGCAGCGTTATTTGCTTACGCTCAACACGCATAAGGGCCTATACAAAGTCAACCGCCTGATGTATGGATTATCGGCTGCGCCAGCGATCTTCCAGAAGATTATGGACATCGTTCTCAGCGGAATCGACAACAGTGGCTGCCTGCTTGATGACATAGTTACAGGCAAGAACGACATGGACCATTTACACTTTACGTAAGTTTTTGGAACGACTCGAGAAATGCAATATTAAACTCAAGCATAGTAAGTGTAGCTTCTTGCAAACGGAAATAGAATATATGGGACATCGTGTCCACGGAAAGTATAAAAATGTCTCCCATCAAAAGTAGCAGCTATTACTAATGTGTGAGAACCTTCCAATGTTAGCAAACTACGTTCGTTCCTGGATATGACCAATTATTATTCTAATTTCATTGAAGATCTGTCACCCAGTTTGAAACTATTGTATGACCTTCTTCAGAAAGGAACAAAATTTATTTTTAGTAGGAAGTGCCAGCAGGCTTTCGATAAAGTAAAAGAAATGTTAACTTCTGGTAATGTTCTAACTCACTATGATCCAAAAATGCCAATTCAGTTAGCTTCAGATCCAAAAATGCCAATTCAGTTAGCTTCAGATGCATCAGCCAGCGAATTAGGATCTGTACTATCCCACGTTTTTCGCGATGGGACCGAGCGGCCAATTGCTTACGTATTGCGGAATTTAAGTAAGGCCAATCTAAACTACTCTCAAATAGAGCGAGAGGCCCTAGGTATAATTTTTGGAGTTGGAAAGTTTCATAGGGCCTATGTATTTATTTAACAGAAAATTTAGTCTTATAACTGATAACAAGCCTTAAACTGTGTTATTTGGCAATTCTAAAGCTTTGCCTGCAATGGCAGCGGCACGTATTCAACGGTGGACGCTGTTTATATCTGCTTATCAGAGTGACATTAAATTCCGACCTACGTTTTCTCATGGCAATGCTGATGCTTTTTCTAGATTACCCGTTGAACAAAATTTTTCGTCTACTGTAAATAAAGTTTGTTTTCTTGATGAACTGCCTGTAGGTTCAAAAAGAATAGCTAAGCAAACGGAGAAGAGATAAAGTATTATTTAAAGTCTTGTACTATGTCCAGCATGCTTCGCCAAATAAATGTCCAGCACCAGATATTGAACTGTATTTCTATCGTAGGGATGAACTTTCGTGTGAAAAAGACTCTCATTTGGGGACATTGAGTAATTATCCCTGCTAATTTACTGGATAAAATACTAGAAATGTTACACGCATATCATGTTGGCATTGTTCATAGCAAGAGTATTGTCCCGAGGGTATTTTTGGTGGCCCAAACTAGTTCATTGCATCGAGCTGTGACAGGAAGAGTCACAAAATCTCATCATCACCATCACCACCACTCAAGTTGCTACCCTAGGCCAGAGCCATACTCTAGCCCTAGGCTGAGACTTCAACATTGTTCACTTATTTTCTGCATAACACATTATTGCTTATCGATCACTTGCCAATATTTATTGATTACTTACTCGTTGATTATTACTTTATTAGTTACCTTTTCTTAAATTCAACACATTTGCCACTTGAAGTTCAATAGGTTTGTTTTTCGGAGCACTGCTAGGAGCGACGCATCATCCGTGGCGGAATCGGCGAAACTAGTATAACGTGTTTCGATGTCGCAAGTCAGTTCCGCGTCAGCTTAAGTTTTTCGTTTGACTACGTCGAATATTCTAGGATTTATTTATGAAAGATGCTCGCATGTTTGTAATTTCGAGGATAGGAGTTGTTGTTAGGGCGAAATGTAATCCAGAAGTCAGTTGTTCAGTGTCATCCGTCAACTCAAGTTGTGTCCACTACTGTGTAAACTCAAGGTGTCCTCTCCGTTTGTGATGGAATAGCTGCCGTTGTATCTCCACCTGCTGGTTCCTCCAATAAATATCGCTGTAAGTCAACGTGTTTTCAACCGATGCGTCTTTAGGTGAGAGCAATTGCGGTAGCACTTAGCATCAGTCGACAGACCTTCCACCAAAATCCAAGCCGACTCATAGCTCTTTGGCGTCTATAGAATTAGAATCCATGTACTTGGCCGCTCTCGGTGATATCATCCTGGCATATGAAAATCCTGAATGTGTCGAGGGAAGATGGATATACTTGAGGATACTTGAGTAGAGAACTTGTACAGAGCAAATGGTAAAATTTTGTGAGATGTGTCAAGTTAGTCAAAAGAGGCCAGCGGCAGCTCCTTGCAGTCCATGCTCTCCAGCCACTGCTCCATGGGAGAGGGTTCATATTGATTTTGTGGAGAAGGCTGGAACAAATTATTTGCTGGTTGTAGATGCTTTTTCTAAATGGCTTGAAGTGTTTCCTATGACGAAAACACGCCATCAGCTACGGCTGACATACTGCGTAGGTTATTTTCTGCTTTTGGTCTGCCACGAGTGCTGGTCAGTGATAACGGTCCACAGCTGGTGTCCAGCGAATTTAGTAAGTTCTTAGCTCTGAATGGAGTAAAGCATATCAAATGTGGGAACTACCATGCAAATAGCAATGGCCAAGTCGAAAGACTTGTGCAAACGTTTAAGTCATTTCTAAGTAAAGATACTTCGTCATTGTCCATGTTTCGGACTATTAGCCGGTTTCTATTCTCCTATCGCAATACTGTAAATTCAGTTACTGGAAAGACCCCATCAGAATTATTCCTTGGTAGGAAGGTGCGCACGCATTTCAGCTTGTTGATGCCAAATCCTGCTGAAAAATCTAAGCAGTCGTTAGATCGGCAAAATTTCTATAACAATAGAACTTCTACTAAGATGCGATGCTTTAATGTTGGGGACACTGTTTTGGTCAGTTCTGAGTTGGGTAAGGATAAATGGAAGCCTGGAACTATTATACAACGTGTTAGTAATATGAACTATAGTTAATGTTGATGGAACCATTAAGTGTAAATGATGTGCGCATTTGGTGGATTTGCGCGATCGATCGATCGCGCTGCGCGGTTGGTGCATGTTGTAGGCATTAGGCCGTAATTTCGGGTAAGTTGGACTATATTCGGGTTTAATGTCGGGTAGGTTAGGGGAGGCAAGGACTGTTTTTTTTTTTCATTTTAAAATTTGAACTATCCACCAAACGCGCAGCGCGATCGATCGCGTAAATCCACCAAACGCGCACAACATAAACATATCAATCACTTAGTTAGCCACAATATCCAGAAAAGTAACACTTCCGTAGCAAATGAAAGCGAGCTTGTAGAACTTCCTCCCTTCAGTAGTCCTGCACCATGTGGTAGCAACAACATTGTACCTTCCGTAAGTGTCGATGTGCCTGCACCTATCGAACCTAACCGACCTGAGCTCAGCTCTTCTTCAGAAGATTCAGTTACCGCTCCTGCCTTGAATGTCGAACCTAGCCCAGTGTCTGCTGTGCGACGGTATCCGGAACGATCCAGAAACCCTCCAGATTGATTGCAGTAGCGTTAAGATTTTAGGGGGAGGAATTGTAATACCCGTATATGTTGTCACATTTTATGATTTTAGAGTTCCGTTTTACTGCAAGCTAATTTGAAGAAGCAGACCACATTTTACTTCTTTGTTATGCTATTTGTAATCTTTAGTCTTCAATAAAGTCTCTTTCGCATTTTTCGTCTCTATGCCACATTATTCCGAGTATCTAACCACCACCAGCAATATATTTCAGAGTGCATTTTGAGCAGATGGGCGCAGCTCTTCAAGGATCTGCTGAATGGAAAAGAAATCAAACTGATTCGCATATTCTCGATGAAATGCCAGCAACCCCTGTGATGATATAAATAGACTACTCTGCTACAAGGCAAGAAGTACAAAATGCTATCATGGGACTCGAGACTAATAAGGGGGTGGGACCTGACGGTGTGCCTGCTCAGGTGCTAAAGTACGGAGGTGAAGTCATCGTGGACTGTCTTTCGGACGAATTTGCCAATGTCTGAAACCGTGGATGCCCACCTCAACAAAGGAAGGACGCTGACATTGTCAGCATTTACAAAAGGAGGGATGACCGTGCTGTTTGCGGGAATAACAGGGGCATATCCTTGCTGTCTACTGCCGGTAAGGTCCTCGCCCGTGTGCAGTTGGTGCGCCTGCTTGAGCACGTGGCAGATGATGTACTTCCCGAAGCCCAAAGTGGATTTAGGCGTGGCAGGAGTACTCTGGATATGATTTTTGTAGCGAAGCAGTTGCAGGAAAAGTGCCGTGAGCAGCATAGAAACCTGTTCATGGAGTTCGTAGACCTGACCAAGAGCTTCGACACAGTTTCCAGGGAGCTGTTGCTGGGAGGTGCTCAGCAAGCTAGACTGTTGTCCGCGCTTTCTTGCCGTCTTCATATCACTGCATGACGGAACTAGGGATGGGTTTTGCAAATAGGTGACGGGTCGGAACCTTTTAGCGTGGCTGCTGGCGTCAGACAGGGATGTGTTCTGGCCCCTGTACTGTTTAACTTATTTTTGGCCTCTTGTCACACGAGTTGCCTTGCGAGACATCCATCCGGAGGACTGCATATCAGTGTCGCATAGACTGGATGGCAGCTTGTTTAACCTCCACAGACTCAGGGCTAGTACCCTTACGCAAAGGATTTACGGTCTTGATCTACAGTATGCCAACGACGCTGCCATCGTTGGCTTGACTAGCGAGGGTTTGCAGCGCTCGGTAAACTGTGTGGCGCAGGCATATCATAGAGCGGGCCTCGGAATAAACGCTGCAAAGACTGAGGTTCTCATACAGCTTCAATATTCGACAACAACCAGTGTGATTCAGGTAAACGACCATTAACTGAGTGAAGTCCATGTCAAGTATCTGGGGGCTATGCTGACTGACACATGCGACCAGGGGAGGTAGTGCAGCGCAGAATTGGGCTTGCGTCTGCCTGCTTCGGTGAGCTGTTGAAAAGGGTCTTTTACAACAGAGCCCTTACTCTACGTACCAAGGTTAAGGTGTATATACATATCTACCTGCATTTCTGTTCTCTATGGCTGATACATGGACCCCATACAGAAGGTGCATCAGGGCCCATGAATCTTGCCACATACGCTGCCTACAGCGTATGACGGGTCTGAAGTTTTGGCACAAAGTTCCGCACGTGGAGATCAGACGCAGGGCTTGTGTGGATACTCTTGAATGCATCCTGGTGCAGCTGGAGCTCAAATGAGCTGGTCATATGCGTCGAATGCCGGAGGAGACCCGTGAAAAAGAAGACCCGTCCGGAGAGAGGTGTATGGGGAAGAGTGCCCTCCTTTGGTTGTGGCTTCAAGTTTTCGGCGGTTGCAGCAATCTCCGTAGCTCTCCGGGACCTTGCCCCTCATCCCGAGGCTTCGTCCTTATGATGGGACGGTTTGACCCCTCCGTAGAGTGAGGAGGAGATACTTCGGTAAGTCGGTTTTCTGGTCATCCGACCAGGCATCTTCGGGACGAGGGCAGGTTTCTAGTAAGTTTCAGCAGTTGTGGTGAATTCTGCGAGGCTTACTCGTTACCAGTGGTTTAAGTGTTATGTGTTACCATACAGCTTCCGCGGCTCCGACTGCCTGAGAGCAATGTCTCGGGGTTGGACGGAGCTCACCGGATCAGAGGTCCTGATAAAGTCTACGAGTTATTCCGTCGGCAGTTACCTGAAGAAAAGTTTAGAATTTTCGGTAGGAGTTGCCCTCAGGGTGAGTACTGTATCGATTTATCTTCAACGACGTGAACAACCAGCTTCTTCCTTAAGGAGCCCCTAAAGTGCTGGTTTCCTCGAGGCTGGCTTCGCAATTTGGGAGAGAGAGGTGGTTGAGTGACAGGAGCTTCTCTCCTCTCAACCGACTCCGACAGTTCTGGGTGATAGTCTCGGTCGTAACACTTTTATCCTCGTATGTACCTTCTGGGAGCTGTACAGCGGTTACCTGGACGCTTAGATGTCTCCTACAAGTAGGGGGTGATTGGTTGCCGACTTTGGCCGTCTTATTTCTTTAATGCCCTGTTTGCTCCCAGTTAGTTGACTTCGCTTCAGTTTGAACGCCTTCTACGAGTAGATCGTTTTTCTCTTCTCAGTAGTTTTGCGGCTTAGACGGAGCTTCGAGGTCTTGTCCGATTCTGAGACGGACAGTTCGACCTTGGTTGTGGATGACCCTCTCTACGGAGCTTAATTATATATGACCTTCAGAGGAGCGGCAGTGCGGGCGAGATAAGAGGCCGTAGGACAGCGGGAATCAGCTACTCCCGCCGTTGGTCTTTTATTCCTTCCTTCTTGAGTTTCGCCCAGCTCGTTTCTGGTCAAGTGCTTCTCTAGTAAGGCAAGTGTCGTGGACTCCTACAGGGGATCGGACCGATAGAGTCATCCTTCTTTCGGGGGTTAAAGAGCAGAGCTTTGGAGGCCGCCGGGGCTCTGTTCCTGATCTCCGGGTAGGCAGGATATCCTACAATTACAGACCAGAAATTCCTCCTCAGGGCGCCTTGCCACATCGAAACGGTAGACGTTCTCCAGCATTCTTAGCCAGGATTAGGAATTGGCTCCTCTGGAACTACGGCCCCCAGGCGATTTTCCTGCCTCTGCTAGACAGTGGACATCTGGCGTAAGGCGAGACGGTCAGAGAAACATGTAGTTTCGACGCAAATCTTCTTCAGTGGCTTTGGACCTCCTTGGCTTATTCGTCTCCTTGCTCTACGATAAGGGACCTCCGGTAGACGTAATGAATTTAGACTCTTTGTAACAATGTTCTAGAGTCTGCTGTGTAAGAGCTAGCAGGACACCGTGGCGATCATAGTTTATGCTCTTGTACCCGTAGATTTATACCCCGTGCGTTGTGTGTGTCCCCTCGTGGACTGTGTCTTTCACTCACAAATAAGTACGGCGTTGAACCTACAAGAGGTGTCTAGCAAGTAGACAGTTTTCCGTTAGCTTGCTGTCAGTCGCCACTACACTACATTTGTGAGATTAGGTATGTGCATAGGTACTTTCGAATCTTCTCGTGCCCAGTGTTGTTGAACTATCGCTACTGGGGCTTGTGAGAAGTCAGAAGTCGTTCGCCTTCCCCCTTCCTTGATAGCTCGGCTCTTCCTTTAGCTCCCATAGATTGAGGACTAACGTCGAGAGGATTTAACCCGACGAACCATTCGGTCGTGATCTTGGGCTACAATGTTTTCCTACTCGAGCTTAAAGTGAAATTATCGCTTAAACGACTAAAATCTGTGCTAGGGATTGACTTAAAGAATTAGGTTAGCCGGCGGGCTCCTTGCTGAGAGGAGCTTAGTCTCCTGAGGTCCCCAAGCTCCTTGGTGGAGTAAGATTGGATAGGAGACTGAGTAGCCAAACCTTTTATCTGTAAGACGATCGTTAACTAGGATATTGCCCTGGACGGAGCACCGGCAGCCCACTTTTGAGCTAGGAACCCGCCTAGTACAGTTTGAAAGGAGATGATATCGTAGACCAGCTTGGACTAGGCTCAGCTTTAGTTCAGCCCAGATTCCTTACTGTACTAGGATGTCGGCAAGCTGTGCGGACAATGCCTCGAGCCTTGGGTTTCCCCAGCCGTTTTAGACCTAGCTATACAATAGACCCTACAGTTTTCTACCGTGTCCGTCTCAAGAGCCTCCCCGAGCAGGAGCTATAAAGTGCTTCTGTGTCCAGAGTCTTAGATCTGGGCGATATGCTTAGTTTCAGTTGGGCATACCCCGGAAGTATAACATTCCGGATATTTGCTTGATCGATAACTTCTCAGGTGATTTTGCTCAGCCTTGTGTACACTTACTGTCGATTGTAAATGGATTTATCACTGAGTACACCGCCATAAAGAGCCAGATTACGGAAGCCCTAGTCAACATTGACCAATTTTATAACTGTGTGTGACGGATGGATGCGACTATGAGTTTGAGGTTGCAGCTGGAAACAACTTCATTAGCCTACCTATTACCTAGGTCCGAGACGGATGAAAGAATCCTGGTAGCCTAATTAGGCTATTGTATTTTAGCTTTGTGATATGTCTCTTAATTTTATCTCCTAATTTAGAACCTGTCCTCCAAATTGATGCTCTACAGTTTCATTGCGTCTATTGAGCATGGAGTCTTCATCCACTAGCTCCAGAGCTGTAGACAATCGGTGATCAACTGCAGCAGAATACTCCCAGAGAGCCTGTTGGGCTATGTCCGAGGCTGAACTCTGAGAATCTACTGCCTTCCAAGGCCCTTAGTCCTCTGTCGCCAGCATCGATTTATGGTACTATCCTTGAATAACAGAAGACCTCCATTCAGACATGGAACCAACCGACTCTATAACACCATTGTATGACGCTTTGCTTTTTATCAACTGTATATTTATTAATTTTGTACAAACCAGTGCAGGCGGTTGTCCTAGATGGAGCGACAGTCTAGTTGACTTTACCTTTTACCTTTAGAGACACAGTTGTGGGAATAGGTCAGAGTCCTGATATTTTTCCTTACTAGAACAAGATTTCCTTGTTCTTCCGGGATCTCCTCCGTGATCATAGGGAAAAGTTCGTCTCTAGGGAGCCATTCCGAGAGACGGAAGGTTCCTCCGTTCTGCTAATCTTAGGGCTAGCCTCCAGACGCTACAACTCACAGACAACGAGAAGAGTCTTCAGAAGTGGATCAAGAGGATACTATTCTATGAAGATTACGCTCAGCGGCTTCAGAATTTCTACATAGGCATTCATATCTACGGTCTCCTTAAATGGGAATGTTTGTTATTTAACTTACAAGTCTTAGCCTACAAGTACAACAACAGATGAAGTAGCCGGGACCGTGGGAAGACCAGAGTACTGGAGCGAGCGGAAGCCTGGAATAGGCTTGGGCTTTTCAAAATTGGTAAATAGCTCTTTTTGAATGTACGGCCACAGTTAGAGGCGTGTTGGGGCCTCTAACCTGCTTGCAGCCCGGTTGAGGGTGGAGGCCGACCAGTCTTCTAGGCTGGAGTCTGCTGCTGTCCCGCAGAAGCGGCCACTCATGCGACTTCTTGGCCCGGATAGCCTTTAGCTACAACTACCTGCCGATAGTAGCAGTGTCTTCGGGTTTGCTTACCTCCTGGTATTAGATGGAGCAATTGGTTGCTGTTATGTGGGCCCTTGAATCTAGGTGTATCTTCTTCCTTATCCGCCTAGATTAGTCATGAGTTCAAAAGAACCGTGGCACGGTTGTTTTCTACAGAGGCTGGGAGAGTTGATCACAGCAAGCAGGGGCGTAATCACCGTCCAAAAGTTGGGGGGGGGGGACGCTGTCTATAGCCATTATTAAAAGACAGTTAACAATAGTTATTAATAATTCTGCTTAAGGTTCCATCCGTCCGTATATCTGCACGTTACGCTTTTTCAGTATTAGCCAAAGAGCTTGATATTGGCCAAGGAGCTCCTTGGTATTAGCGGAAGTTCTAACAAGCAAGAAGCTCTGATTTTCGCAGGAAGGAAGTTCAACCATAACTGTCTTCTTGCGCCTGCTCGTTAAAAAAAATTTCAGTAAATTTTGAAGGAAAGACGTACCACACATACCATATCGATCTCCTTATCTTGTAATATTTACTTTACTGGGGTCGCATAACGATCCAAGTAAGGAAAAATCATTTGCCAAAATGTTTTTTGGCACGTTGTTCTCTTCGCATTTCCTAATTTTTGCGCTTTTTAATTTTTGCGCTTCATTTGTACGACGCATGTCTCAGAAAATATTGAAGAACAATGCTTTTACCTTGGCTTCGATTCGCTGGAATTTCTGTTAGTTCTTTGCATCTAGCGCTTTTCAATCCAGGTTCTCA
>LQNS02276847.1:13804-26183 GCA_001587735.2 Parhyale hawaiensis
CAGTAGGCTACGTATGTAGTTAGCTACAGTACTTGATGCATTCGCGTTTGAATGACTGCAAAGCTGGCCTAGGGGCTAGAGTTGACTTACGAGTTCACCAAGTGATGTTTTTGTTAGAAGTAATAAATAAGTGACTTTTCAAGCCTTCTTTCATTGATTAAGTATAGCACTCAATATCAGTCATCACATTCACTTTCAAAAACCCTAAATTAAATAAATAAATTTGAATTTAAATCACTAAAATAACACTTTTCAACTGAACACCACGATGTGCAGATGCATACTGAACGAAAATGGCGGTGGTTGCCTTCCGATTCCCGGAAGACACGCTGCTCAATAGGCAAATTTCAGTATCTGCGCAGCGTCACTTCCGGGAATTCTTCTGAAGGTCCGGAACTTCTGCCGGAGTTTTTCCGGGAAATGCCGAAGTTTTCCGGTATTCTGGCTTGGTTTCAGTTTCCCGGAACGTTCCGGGAACACCCCGGAAAAGTGAAAAAAGTCCGGGAAAACGAGAAGTCCGGGAAACCGGGTTCCGGGAAAACGGGGTTCCACTGTATTAAACTAATGAGACTAGGTGTTTTGGGTCTTCAGCTATCATCAGCAGCTGAAAACGTACAAGAGGCTATTAATTTGCACTTAAGGGCTCTACGTCAATTACATGAAGAGGAAACTGTAACAGAATAGGACTAAAAGACGAAACTAACTATTTACAAGTTGGAGAGGATGCAATGACTGCATGCCACTGAGGTTTGGTTTCAGCTTTGATATGTAGCTAGCTAAAGGGATACTACGATGCGCAGGTCTAAAGAATTACCAAAACCTAAAATGCTAAAATTATTATCCTCATTTAAACAACTGCATGTTTCTGTATGATTTTGTAAGGAGGAATTTGGGGATGGGCTAAAATTGAACCAGTTCTAAAACTTCTGCCAGCATGCTGTAATATCCTCATTTTGTAACGTACAGCTAGTATTTCCCACGATCTACGATCCACACCATAGACAATATACAGTACATACATAATGGCTAAGAGCGTACTGACTGGAAGGATTTCATTATAGCTAACTAAAAAATAAACTTATATTGAAATTGGTAAAAACAACATTCAAGTGAATACAAGTAAAAAATCTGCCTACTCATTGAACAAGCTCACGTCTAGCATCTCTTGACTGTTGGCGGTAATATGAGATCGTGACAAAATTTCTTCGTCTTAACGGGCAATATCTACTGGAGCAGTGGTACGTATTTCTTGTTCAGAAGCCCTCTCTTTTGTTTTTAAATACTGTAGTTGTAAAGTGAAACCATTTTGTATAAAGTTTAAAGTCAATAGCATTACAACACGTTTATCCCAACTCTCGAGCATGTGCAATTAGTTTTAATTAACTAATTAAAATTTACCCACACTGGTATATTCTCGAGGGCTCTTTGCCTGCCACAATATATTTGGGCCTCACAAACCCAAGGGTCCCGAGTGCCTTCTCTGCAGGGGATGTTGCAGCTAGCCGCAGTACTTGCTGAGAATGTGATTTTGAGAGATGAAAAGGCTGGTGCCATAGCTGGGCACTCAGTCTTCCGCAGTCTGCTTCGCTACCTCTTCCGTCAAGTAGTACCACCTGATACTTTTTTCCATTCCTTTCTCTTCTATCTCTTTTCGGTCAAAGCCCATACTGCTGATGGCAGGGTCTCGGGCACGTGGATAGATGGCCGGTTCCGTAGCTATCATGACTGTCGATTTGTTGTGTTTTGTAATTTTTTGATGATTTCCTTTGTTTATGGTGTATATTTATTTACTGTTCTTCGCGTGCCTCATAGTTAGATATCCAGACGTGGAGGAGAATCCCGGTCCTCGTGATTTTAGGTCTCGCCCCTGCCACATCTTATGTACTAGGCCCTAATGTTCGGGTTTATATGGTAATTTGGCTGAGCTCGCCGTAGCCCCTTCCAATTATCACCTGGTGCTATGTTCGGAGACGTTCGTCTCAAGCCATCGCCATGTTTCTGAGCTGATGATCCGGAACTTTGAAAAGCCAGTGCTGCAAATGCGAGACTCATGCCCTGGCTTTAGGGGTTTGGTTGCTTACTTTCGAAAAGGTGTTGTTGTGTCTAGGCAGAATGAATATGAGTGCCCACGTTGTGAGCTGATGGTGCTCCGAGTATGGGGTTCATTCAGGAACTTTTTATTTGTTTTCAGTGTATCACAGCCCGTCTGCAGACGATAGGGTCTTTGATTGTCTCACAGATACAATGGCTAGAATTCAGTCATCGGATAGGTGTTCTGCTTTCGTCTTTATGGGTGATTTTAATTGTCACCATTTGGAATGGTTAGGCTTTGGGAGGGCCGATTGCCTTGGCCATGCAGCCTTCGATTTCGCGAGTGCCTCTGGTTGTGAGCAGTTGATTGAGGGCCCCACATATTTCAAGGGAGGTGTTCTTGACCTGCTGATGAGTGATGTTCCTGATTTCGTTGGAGTGTCAGTGGTGTCTCCCATTGGTTCCTCGGACCATGGTGCCCTCTCTAAGACGCTGCAAGTTTGTCAGCGGGTCCCCAGAGTCACTGTTAGGCCTGAAATATTTTTGAAGTCCACAGTGAATAGGGATGCCGTTTCTGGTGTCAACCTTGCGCTACAATGTGGTGGTGTGAGAGAGTCTCCTAATCCTGGGTCTACTTTGGATAGGAATTTCTCTGACATGGTGCGCACCTATGTCTCTTCCCGCTTCATTAGGCTATGGTCAGGACAGGCGATGAGCCCTGGTTTGATGCCAGTATGAGGACGCACCAGTTGAAGCGGGAGGCATAAGCCCATTGGCGTACTAGACGGTCTGCTGTTGACTTCCAGCGTTTCAGGGAACAGCAGCGTCGGGCTGGTGCTGCTTATGAGGAAGCTGAGAGGGAGCAAAACTTGAGGTCCAGGGAGTTGTCAACTTCATCAGTTAGCACACATAAGTGGTGGTCTACCTAGAGGAGCGCTGCGCTTGGCGTGAGCTCCTCTGCCCCCCCTTTAATTGGTGCTGGTGGTGATCTTGTTGCCGACCCCACTGCCAAGGCAGACCTTTTGTTGCGCTACTTTGATGGGAAGCAGAGCCGGGGCCAGGTACCTACGCATTCCTGTAGCATATGATCCCGAGCCAAGGTTCTCCGGTCTTGCTTTCGAATCTTCTGAAGTGCACCACCTTTTTCTTGACCTGGACCCCTATTGGGGCACTGATCCATCGGGTATGTTTCCTCTCTTTCTTTGGAAGGTAGCTGGTGTGCTTGCAGCCCCGCTTGCTTCCGTGTTCTATCGGATGTTACAGCTGGGCTCTCTTTTCGGAGTGCTGGCGAGTTGCCCATGTGACGCCTGTTCCGAAGGGCTCTGTTTCATCCCGAACCTCCGACTATAGACCTATCTCGAACTCACCTGTTTTGTCGAAAATTTAAAAAAGGTTGGTTGCGTCGAGGGTGTACTTCCTCCAATACAGTGTGGTTTTTGAAAAGGCTTGGGAACTTGTAATGGTCTGCTTCATATTTCTTGTAAGTTGCAGCTGGCTCTTGATGGAGTCATGAGGCAAGGTTGGTACAACTTGACTTCAGTGCTGCATTTAATCACGTGAATCACATAGGGCTGTTCCATAAGCAGCGATTGATCGGTATTGGTGGTCCAGTTTTCGCGTAAATTAGTCACTTTTTATCTGACCAACGTCAATGTGTGGTTGTTGACGGGCCGAGGAGTGAGTTTATGGACGTGGTTTCTGGCGTCTCACAGGGTAGTGTTCTGGGCCCTTTACTATTCCTTGTATATACAGTGGACTTGTTTGATCTTGTTAATAATTTACTTGTTGGTTACGCTGATGATGTTACTTAGCTGGCTGTTTGCAATAAGCATAGTGATAGGTTGGAGATTTCAGAATCCATTCAGCATGATTTGGAAGTGATTGATTCCTTGTGTTCTAGGTGGGGGATGAGGCTAAATGCGGACTAGACTAAGACAATGCTCGTGTCCAGTGGGACCTCCTTTTCATGCACTCATACTGGATGGTGTGTTAGTTCCTGTGATTGATGACTTGGTAATCTTGGGTGTCTATTTCGAATCAAAGTTGACGTTTGAGCCCCACGTTCGTTCGGTTGCCTCACCTGCGTCACAGAAAATTGGTCTTATGAGGCGCGCTTGGAGTGTGTTTGGCTCGGTAGAATTAACACGTCGCTGCTTTAATTGCTATGGCCTCCTTCTTCTGGAATACTGTTCAGTAGTCTGGAGTTCTGCTGCCGATTGTCATCTGTGTTTGCTTGACAAAGTGGTTCGTTGATGTGCGTTGATGCTTGATGGTGTTGTGCCTTATGATCTGGCGCATCGTCGCAGAGTTGGTGAGGTTTGTTTTCTGTACAAAATTTATAACTGCCCTATCATTCACTGTCTGATTTTCTTCCAGAGCCATTTGTTCGGGTGAGGTATACTCGGCGTACTAGTGCTCTTGATGAGTTCGCCTTGAAACCCTTACGATGCCGTACTGGCCAGTATTCTCGTTCGTTTTTTCTATTGTGCGTGGATGTTTGGAATGATCTTGATAGCACTGTCTTTGCTGGGGTGGGTATTGGCAGCTTTAAATGATCTATACACAGAGCTATTCTGTGATCTCGGATTTTTTCTTTCTTTCTTTTTTTCTTTACTCGCTGGGCTGGTTGCGTGGGGGTTTGTCAACGTCAAACAGTTTTCCCGTTCCCACGTCGCCAGTCTGGTGTGATTTAATAATAATAATGACTGTTTTACATTTAATTCAGAAATATATTAGACATTCTGAACAAGAAATAAAAACACGCTGCTTCTGTACCGTCTGTTAAGAAGAAACTTCATGTCACTATCCTATATTATAGCCAACAATCAGAAACATTTTAGATATGAGGTTGTTCAGTTTATAAGCAGATTTACTATTTGTATCAACTCAAAATCTTATTTCAGTAAAATTCATAAAAGGTTAGTTTTTTAAGTAGCTACGGTATAAAGAAATGCTTCCAGCCAATATGCTCTCACCCATTGGGTATAAATATTGTTGTCCACAGTGTAGATCGCAATAGGTGGGAAATAGTTACTACCCGTGGGTGCGTTACAAAATAGGATGTTAGAGAATGCTGGCAGTAGTTTTAGAAACGGTTCAATTTTAACCCATCCCCAAATTCCTCCATACAAAACCATACAGAAGGATGCAGTTGTTTAATTGAGGATAATAATGTTAGCATTTCAGGCTTTGTTAACTCTCTATTGGACCTGTGCTTTTTAGAATCTCTTGACATATCAAAGCTCAAACCGAACCTAAATGACATGCAGTCATTGCATCCTCTCCAAATTGTAAATAGATTCATCTCTCCGTCATGCTCTGTTACTGTTTCCTCTTCAATGTCATCGACGTCGAGCCCTTAGGTGCAAATTTAAAGTCTCTTAGATGTTTTCAGCAGCTGATGATGGCCGAGGAGCCAAAACGTTCAGTGTTTTCAAGTAAAAATGTATTTTAAAACTATAGTCTTTGCCCTAATATTTACTTTATTGTGTAGAGCAGTGCGACCCAACCTAACTAGCGATCATAACATACCAGATACATGTAGTTGTCAGACAGAGCAGGATGAACCTCGACCTTCATTGTTGGATACTGGTGATGAGTTTGCGTACTGTGTAGTTTTCCACTGCCAACCGTGAGCCAATGCTGTGCTGCTCAATCACAAGATAAAAAAATAGATATTTCGAACTGATATGACCAACAAAACCATTCTTATTAGTCTGAAAGGTTTCTGAATTAAGAACACAAAACAAAACTTCACCTCTTGTAATCTAAAACGTCAGAACAATATGCTCATACAGCAATGCAATTCTAAGATTTCCAGTGCAACTGTAACTAGGGTTACTGAATTACCTACACCAAGTCCGAACGCAAGGTCCAGGTCCAGCCAAGTTCAAATTCAAAATAGACCCAATTTCACCAACTGTGGCTCTGATTAACTAGTGGCCTCCTTACGACCGCACCAAATAGGTAGGTAGGTAGGTACTAATGCACACAAAGATTCGATACCCCCAGTCAGGGTTGGCAAAAAAATGTTTTTTTTAAACATTTTGTTGCTTTTTCCCAAGTTCTAGGAATTTTATCTAACATTTAAAGGGTTTTCTGCTGTGTAGACACATATAGGTAGCTAATCATCAATAATCTTAGTCACTTCATTTCAACTTCCTATTGTAGAAGAACTATTTTAAGATAGAGGGGTTGCAAAAAAGCAGTCAGCAGAGTACCAGTATTTGCTATGGCTACATTTACCTAATATGCAAACCGTAGAATTGCTATGATTTAAAATTGAAATATATAATCCTTTGAAAAGCTTAAAAACACTTCAAATTACAAATACATCAGGAAAGAAATAGCAAGCTACTAGCTAATCGATAACAGAGTAAACGAACAGAAGACAGTGAAATAGCTATAAAATCCTTTGCAAAACTTAGAAACACTCCAAAATACAGAGACATCTTGATAGAAATAGCTAGCTACTAGCTAATTAAGAGCAGAGTAATGAACTGAAGAAAGTGAAATAGCTGTATGCCTACATCCTTCTCATGAGCTCACCAGCTAGGCCTACAGTATCTAATAGCAACTACATAACTAGTAGCTACTTCTAATTTTTAGCAGCATCTAGCTTACCAGAATATAATTAGACATGCATCTCTGAAATGAAATAACACAAAATTCAATAAGTTAACTATAGTTTTTACTAAACATAAGCCATAGTTGACCCTAACACTCAAATGGATTCCTGAAAAGAAACTTATTATCATATTGGTATTGTCCCTCTATTTCTGAAACTAAGACAATCAATAGCAATCTAAGATGATTTACTCAGCTTACAGGCAGAACCACATTGTTGTGCTCAGGTGGCAAGAGATGAAGCACGAAAAGAGAAGAAGACAGAACAAAGAAGCGCCCGTACGGACGGTCCCTTCTGTGGCCTTTTGCACCTCACGGGACAAAAAGGAAGTATAGATAACTTACCTAACTCTACAAAACTAACCTTCTCAGCAGGAACTGCGGCTAAATGCTACATCCCCTGTGGAGAAGGCACTTGGGAACTTTGGGTACGTGATGCCCCAACATATTGTGGCAGGGAGAGGGCCTGGCAAAATATGCCCCTGAGGGGCTGAAAAGAAACACATTAACTAATCTTTTCAGTTGTGTGACCAAAATTTGATACTTTCTAGAAGTAAAACTGTAGATATATTTTGCAATTTTTATGAATAAAAACAAAAAAAGTTGAATAAAAACAAAATAAGTTGAATAAAAACAGAAAAACATGTTTATTTGGTTAGTTTAAACCATGGCTTTATTTGGTTTAAACAAGCCAACCCTGCCTCCAGTATTTAAAATTACTTCAAAAATGTTATACTCACCAGTAAAATAAACTCCAGTGAGACTTTGGACAGCTCTTTCAGGCAACAAAGCAGACACCAACCGAAACATGAGTTATCTGTTAAAGCAGGAAAACTAAACCCAAACTACTTAAGGTGCGCAATCTGTAAAAGAACAGAAGAGTAAGGTGGGGTCAAATAGGTATATTACACAATTTTGAGTCATGTGCAGAGAAAATAAAAATGGTGAGCTAATTTGGTATGTTCAATGCATGCATTGTGATATTTTATATTAGCTAGCCATAAATTGCACATAGGTAGTGTCAAGGTTTAAAAGTAATTAATGTAGAAAAGTGACATGATGGATTGAGTGTTGCAAAGAACTTTTCTCAGTGGTGAGCAAGGACAGAACATCTTTGTCGGTAGCACCAGACCCATGACAGGGCCTAACGCTGGAGCGTCAAAATGATAGTTTAGGCCACTTCGAGGTGTAACCCTCATGTAAAGACTGATTCGGTGTTCTCAACTTTCTTCACTTTTTATCTTATTTAAAAATCTATTAAATCTATAAAGGCCCCCTCCCCCCTGGTAGCTCAGTGTCCCAGCACCATGCCTCCTCACTTTGACACTATAAGTGTAGCTACTTAACGCACATTACTCTAGGCCATGGAACTGAAGAGGCTTTCGGTTTAATTGATGCTCCACAGGTGTTCTGTCCTCACTCACCACTGAAAAAAAATTGTTGCAACACTCTATCACTTCTCAGAGGCTCGCTCCAACAGAATACCTCTGTCAGTAGCACCGACATACCCAAGGGGGAGCAGGGAGGGGTTTCATGGCCCCCATGAGTTGCTAGTGCAAAGAGATACTGAACTAATTGCTTCTCTTTTCTACTGAATTTTGCTTCAAAGTTATCCAGTTCCTGAGGCAGTGGTAGCATAGGGCAAGAACTCAGAGCTATCCACAGGGATACTTGCAATTCATCTTTAAATGCTTGCGGTATTCCTGGCCTTCTATAAAGAAACAGGGCACTCGCAACTCCGCTGAAAACAGTATTAAATATTATAGGTATTAGACTATAAGAAGATTTATGCGTCCCTACATAATGTTAAGATTTTCTAAGAGAGGAAAAGGAAGAGACATAGGATAAAGGCGTTAGTCTCTGATCACTTTTTGCAAAAAAAAAAAAAAAAAATTTTCGCGCCCTTATAGGCTAGTTCCCATAAAAATGACCAAACTCAGCAATGTTAATACATTAAAAGAAAGAGCATGAATTGAACTTTCTTTTGTGAGTAAGTACATTATTCTACAAGTAATAGTTTTTTTGTTATAACGGTTATAGTGGGCTGATCGGACACTTTGGGCGAGCCAGTAACTCCGTTCAATTTTGACAGCTATAGATCAATCGAAAGGAAAAATAGAAAACATAGAGATTATTAAACAAAGCTATAGGAGCTGCTAGATAAACTTGTTTTCTAACATCTGAGTGATTTTCATATGGATCTGACTCCAATAAATGGAGTTATGGCTTGTCCCGTAACACAAATGAGACCACCCAAAAAATAGTACAAAGTTCATCGTTTTGAATAGCACATTTTGGTTCATAAAATGAACTTCTGTGTATTGCACCTTCCTTGGGCAATAAAATAAAACTTTTAGAAACATATTTCGAGTTCCAGTTTTACTTTGCTTTGGAGATATTAACAAGACCGTTTTTTCCGATCACCTTTTAACTCCGATCACATAAATTTTATGAAAACATGTTTGAGCAAGAACCACGCACCTAAAAGTTAAATCCGTGACTTGTTCATGTATAAAAACTTATTAACATGGCTTAGGATATTATATTTTTGCTGGGGTTTGATTGTTGGCCACACAACTCAATAAGTTAGGATAGCACCCCTATGGAAACGTACGTTTCGCATGTTTTTTTTTTTTTATGGTGTTACGATTCGTGCGACGCACAGGCAGCTGATACCTTATGCGCCGTGTATAGCCTACTGACGCGATATACGGTACACAATATGCACAGACAGCTGGTACATTATGCGCCGTGCATACTGACACGATACACAGCATGCACAGACAGCTGGTACCTTATGCGCCCGCGCATACTGACGCGATAGACGATACACAACATGCACAGACAACTCGTACCTTCTGTACCATGAATACTGACGCAATATACGATAAACAACATGCACAGACAGACCAAATGCAATGACGTCTTGGTCAGGTGGTGCGCTTTTGGAGGTCAGGGGCGGGTAGAGCGCACTGTGCAACCGCAACAACCAATACAGCTGCCACTGATGCACTGCATGCTCCGGCCACACAAGGCACCCTTTGCTCCTAACCGATTCTGGTCTAACCTAACCTTATCCTGTACTGACCCTCTTTTCAACCTCAACTCCTAACCTCTAACTTAATAGCCTCGCGCTACTTCACCTGTGACTCGATAGGTACCCGTTCACTTCTGTGGCCTAACCCTGTTGATTGCCTACCTGTCCACAGCAACATTAGGCGGCAAACACCATGGCGAAGGATCTCGCTCAATAACAACAGTCGCACTTATGCCCTTGTGAGGAGAAATAACTTCTTTATGAAGCTAACAGAGTCCAGTTTCCGCTCTATCTTCCGGGTGCGTTGTGGGGTCGCGCTGCCGCAGTAGGTTAGGCTAAGGGAGTGATTACGAAACGCGCCGTGCATAATGACGCAATATACGATACACAACATGCACAGACAGCTGGATCTTATGCGCCGTGCATACTGACGCGATATATGCTACACAACATGCATAGACAGCTGGTACCTTATGCACTGTGCATACTGACTCAATATGTGATACAAAACACGCACAGGTAGCTGAAATCTTATACATATTACAGTTGATCATTGCGTTAACCTGGTTGACCGCTGTGGTCGATCAATGGGCTTTAATGTCCGACCGGTCAATCACGGCAGTTTCTGTGGTCGGCCATTGTTGTCAACCGATCGACCACAGTGACCGTTATGGTGATCAGAGACTAACGCCATCCTGAAGCAAAAGAGGAAGATATGTTAGAATATGAAACCAAGTGCTAAAAGGTGCGCCAACTAACAACAATGAACTGTAGATAATCGCAGCTGTAAAAAAATAATTTCGAATTTTGATCAGAGACAAACGATTTGCATGCTTTTTGCCTGCGATGTCTGATCACCTAAGTGGATGAGGAAAATATGGGGGATAGGGCTAAGTGGACCCATGAAAAAATTACCCGAAGCTAGTCCAATATGTGTACTACGATGTCAAACACCGATATCGCAACTTCAATGCAGGCAAACCCCTCAAAAAAATTATTTCCCGAGAGTGGTGGTTTTCATTATACCGAAAAAATAGGCCCATTTTCATACAATTTCCCATTTAAAAAATTCCTCAACTTTGAGTTTGGGTAATTACAATTTACGACTTGCAGGACATATTGGGCATTTATTTAGCTACAACTTGAGCCCTAGCTGATCTTTCTAGCATCAATGGTTCGTCTTGCAGCAGTTTTTTAATGGAGGGGTGTAAAAGTGATCGGAGACTAACACCTCTACCCTATAGACTAGTATGTAGATAGAAAAACGGGGAACCCATGCATAAAGGTGTTCCCACACAGGATCAATACACATGGGAACAGTAAATCGAGAAAGAAGAGGAAGAACAGACAACAGTAAGATCAGTAGGAGTATGAAAGTGGAAGGAAGCAAAGTAGACACAAAAGACAGAGGTCCCGAAGGCCTAACTAATTGCTAAGGTAGCCCACTCATAACCCCCTGGTGGCGCTACTCCCATAACATAGGATGGGCGAACCTAACCCCTATGGCTCATCCTATGCCTCCGGAGGGGGCTGAATACAGTCTGGCTTGTCCCGGAGCAGGTCCCTGGAGTAGCCCCGTGTTAGGGCAGTACCTATAGCTCTAGCCCGGAAATCAGCTGAATTCCTGAATTCCCCCCATAACAGAGCTCTGAGCTTAGTAACTAGCAGCAGGTAAGACTCCTAGCAGTTAAGGGCCATTGGCTTGGCCCCCTCTAGAGCACGGACGGCACTAGGCCCTTTACCCTAGGCCTGTTGGAGGTTTGCTCTGAACTAAACACCTAGAGAGGTGGTGTATTCCAAAACGTTGGCCTTCCCAACAACCGCTGGGCTTCAATGGTCGTACTTCAGGACCTGGTTAGCCCACGGCTTTCCAGGGAGACTACAGCATTCAACCACCAATTTAACCGTGGGTTTCTCTTTCTCAGCAGTCATCTGTGGCACAAGACTACCGTACTGATCCCAGATTGATGGCCCTGACATCAATGATTCCAGAATGGGGATTCTGTAGGAAGCTCCAAGCCCCTAACCTCTCTAAGCCGTCCGTTCTGGACTATCTGACCAGCGTAAACGGGGCTAGTTCAACGAATAAAGCTTTCCGCTCTCAGGAAGTTTACCGCCTCCACTACTAGCGATTCTCTGATTGACCAACCTAAGGGGGCGATCACCTCTTAGGCCCATTGGGTGTTAACGTTTTGAGTCCGCTAGATGCTACCCAGGAATCCTATTAATATCTTGTCTAACTCAGGACAACTTCTCTTATAATGGACGCTTCTACCACTGTAGAAAGAGCCCGACTCCCACGGTCACAGCCCTACCAGAGACGTTACTGTGCTGACTTTATCAGCCATATGCCCAATTCTCCCCTCTCAAAACAATGGGGGAAGAAGGGATCTCTGAAGAAAACCCTGTCAGTGGAGTCGGTTAAGATATTGAACTCTAATCAGTTCTGGGGGCCCGAACCCTTCCAGTACCAGGCCTACAATCTAAGTTTCTATTTGATTGGGAGATGCGGCAAATGTTTTAATTGGTAGTTAAGTAATGGAACGTCATTATGTTTTAGAATCCTTGAAGCATTCCTAAGAAAACTATACAGCAGGATTTTTCATTTTAGCCCTTTTTTCAATGCAGCCGAAAACTGATTTTCCCCCTATATTTTAGTTAGGTAGTGATTGGACAGAATAGAAA
>LQNS02276851.1:0-13506 GCA_001587735.2 Parhyale hawaiensis
AGTCCGCCAAGTACACACACACACACACACTATACTCTTGGTTGGTAGGCGTTAGTGCCCTAACAATCCGCCAAGCTCATCGTTATGCTTGCTTCATTAGGCCATGCTCTTCGCAGGCCGTCAAGCATGTACCGGTATATACCTATATACCTTCTTGGTTAATAAGCCTTGCTGCTTATCTAATCAACAAGAACGTTTTTTCCAACTATTGAGTTGATCCCCAATAGTTTGCAAGCTTGAAACGGCCAGATTCTTGGTCTGAGAGAATTCCAAGATGGCGCCCAAGCGCCGGCAATCCGAAAAAAAAACGGGAGGAACACTCCTGCCCCACTATGGGAGTACAAGAGTGAACGCTTGTTTTTCGTCACGAAATCTGTTGGTCAAGACGACCTTAACTCTAGCTCCTGCTCTGACAGCTAAAAACAGCTATCAGATTTTTATAGATTTCTTAGACTAAACAGGCATACCTTACCTTGAGTTACCTTGAGAATTTTCAGAAGAAATCCAGGTGACGTTGCTCACGTCACCCCACGTGTGTGGAGTCACTCTGCTGGGTGTCTTCTGTGGTGCCGCAGTTTGCGACCAAAGAGAGAGCCAGCAGCAAATTATCTCCACAGGGCACGTAACCGCTGACCGCTGGTCTATCTGGTATTCTTCTTAAATGTGAAGCCAACAAATTTTTCAACTCTACAGTTTTGATATCAGTGGCGTTTCGAATATGCCGAGGCATTTTGTTAAACAATCTTGCTCCCCGTACAGCGAAGCTCTAAGAATATTTTTTTGCCACAGCTCTTCCACCATCTCTGCTTGGGATGGTGGAATAATAATAACGCGTTTAGTATAAATTGTCTTAGGTGTATACAACAGTCTACACAGACACATCGTGAGTTATAGACGAACTGCTGGGGAGTATGCCCTTGTACTTGCTAAGAGCAATGCCTTCGAAAAAAAAAAAAAAAACGGGAGGCGCACTCTTGCTCCACTATGGGAGTACAAGAGTGGCCACCTGTTACGAAAGCGGTAGGTCAAGATGACCTTAACAGACTTTACAGAGGGTCGAAAGTTAATATTTCCAACCCCCACAGAGGAGGTTTTGGACTTATCACAATCTGGTAAGCAAATATCCCTGGCCTATGTCAGGGATGAGGACTTCCACTGCAGGTTAGAGCAGATATGTATCGACCTAGGTTTATCCTAGTCCCTTCCCTGGAACTGAGAGCATCCCTTTAAGTTCCGGATGGGTTATAATCCCAGATAATAAAAAGGTACATTCCTAACAGAAACTTCAGAAATGATTTGAGATCCACTCGGGTAGAAACTACCTTCGAAGTGGTGACTTTTTCTTTGGTCCTGCTGGACTCTGCCTGCATTACTCAGAAAAATGAAAAATTATCAACCGACGGGTGATATAGACCCAACGGCTCCTGTCTGGTGGTATTAAGTAGTTCGGGAGATCCGAGCTTTGCCTTCATCCCACTCAGACACAGGGGCACTATCGTTCCACTAGAATTGTTTTGGACAATTCCTATGTGCTTGTTTGGAAGCCCAAGTACTCGTTCCTTTGAAAGGTTTCTGCTTAGAGACTCTAGCTCAGGTCTCCCAAGGCCCTGCCGCAGCCCAGGCTCCAAACAGGAGGGCTAGGCGGATAATTGTGGTTCTGGCCCATTCCAGTGTTAGAACCAGTATTCACCAAAATCTCAGAATCACAACACAAGTGCGTTTGAGTGGTTGACCCTCAACTCGGGAACGAAACTCTCGGTTGTAAACAAGAAGGAGCTATCCCTTCTTCCTTGGGCTATTCCTTGTCCCTGCTACGTTTGTTAGCGAGACGAGGTCTTCCACAGTTAGGATGCCAGAGTTCAGGAGGTCTGATCCCCATTGAATAAGGAATCCCCCAGATTAGTCTGTCTTCCAGAAGCTGGGGGTTAGGCTTCATGTTTATCTCCCCGAGATTTAGAATAGATTGGACCCTCAAGACAGTCAAAAGCCAAAGCCCTCGTCTTGGTCCGACAATGAGATCCAGCATATTTTATTCTTGGACGTTGCTTAAATGGCCTCAAAAGCCTTAGTAAAACCGAGGCTTTTCTTAGTCAGAGGGAAATCCTTATAAGAATCCCAGGTTCAGCACTTAACAGATGCTCACAGCTACTCTTTTAATAAGAATTTCAAGCCGCGACCACAGAGGGTTGGAGGCTCTTGATCTGCTTCCTGTGAGGGACGCAGTTTTGATTTCTAAACAAAACTCCAGAGCGAAACAAGACCTGTCCCGTTGAGAAAACAGTTACTATCCATTCAGAGGTGGACGTGTTCCCAATTCAGGACGCGAGACTAGCGTCTAAGTAGGCGTTCTTTCTCGAGCGGCAAAGCCAGAGAGGGTCTCTCTAACAGGAGTTCCCTTTCTCCAACAGGTGTTATTTCACCAAGAAAGACAGCACTGGAGGGATTTTTGGCCCAAAGGTGCTTAATCCGGTATACAAACTCCCGGCTAGGAAGCTGCCCTCAGACTCCTCCTTTGGGAAATTCGACGACAATTTTTGAAAATTGGTGGGCATAATGAGTATCACAACTCCAGCGGATCCTCCTGGAAAGAGGCTTCTTCCAGTTAAGATTAACTATGGATATAAATCCTTTGCAGTTTAAGGTTAGAAAGATTGGCGCTTATGGAAGGGAGATAAGCAGTAGTCAGGATCTTTGGATACTTACCGACTAGCACAGTGTATCCCCGGGAAAGTCAATAACTTTCCAGACGATTCAACAACGTCTAGGGCAGGGGACTAAGGTCCCTACGCCTTAATGTCTGTTCATTGTTGAGGTGAGTTGAGACAACAGACAGGTGGGATATAAGGAGCACAAAGAAAGCTAGTAGTTCTCCCTCCTCGGAGTGATGCAGAAACCAAATCCCTGGCAGGGAAAATGGTTTCAGACCGTGGTCAGCTCAGTTTTGGAAACACAATCACGCCTTGACTAAGGCTGACGTAGCGTGTTCGCGTTGAGGTAGAGAAACGTTTAATTAGTTTCCAAACCGTGTCACGTGTTAATCGGATGCCAGCACACCTATTAGATCCTATGTCTAATGGCGCCTTTAAGAAAAAACCGGTATAAGGATTATGTTTGGCAGTTGTATTAGTGTACTTGTTACCCCAAAAAAAAAAAAGCTCTACAACTTTTCTATGAGTTGGGCAGATATATTACTGTACGTATATTGTACTCAGGAAGTTTCATTATGGTAAGTTTTATCTGTGTGTAACAAACCTATCAAACCGAAACCTATCCCTCTACCTTACCTTATTCTCAATGAATCCTGCGGTAAAGGAACCCTTATTTACAGAGAGCAAGAAACGATAGGGCAGAACTATCCTGGCTATGATTAGATACTGGGGGAGAAATTGACAGCGGGCCTCCTGTGAAAGGTTCGCTCTCAAGGAGTGACCAAGACTAAATGATCTTTCCTGAAGTAAAGTGGACCGGCTGATGGACCGGAGTCCAGTAATACCGGTTTCTGCCCTAAAGGGACGCTGGCCACTGGCTCAGAAGGCAGTTAAGAATAACCAGAGCGACAGGCAGTGGTTATTCGACGGAGGAGAGATCTCGACAGTAGCTGGAAGGGCTACTGACAACCTCCCTAGGCCTAGTCCCGGAAATCTCAGCTATTACCCAGAAGGCTGTTGCTAATCTACTTAAGTTACAACAGTCCCAGCGGATGAGGAACAGCTACCAGTGGTTTTCCTTATAGAAAACGGGGGAGGATAGGCAGAATGTTGCGATAGGCCTTGAGAACTCACAGCATAACCTTATAGTTTCGGTAATTCTGTCCATCCAAGGGTCTTAAGATCTTTCTAAGGGCGAAAACAAAGTGCCCAGTACGTCTTGTTCCCAAAGCCTAGTAGGAGACTTTATGAACTGATAGCCATCTTAAGTTCCAGGACCTGCGATTTCTGGTTAGTAGATAGCCCAGCTGGACCTAGCAAGGAGTTTGGTCCCTTGCCCCTAGCTCCGCAGGAAATATAGGAGGAAATTTTAGAGTTTCCAGGAGTTCAGAATTTGGTTAGCTCTCTCTCTCTCTGGTCAGCTCACCGGGAGGGAACCCTCTTCGCAGGCAAAGCTTTCCCCTCGAGGAAAATGCAGGGATATAAAACTAGGAGTTAACCTAGGAAATAGTTGTGCAAGCCTAGTCAGCTGGGCAGAGCTATATCCCTCAAAGAAGCAGATGTTGTCAGCTAGTATCAACTTACGATCCTGCTTCGGAACTACTAGTAGGTGTCCTATAGTAGTATAGCTCAACCTCAGCAGACTGCTTCAAAAGACGCCCGGGGGGGTTCCCTGTGGCGTTCTCTACCATAGGGAAACCCTAGTTTTTCACAGAGTCCCCCCTTTTTCAGGGTAAGATACACTAGGTCGAGCTGGAGGATAATTCCCTAGATAAAAGGAGGCAGTAGCCTGTGCCTTCCCTGGTTGGGCCTGCTTATTCTCAGTCACACAGCCCCGAGCATCTGACCTCTTCAGGAAGGGCCAGGCTAGACTACGACACAGGTTTTGCAGATTCAGGTTCGCAGTCCCTCCTCCTAGGATAGGAAGAAGTTAGTTAAAGGCCACAGATTAGAACGTTGCACTCCTTGGGTCTCGGTCAGAGCCAATATATATAGACGAGGACTTTCCGCCAGCTCGGGAAGGAGACTCCCAAGAGCAGATTCTCTCAGCTTCTCCTGAGTTGCGACTATGAAATTAAATCCAGAGTCGCGTAGGGACGTCTACCCAATCAACGCTCGAACCGGACAACAGCTCAAACCTGCTGTAGTGATGATGTACACTAAAATGGAAGTGTAACAGGTTAGATACTGGGCTGGGGCTGTCACCAGGAGGAGACTAGATGCAGATAAAACCTGGAGTGGTGGGGCCACCGTTCAGAAAAACTAGAGAGAATCCTTCTCTATGAGTGCCAGGTTTTGCCTTTTTTGATTCAGGGCCAGAGCTCCAGATCAACTCAAAGCTCAAAAAAAAAAAAAAATAATAGGAACCTAGAATCCAAGACCCTTAGTAAGATATCTCAGCCTAACGGCAGAGAAGAGCCAGGGAAAACTACCACAGTAATTCTGGGTTATTACAGATAACGGTAGTCATCCCGGCAAAAGAATAGTTAACAAGGTAAGGAAGGTGGATCGGGGTTTTTCAACTCGAACTGAAAAACCAGCCCTCTCGGAAACTGATCTATTCTACAGAGGGGCAGTTTCCAGAATAATCCGAAATGGGTTCCTGAAAAGACTTGAAAGCCTTCCGGTTCTAAAAAGAGCCAGACAAGGCAATACCAGTAGCCCAAGGGGCACAGAAGTAGGCGAACTACAAGCGACCTTGTGCGCTGGCTAACCTTCAACCTGCACGTAAGGTTGGAGCAGCAAGAAGCCTGGGTAGAACAGTATTATCCTTACAGGATTTTTCCATAGGTCTATTCCAAGACAATCCAGGAAGGCCTGTTATAGTCTATGTTTTAGCTGAAGGTCAGGGGTACGGCAACTCACTAAAGAGGGTTACCAGGTACCCTCAAGGCCAAGACGCGACTTACAGTCACTACCAGGCCAATGTTGAAACACCTGGATTGTCTGAAGGAAAGATTACCAAGTACAAGAGTATAAAATAGTTCAGATCTGGATCCTTCGCACCAGCAACTCGGGGGAGGCCATGAAACCCCTCCCTGCTTTGCCTTGGGTAGGTCGGTGCTACCGACAGAAGGTGTTTTGTCTGAGCGAGCCACTGAGAATGGATAGAGTGTTGCAACGAATTTTTCTCAGTGGCTCGCGAAGACAGAACAACACCTCTGGAGGATCAATATAACCCAAAGCCTCCTCAGTTTCTTGGCCTAAAGGTGAAGTTGATATGTTGGTGCGCTCGTCGTGCTAGAATGAGGAGTGCTGCTGCTGGGACCCTGAGGTACCAGATGGACGGAGCAAAAAAATAAAATATAAATAAAAAAAAGAACACCAAAAGCTGTCTATAATGAGGGTTACGCCTCGAAACAGTCTAAACTACCATTTAGACGCCCGCAGAGTTGGGCGCTGACGCGGGTCTGGTGCTACCGACAGAAGGTGTTCTGTCTTCGCGAGCCACTGAGAAAAATTCGTTGCAACACTCTATCCATTGTGTTCACTGACTCTCTTAGTGCCCCTATGTTGTTACAATATAGGAAACATAAGGCATATACAGCACTGGTGTTCTCTATTCAAAAACTTATTCAGTAGTTGATCTTAAGGCCTCCCATATTGTTAAGCTGCAATATACCCCTGGCCATAGGGGTATCAGAGGAAATGAGAAGGCAGATGCTGCTGCAAAAGCTGCCCATTCCTTGCAGTTCCGTACCATTTCTCCTCTACTTATTTATGATTTTTGCCACCATCTGAAAGGGCTGTTTATCGATCAATGGCGTGATGAATGGCGTACTTCTGTGCGACTAACGGGTAAAGGCAGGTTTCTTACTGACATTAAGTACGAATTGGGGTACTGGCCATGGGCCTCCCATCCTTCACGATTGCTGGAGTGTGCCATAGCCCGATTTCGTCTTGGACATGCCGGTGTATGGTCTCACCTCTTTCGTTTCAATCTTTCAGACTCTCCTCACTGTGTCTGTGGTGCTGTGGAGACAATTGAGCACTTTCTCTTGCACTGTCCTACCTTTCCCTGATCTCGCACTACTCTCCTCTAATCTCTTGCCTCTCTTCGTGTTCCTCTCAATCTGAAGAATCTTCTTGGGGGAGGCAATTTTCCTGCTCCCGTGCAGTTCTCTATTGTTGTTGCTCTGTCAAAATATCTAATGGCTGTAGGCAGATCGGGCGATTCGTGAGTATTCATCAGTCACCTTTCATTTTTTATTTTTTACTAACCCACCTAACTACAAATTTCAGAGATGGTAATGTTTAATTCTGCCTAAAGGCTATTCATAGTGCCTGGCAGTGACGTGCACCCCATAGCTGATTTGTGGGCTTAGGTATAGGAACTGCTCTTGTGAGGGGCAGTGCAGCACCCCTGTGATACTGTGCTTTTGCTTGCTCTTTCAGAGACTCACTGCAGGTACCAGACTCTTTTACAGAAATTTTTATCACTCCCAATATTGGAAGCTCCAGGTTGCTGACATGCCAGGCTGGACCTTCTGTTTGCTCAATTTAGGGTACATGCAGTGTTATGTGTAGGGCATGTTACCTTGCAACTAACCTAACTAACTCTGCATTTTCAACTTCTGCTGCTTATTCTTCCACTCCCTCTTCTCTGTTGGCCTGCACCGGCATATGCGCCCTTAAGTTAGACTCGAAACACCATATCGGCATAATTCAGATCTAGCTATAGCTAGTGGTGAGGTCCCTCTTGATATTACTGTTTGAAGTTGGTTGGTGGATTCTTGAAAGAAGGGGAGGGCTCCCTTGTTTTGGGCCTTTTTGGAGGTGTGTCCCTTCTTCTGTTCCAGGAGTGTTTTGCAGATGTGTACAGACTTGAATAAAATTACCAGTGAGTTTTTGTGAATGATCAGTGCTATAAAGTGATAAAATTGATGAGTAGAGGCTTCATGGGCTAGATCCCGAAAGCCTCTTAAATCGGATGTAACAACAACAACGACCCAACTTGGGATCAGTTGACGGCGGACATGTGGTGTAGTTTGTGCTACCAATATCCGAAAGTGTTTTGAAATCCATCTAAACTTCATACTCATCTCTCCTTCTATCCATGAAAAGACTGATAGGAGGTCAACCTCCTCCTGGAGACACCTCCTCCGAATCTCAGAGCAGACCATTGTCTGGAGATGGTTCTGACTCAGCTGATGTTGACTCCCAACCTATTTCAACAACACCTAGGCCATTATCTGCCCTATCCCTCCCTCCTACAAGTGCATTAGATGGTGATGGCTCTGTGGAGCATCTGGAACAATCTCCTGATATTGAACACTATAAAGATGCATCACCTCTTCCATGGCCTTGTGCTCTAGATATGGAAACAGATTTTCCACCATTATCTCTTACTGCTTCTCCGTCTAAGAAACGGCAGAAAAGACGAGCTCCTTCACCGCTCACACTTTCTAGAGAATCTTTTTTACAAAATTCAAACTTCCCAGGTTTCTCAACTGCACAAATAGGCTAAGTAACAGTTCTCCTCTAGCTTTCAGTGAAGAAGAACCTGAAATTACCCCAGCACAGAGGCCATTAGCATCAACAAAGGAAAGTACTCAAGATTCTCATGATAACTTACCTGTGATAATAGTGGAACCAACAGAAGATAATCCTTGTCCACAAAAATTCCTGAATAATGATATTGCCTTCTTCAAATTAGCAGCCTCATCCCCTTTTGGCTTGGCTGGTGTCCATCATCTCCATAGGAACAGGAAGAAAAACCTGCTCATTGTGACAGTGAATGCAACTGCTGCTAGCAAAGTACCTTCACTCTTGGGAGTGCAACAATTGGGAGCCTGGTAAATAAAGTGCCGATCGCCATCCTATCAGACTCGCTCCATTGGAGTGAATAACGAGTGATAGGACCTTTTGGTCCTGAAACTTCTGAAAAAGTTGCTCAAGAGTTAGCGGAGACAGGATTTCCAGGCACCCATGTTAGGTGAATTCAAAGACCTATAGGAGCCGGAACAACATCAATGATGAAAGTTATTTTCCCATCCACCTCTCTGCCAAAGTACGTTTACCCTGGCCAACAGCGCTATCAGGTTAACACTTTTGTGAACCAACCCTGGCAGTGCTATCGTTGTCAGCGGTTTGGCCACAGCGCACAAAATTGTAGATCCATTCCAAGGTGTGTTGCCTGTTCGGGTAAAAACAATGTAAAGGACTGCCCATCTAACGCAACTGTAAGATGCTTTAACTGTGGAGGGCCTCACACTGCCAGTTATGGGGGCTGTCCCTTCATTAAGCAGGCCAAAACTGTGGAGAGAGTAAGAGCAGACGGAAAGCTCTCCTATCGTGATTCAGTGAAGGCTGCAAAGACATCAAACCCAAATTCTTTCATCAACATCTTACAATCTCCTTCTCAATCCAATAGAAACTCTCTCCTCCAACCCAGATCAACAGGCACAGTTACTCAGAACTCACGACCAGTTAATAGACACGCAGGTACTAGAACAGTATCCACTCAGATGGACTTTACTCCTCTCCCCCATGAAGAATTACAGACCACACTGGCACGGCTGTTAGCAGCCCTGAATAAATTAACTACTCTATAATAATGAAAAATCTCCACTCTATCAAACTGAAATTGCTGGAGCTACTAAGACAATCATGAAAACATTTCTTTCTTCAACAGCTTCCCAACATGTCTCTACTCCTGTCAACTCTCAGGTAAACTCAGAAGTGTTTTCAAGTTGTCCGCCTTCGGCAGTTGTTGCAGAGGTTCCACAGTCAGTGAGAATTGAAAATTCAGCTTTAGAATCACAAATAAATTCTTCTGATATCTTAACTATGATTGAACCTTCACCAGTCATTAGTGGCACATTTCAGCCAAATAATTCAAAGCCGCCTGTTGCACAATTTGAAAAACCGCAATCTAACTCTTGTCCTATAACTGAACATAAATCTTCTGTTAGTACAGCACTGCAAACTGATACAGCTTCAATATCCTCCACCTCACTGATCCTTCACCAGTCATTGGGAGGCAGTTCTTGTCAGTCCACAACAAAGCTTCTACTGCTGTACAGCCCTCCCGAGACTCAAGAGAAAATGAACTAGAGGCAGCGGTGGAGGTAGAGTAGGTGCTAATGCTAATGCCAGACAAACTACAAAAAAAAAATAATGACATCTCAGAGAGAAATTAAAGTGATGCAGTGGAATTGCAGAAGCCTGAGCAACAAACTAGCACATTTTAAATTAAAATTGTATGTCTCTCGCCCACACATTGTGTGCTTGAGTGAGACCTGGCTCCATAACTCTTTTGAACCCAACTTCATCAATTATACCCCTCTGTTTAAGCCCAGACCTGCCCCGCAACAAGGTGGTGGTTTAGCCATACTCATTCGTTCAGACATCACTTTCACCCCTCTTACTCTACCTCCCTTTCGAAATGGAGATTTGGAATGTCTTGCGTCACTATCTTGCTCAAAACTCAGTTTATATAATCCAAATCAAACTATCAAACTGTCTGAATTCAAACATTTTTCTCAATTAAATAAAGACTCGCTTATTGTTGGAGACCTTAATGCCCATAGCCATCTGTGGGAGCCAGGTCGCCAATCCAGCGCTACTGGACATAATGTAGAAGATTATTTAATAGGTACACTGAGCCTCTGTCTCCTAACTCCTCCATCTCTTCTAACATATTTTAATGTGTATCATAACTCATTTTCTACTTTAGATCTTTCCATAGTATCTGCCTCACTAACACACTGTGCCCAATTACACACTGATGAAGATCTGGGTAGTGATCACTAGTTGTTGGCTCGAAAGACAGTAAATTATCATACCCGCCCAGAATGGAAATTTAACACAGGTACCTGGAACGATTTTAAATCAGCACTTCCTTCTAGAGATAGTTATACTGATGATGTTGAGATCAATAACTCAAACCTTACTGCCCATTTACTTGCAGCAAGTCGTCAGATATTCTCCCAGTCTAAAGAGACCATCACCCCACGATTCTGCAAACCTTGGTGGAATAAGTCTTGTACTGATACCGTTGAGGCTAGGAGAAGAGCAAAGCGACTACTCATTAGACAGCCATCCCAAGCAAATTTAATAGTCTACAAGCGTAGTGAAGCATATGCTAAGAGAGAAATTCATCAGGCAAAATGCAGCTCTTGGCAACAGTTCTGCTCATCATTAACATCGTCCACCCCACCAGCCCTCCTTTGGCGACGCATCAGGGGCCTCCAGCCGCCACATTGCTTACAATCCCAGCCTTTCATAACCCAAAACTCAATTATCTCCACTCCAACTGAAAAGGCATCAACACTTGCCACTCACTATGAATCTACTTTTTCATCCCCAGTTCCCTCTCCCTACCCACGCTATATACTCCTGCCTTTGTCCTTGGCTCTATGTGATGACAGTCCAACCTGGTACAATGCTCCATTTACACAGCAAGAACTAGAATCTTCTCTTCACTCATTGCGCCCAACTACCATTATTTTCAACCTCAGTTTCTCACAAAGTAGCTACTCTACCTTCCGCATGGAAACAGGCCCTCATATTACCCATTCCCAAACCTAACAAAGTTTTGACCCTTCCTTCTACGTATCGTCGTATTTCACTGCTTTCATGCTTAGGTAAATTGATGGAATCTTTAGTCAACTCTAGATTGACTTACTACTTGGAAGCTGCTGGGGCACTACGGCCTGCGTGAGCAGGGTGGCTTTAGGAAGCGTCTTTCTGCCGTGGATCAGGTAACAAAGTTGGAGATAGCCATACGTGGTGCAATTGCCTAAAAATCTTATTTAGTGGTAAGCTTTTGCAATCTCTCACAAGCCTTTGATGAGGTGTGGCATACGGGCTTAGTATATAAACTGGCAAAGACAGTTCTTCACGGCCAACTTCTCCGCTGGTTCCGCTTATATCTAGAAAATCGTAAATTTCAGGTCTTTTTTGAAGGAGAATACTCCTCTTTACACAAAATGCAATGTGGAGTGTCACAGGGTGCAATCCTTTCCCCAGCATTATTTAATGTTATGAGTGGTCTTCCTGCTACTCCAGGAGTAAAGACAGCAGAGTATGCAGATGATATTATTTTTTATGCTTCCCATTCATCCCTTGAGACTGCAACACATAATTTGCATCAAGCTCTATCTTCCTTTTCTAACCGAACAAAAAGTGGGGTCTTTCCCTAAACGTGCAAAAAACAAAGTGCATGTTATGCACTAGAAACTGAAAAGAACCACTTCCAATATCAATCAATGGAAATTCTATTGGATATGTTCAACAACACCGGTATTTGGGTGTGGTGATGGATGGCCCGCGTCTCACATGGGAAGCCCATGTAACTAACCTTAAACTCCGTTGTCTTCCACTGTTGAATTTGATGCACTCAGTATCTCATCACAAATGGGGTGCAGACAGACATCTTCTGCTTCACCTGTACAAAGCTCTAATCCAAAGCAGACTGGATTATGCATCTCCATTATACGGAACAGCCTCTGCATCTGTCTTGAAATGCTTTAATGTAGTTCAAAACAGTGCTTTACTAACAGCGTAGGGATGTAGGAAAACTACACCCATCTTATCTCTCGAAGCTGAAGCTAACATCCCTCCTCTGGATCTGCACTGTACTTGTCTCACAGCCACATACTTCTGTCGCATTGTCCAGCTATCAACGCAGGGGCCCCTTCCTCAGAATATCACCTCTGCTGATTTTCTATCCATTGAAAACCCACATTCTTTCTTATGGGAAGTATTCCAATCATTTACTCCTCTATCTGTCCCTTGTCCCCGTCCTTTTGTGAATTCTCTACACTCTCCTCTCCAACCTAATTTCTCAACTGGCAATGCTTTCTTTACCAAATTCTCACCTTTTCCAGTTAATGACTTCACTAATAAAACAGCTGCTTATCATTTCTCAGATCTAGTCCATCACAACTATGCAAACTTTCTCCAAGCATTTACTGATGGATCTCATATGAAGATGCCACGTGCATCTGCTGCTGCTGCTTTGAGGTTCCAAGTAGGAGCATCGCTCTTACTTGGAAGCTCCAACCTCATATCTCTTCCATGGGTGCTGAATTGTTTGCAATAAATGAGGCTCTTGTATGGACATCTATAAACCCTGAATGAGAAATTAGCAATATTTACAGACTCACTAAGTGCACTTTTCTTGTTGCAAAGTAGAAAACCCACTAAATATGTTGCTATTGTTTATGCTATACAGAACGTTATTATTGCGACTCTGTAATTCTCATGTTATTAACATACAGTATATCCCTGGCCATAAAGGCATAGCGTCGACTGGGGTGATTCATCGCACCTCGTACGTCGGGGTGAATAATCGCAGTCGACTTTTCACCTCAAAAATGAAAAAAAAAACAGAAGAAAACTGAATGCATCATCGGAAAGCCTTTCTTTTTCTCTATAAAATGATGTAGACTATTCATTTATTTAAGTTCGCTCAATTTTATTGCGTTTGTTTTCTGATGAAAAACAGTCACAGTTTGCCACCCCAAAAACATTTTCCGCGAGTTTCGCAAAAGTCCCACAACTTTGATGATAGAGACCAAAGTTTCTGGTGAAATTTGTTCAAATTTGGCTGAAACGTAGTTAAAGGACCCATTATGAATGTGTTTAAAGCATTTAGCTGTAATCCCTTTGGTTTGTTAGTTATAATGAATTTAGTGAGTGCGGCGATTCACCCCGATCTAAAAAATCGTACGGGGTGGGAAATTGCACTTGCATAATTGCATTTTATGTAGCAGCTGGGCCCAGCTTCTAGACCAGTAAATGGATTACCTCTCTGGAAGAGTTAGCATTTCATCAAGATGTTAAAATTCTAGAGGAACTGGACAAAATAAGATCAAATAACCCATAAATCGTTGAAAAATTTCGCCATTTC
>LQNS02276862.1:33977-46204 GCA_001587735.2 Parhyale hawaiensis
AGTCTAGATGTTGGTAGACTCTCTCGTAGATTATGCCCGTCAGCACCTTCCACATAAGGGGGAGGCACGTGATTGGGCGGTAATTGCTGACCTCCGTGCCCTTTGCCTTTTCCTCTAGATTAGGACCGTCTTGCCTGTGGTCATCCAGGTGGGCACGGTTCCGCGTTGCAGGCAGTGGTTGAGCTGTGCAGCAATTCTGGTGTGCAGCGATGTGAAAGTTTTGATCCAGTAGCCTTGCACTATATCTGGTCCGGCTGCTTTCGGGTTCTTGGTCTTGCTCAGATGCTTTTTGAGCTGTTGACTGGTCATTGTAAGGTGTTTCCATCCTCGTGTCCCAGCAGATCTGTGCGGCTTCGTTTTCAACCACGGGCGTGGGTTCGTGCTCGTACCACCTCTCACTTACCGAGATATTATGGAACCGCCGGAGTGTCCAGTGAAAGTGTCGGGTAATCTTGTCGTGCCTGCGCTTGTATTCCTTTAGCGCCAGCACTCCGCATTCGCTTATCACGGGGTTGATGGTTTCATCCGAGCTCCTGCAAAATTTACTGGTACTAGAGACGTTTCTCTTGACGATCTTGTTTTGGATATACCTGGTTCTGAGGGCTTGCTCTTGAGCTGCCAGGATGGTACTTTCTGTTTCCCGTTTCAGCTTACCTCTCAGAAGCCAGTTCCAAGAGTCTGGTACGATCTTGTCCTGAACAGCTTCGAAGTACTGGCCGGACATCATCATGCTTTTTAATATTATTATTATTAAATTTCACGCTTGAGCTCCCACGGACAGGTAATACAACCCAAATGAAGCATCTTGCAACACCGGGAAGCCCAAAACGCTGCTAAAGGAAATTCAGCGAAATAACATTAACAGCTGACTCTAACGACTGCAGGCCAATACGAACAAAGACGATGCCCTCCAATAAATTCCAAACCTTAACCAACAAGGGCACGTAGTACCGACAGAACTAATTAGTTTGACAACCGACAGCCTCCAAAGTGGAAGAGTGCGCTCCGCGCGAAGCACGAGTCTCCCCCCAATAAACCTTGAGGGCAGGGAGAGAACAATACAAAGAATGCCTCTCATTATTGTACACCCGATAAAACACACATAGCTCTACTACTCTTCTCCTATGGGACAGGCTCACTAGATCATTATCAGCGCACAGCCTGCTGGCTGAACTAGCAAGTCGGTCCAAAAGACGCAGCTGAGTGTCAGCAGCTGAAGCCCTGACCGGTGAGCAATACTCTAACACAGGCAGCAAAAACACATAAAAACATCTGCGGGCAACCTGACTGTCATCAAACACAGAATTCACGTTACGCAGGAGCCCAATCTTAGTTTAAGCACGTGACATAATCCACGTAATATGCGGCTCAATAGGAAGCTTCTCATCGAAGACAATACCAAGAATCTCCAAAGAGCTAGACCCCTGAAGCAAAGTGTCATCAATCTCCGGTTGGGAGTGCTGCGGTACAAGTGTCCGAGACCGACTGATAATCGTCGACTTTGTCTTACTGGCATTCAGCTTCATACTTCAGGCCGAGCACCATGCACTAATGCGTGACAAATCCCTATTCACAGACTGAGCGACAGCATCACGAAGGCGAGGTGCAGGTATAACTGCCATCAAAGTAGAATCGTCGGCATAGTTAGTCATCGTGCTTTCAAGAGAAGAGAACATATCACTAGTATAGAGAACGCGCAACAGCGGGCCAATCACACTGCCCTGAGGGACGCCTGACACAACCCCGACTGAGGCACTCAAAACGCCGTCAACAGACACACTCTGCGTTCACTCAGAAACAAAATCGCGAATGATTGACAGAACCCTACCACCCTCACCAATGGACTCCAGCTTGTATATTAGACCCCTGTGGTTAACCCTGTCAAACGCCGCGCTAATGTTCAGCTGGACAAGGCGTGCCTCCGACCTACAACCCAGCGCAGACTGTAAATGGTGTGACACCGACAACAGGGCGTCTGTGCGCAAACTGACCAGCAGGCAGCAACCCAGTTACCTCAGCGAAACGACCAAGTTTACCAGCGATCAACTTCTCGAACACCTTCGACAAAATGGGCGTCAGTGCGATGGGTCGATAGTTGGCAACATAGGGCGACGCCGGACCTTTGGGAATGGGAGTAATATTCCCAGTACGCTAACAACGAGGAAAATTTTCTAACCGTATCAGGCTCCGGAAGATCACTGCAATCTTGGGGGCAAGAACGTCTGCCAGCTGCTTATAAAACAAAGGAAACACGCCCACCGGATCCACACCTCCATACAGATCAAGGCCATCAAGCAGCACCTTGATTGTACCAGATCTGAGCGCCAAAAAATCAAGCGACGCTCAGGATGGCGTCAATGGGCAATGCTATAACATCTCTGCTCTCATTTCCCATCAAAGTGAGCCGACAAGAGTTCCGTCCTAGCCAAGGGATCACTAATAATACCTCCACTGAGACCAACAAGGGGTGGCAACGAAGGTTTAGCACCGAAAGCTGAACCCCTTAGCTCACTCCACCAACGATGAGGATGTTCAATACTCAGCAGAGACTCCTTGGAGCGCTGCCTCAGACGACGCTGTGCCTCCTCATACACACGCTTAGCCTCGGCCTTACGATCAACATAGGTCTGTCACAACGTGCGGTCACGCGAACGCCGCCATGACCGATACGCCACTTGTTTAGCTTCGAAAGCTAACCGACACTGGTTGTCAAACCAGGGCATATCCCGAGACCTCACAAGAATAGTCCTCTTAAGGACAAACCTCTCCAAAATGGACTTAGTCAAGTCGTTTAGCTCAGAGACAAGATCATAACTGTGAATAATCTGGCGCCAAGGTAACGTTCTTCCTGCCCGAGTAATAGCCACCCAGTTTGCCCTGCTCCTAACGAATACCACTCTCGTGGTGTCTACCACAGGAACAACCTGATTAAGGTCCAAGGACACAACAAGATGGTCTGAAGAGCCAATAGGGGAACCAACTGACACCGTCATCATGTCCGGGACATGAATCATAACGAGGTCGAGACAGTTACCAGCAATATGTGTGGACCCGCAAATTATTTGCACACAACCAGACAAGGTGCAAAAGTCCAACGCAGCCACACCATGACAATCAGTCGGTGATGCAGATCCCAAGCAGTCCCTGTGGTGTGCATTAACGTCACCAACAAAAACAAACGCTGACTTGGGATCCATGTACTGGATCGAGGCCATCGCCGTCAATAAACAGTCATAAAGAGAATCATCAGTTGTCGGGCTCCGATATAAGAAGAAATAATAATTATTCGGTGAGCCACACACATTACGACAATGATCTCATGACAGGCCCATTCGTGCACTGACTGCCGGTAAGCACAGAATCCGTTCCAGACATACACGAACATTCCACGGAATCAAGGCCCCGATCCACACAGCCTGCGAAAACGGGACTGAAAACCCGCCAAGGAAAGCTCAGCGTCGTGCCTTCTGCCAGCCACCAATGTCTCAGAGCAGCACACGACATCCACACCACTGGACACAAAGTCGAGCTCCGCGAGGTTCGTATGCAGTCCTCTAATATTACAATAGAGGAGACGACACCCCCGAGCCCGACCCGGGTTGCTTTCAACATCCCCACAAATCAAAAGAAAGACAAGAAAAAATAATAGAACATAAATATACAGCAATGTACAGATAAAGATAGAAAGATACAAAGGAGAAGAAACAAAAAATCCCATAAACAGAGAAGATGATATGAAGCATAATAAAGTAAAGACAAATCGACAGTGTCGATAGCTACGAAAGCGGCCAGCTATCTACGCGCTCCAGACCCTGCAATCACCAGTACAGGCTTTGGCCGAAAAGACGAAGAAGAGAAAGGAAAAGAGCATCAGGTGGTACTACCTGATGGAAGAGAGAGAGGAGCAGACAGCGGAAGGTCTGAGTACCCAGCTGTGGCACCAGCCGGTTCATCTCCTCTCAGGGACGCTGTTGGACCAAAAGAGGTCTCATCGGCCTTTAGATTGGCCTTTCCTCCAACTCAGGGGCTACCCAGAGCCCTAAACCCAAAGCCAGCTCATACAAAGAGGCGTCCGGTGGCCGGACAATGGGGGCGCCCTGATAACGCGCAGGCCCACTGCATGACGGCATGTTTTATTGAGCGCATACCCACGCTGCCATGTTGGCTGGGGACCCTTCAAAAGCGGATCTTAGCGTCTATACCCGGATATCTTCAACGATTTATTCTACCTTGTCGCTAACCAGTCGCATTTTGCTTTCATTCACTAATAACACTACGGGCCAAAACTATGTGACCGTTTAAAAATTACGATCGAGTTTTTTAAGGCTAATGCATTGCATTTAGATAAAAAATTTCATAGCTAGGAAATAGTGATGATCCCCATAACGACAAATGAGGCTGTATAAAGTTCAGTTGTTTTGGTGAAGGATAAGAAAAAATTAAGAGCAAATGACTTTTTTTGTGTTGGAACAATACGTGGCCAAAACTGGGAAACAGGAAATGAAATTTTATTTAAATGTCACCAATACGTTTTAAATAGCGAAGGAAATTTCATTGAATCCTTATCCTGAAATATGCTCATATTTCTGATTAAGCTGCACTCCCTCACTAACAATAAATTTCCTCAGAGCATTGCATTGCCAGTTAAAATGCACGTCTATCATAACACAGGTTTTGTTTATTCATTTATTGAAGAGCGTGCACAAAAGGTAGGTAGGTGCGTACAAGCGTATTAATATATAGATGTCATCCGTACCGTCAAAGCAAGTAGAATGTGAAAATATGAAAAGAGGTAGGTAGATATGATACGAGTGCAATGATAAACATTTGATGTCTCTTAGACTTCACAAGGGCGTTGCTCTAATTTCCGTCTATCCATTTTGAAGAGCGTAACACAAGAAAGTAGGAACAACGCTATTAATATTATAGAAGATAGATTTTAAGGACACTACTTAATACCTATATATCCAGAGATTTTAAGCTACGTACACGGCACTAGTTAGAAGAGCTTAAATTGTTTGGAGAAATACATTTAGGACATTGAGAATGAAAAATGTGATAATTAATTAACATTCCAGTTTATGGAAACATAAAAATCAGTACTTATAAGTACTGCCACGAGTTTGAAGAATTTCCACGCCTTTCAATAGTTTCAACATCGATTTAATTTAAATCGTAATATTTCCAGTGGTATTTGTTCCTAACATTTCTTAATGCTTTCCATCAATGCACTAGAGTGATCCAACTGTCTTCCATTTTGATAAACATGCCGTGGAAAGATTTTCTCATGTCTTCAATTGGATGCAGATCCGGAGACTTAGCTGGCCAATCCTGACATATATTTTATGGGAAGAACACCAGTTTTCCGTGTGCTTAGCAGTATGTATTGCATCATTATCATATCGAAAATGAATTTGTTCGTGACATTGAAAAAATCGTAGGACTTCAGTGTTCGTAACAGCATTTTGTCTAACCTTTATTTTAAATAGCTTGGCTTTTCCATTAGAGGAAAATGCTCCCCAAATGATAAGTGACCATCCAGCAAATGGCTGTTTAGAAAAAAAAAAATGATCATCTTTTCTGAGATCAGGCTAATATTGCTGGCAACCATGCGGGCCATTCAAATGGAAATTCCTTTCACCAGAAAAAATCAGGTTCCTCCATTTTTTGATCAGCTCAAATTATCTCTACCCATTCCAATCGACAATTCTTATGTTTCTTCGTGAGTGCTGGGGCCGAATTTTTTCTTGTAGACAGAATTCTTGGAATTATACAACACTTTTAGCGTATTATTAAAGTAAAGTGACCTTTCGAAACTTTCTCCGCAACCTGCTGCGGGTCGTTGAAAATAGTTTGGGAGGACGACTTGTACGTGTTGGTTGCAATGCTCTTCAGGTTTTGCGAAAAAAAAAAAAAAACTCACATCTCTAGATCTACTTATCTTCGTTACAAACGATGGTACATTACAACAAGACTCTTTTGATGCAAGAATACTCCCGTTTCCCTGTACCAAAAGCTGAACAATCTTTCAATAGTGAAATATGTATTTAGAAAACCTAAAATTTATCTTCTCAAGTGAGGTTTTTATATTTGCAGCTTTGTTTATGTAACGTTATCTTCATATTGTTGCTTAGTAATTTGAAAATACATTTTTCTCAGCGTCACAAAATAACTTCCGTCATAAAAGTTAAATTTTTACAACTAAAGCCGCGTTACTTAAAACCTACGGAAAATGTTAGTGCCTGTAAACGCAACATTAATTAAAGCACTTTCAGCAATCAAATGATTCAGATGATTTAAAAGTAGAATTTGAAAAGTTTTATTAAAAGAATATGGAAGAGTACTAAATTAATTTTCATCATTTTATAGATGAAGCTGACAGATTAGTTTTATTCTAGTGAACCCCTGCGTAAAAATATCACGCAATAATTGATATTTTGTTCAATACAGGCCGCTGCGGAATCTTTTCTTCTCTGACTTGCTTCTTCATGTTATTCACTGATCCATTATTGTGTTATCATCCTTAGATCCTGTCTTCTCTGACTTGCCGTTTCCAAATTTTTTCGCTTTAGCAGCTCGTATTCCCTTCTGTAACCTTTCTGCTTCAAGTCTTTCTTGACGTTGTATCGCTTAGGCGCTTGATGTGTATCCACTGGTAGCAGGTCTACGTGCTTGAAACTGTAGTAGTCTCGTTCTTCTTTTACGTTCCCTATCCTCCTTTTTATTTAAACGTGCATCTTCCATAATAAGAGCACAAGTAAAATTTTCAGTAAAACACTGCAATAAACTTGCATGTAACTCCAGTCAGCTTATATGCAATAAGAGCCCATCTTAGCTGTGATACTATCTTACAAACTGAAATATATGCTTCATTGAAGTGCTGAAATTATGGCCTATGAAGCAAAAGCGGCTCCGTCAGAGAAAGACAGTAAACTAGAAAAAATTAATAACTGTCTGCTTGTGAAAAATCATTCCCCCCTGGGGGGTGCTCCGTTGATCTTCTGTCCAATTTATAAGTCGTGACATGAGAGAAAAAGTTATAAAATTTCACTCTAGAAGCTGCAGACATATTGTTGAGATTTCAAGAAGCGTCTCAAGCAAGAAAAGCTTTCACATGAAAGGATAAGGATCCCACTTTCGCCATCTACAACCTGGTTATCGATCTCTATGCAAGCGTGACTTAATTACAAAATCTACAGCCTAGCCTATTTTTCGCCTCTTTCCTTGAGAGAAGACACGGAATAAATACATGCCCCAAGCGCTTTATTATATTAGGACGAAGTTAATTACAGCAATATGGTTGAAATAAATAATTTCTTCTGTAAATTATGAGTACGTTGTCTTTATGACACCTTAGTACTGCCTGCAGCAGCAGCAGCTGCTCGTAGTTCGCTAATGTATCGCCTGCAGGAGCGAGCGGCTGCGTGCAGGTCACTGAGGCACCGCCTGCAGCAGCGGCTGCTCGCAGGTCTCCGGCAGGAACGTCACAGCGACGGCCCCCACCAGACCCAGGGTGCAGTGGAACACCTCCGCTGCCCACTCGGGATATGCCGCCTGAAATTTAAATAGATGTATATACTAGTACATGTATATATATATATACTAGTACTAGTAGTAGTACTGGTTCGCCCTTCCTGTATTACAGGGAGTCGCACGCAGGGGGCTGATTGCATTAGGTACCTTAGTATTACTAAATAGTCCTCCGGAACATTTTTCTTTCGTGCACACTCCGCTTCATTCCAATTTTATACCCCTGTTGATGAATCGAAATCCTTTTCCATGAACCGTTATATTCTCGTTGAGTCAAGTTAGAAACTATTTTTGGAGCATTGTATTTTTCTACTCAGGAGGGGATAATAATCCTTTAGGTCTACATGCCCAGTTATGCAAGGTTTTTCAATGATGATTTCGAAAACTATAACGCTGATTTTGTTCAATTAAACTAAAAAATCGGTAATTTGTGTTCAATTTGTTTGTGCTTCAACTTATCCCTAGTATTATTTTCAACTCTATCCGGGTTCAAGACAGGGTTAAAATGCTTTTCCCACGTTCCGTTCATATTGGTCAGTAAATTATTTTTTTTTTCTAAAACACTGTTTCTTATGTCTTTCGAGAGAAGAGTAACAAATATATCCATAATATTTCTGCTTTTCATCCTGTCAAGGTTGAAAAACCTTTTAACTACCGACATCCATTCATACCACCGACATCCATTCATACTACCGACATCCATTCATACTACCGACATCCATTCATAAAACTTTTTCCTAACTTCTAAAATAAACGCGGCTCATTTCGATCCTTTGCCGCCCAGGTTTGTAATTTACACATCTATCAGCACTCATTTTCAGTTTAACTTTAAGCTTCTTTCAATAGTGAAATATGTATTTAGAAAACCTAACGAGCCAATATTCCAATATATGAGAAATAGAAACATGTTGCCAATAATATTCCGTCTCTTACATCGCCAGTAGACAGCAATATTAATTTCCCCAGGAAATCTTATTTTCCAGAGCGAGAGAGACGCTTCAATCACGGACCGAACATTAGTTTTCGGTTTATTTCTTAACCTTTTCTCAGAAAGCGCTGCACCGATCTTGTTATTAAGGTCGTATGAATTGTATTGATCACCCTTACTTGCATGCACAATCAGCTCTAACAATTGAGTGGTGGAAGGTACCCGATGTTTTATTCATAAATAGTAAAAAAAGTTATTGGTAAGACATGAAGCTTTCCTTCCTCTGTAAACCCTGCTAGCGCTTGTCGGAACTACTTGGGGTAAGTTACTGTTGTATGTAAGTGGAGAGAGAGAAAATAATTGTTTTCGCATGGAAACTATGAGAATTGGCCCAAGCATTGGTAAGAAAAGTGGAAAAATGGTAAGAGCATAGTTTCGAAGTTTTTTTTTTTTTTTTAAGTCTGTCAATGTTGAAAAACGTTCTCTATTTTCATATCCCACAGGCTACATTTCGTCGCAAGTTAATGGATCGTTTTCACTTTCTCAATAAAAATATGCATTATGATCCCTCATATTGCATAGTGTACGTTTTACGTCTGTAGTGTTAAAAACGGTACAAAAACAATAATAATTTTATTATTTTAGTAGCAAACTCTTCGATTTATTTGCGAACCCATATCTGGACAAAGTTTTGTAAATGGTATAGCCTGAGTGTATTCGCAGTAATAGTACAATCAATGGACCTACAGGCATTGTGTCTGCTTCAATAATATACTTACCAACAGAATAGTAAGCACAGGAGGCATACAATAACTCAGGGCCGTCACTACGGCTACAGTGGACAGCCCCATGCTGCGGACGCTGGTTGGGAACAGTTCACATTGCACCAAATATTGTCCCTGGTGGAATATATAACAGATATTGAACGCTTTCTCAACTACTTAAAGGTAAAGTCAACCGTACCTCCAACTCTGAAACCCGCATGCACGGGTTTGTGCTGCAGATATAGACCAACAGGCGCCAGAGGAGTATACGGCTGCAGTCGACCATAGATTGCTAGAGCTATGGCGCCAGTGGCGTGGCGAAAACTCCATACGACAATATCTGCCACCCCAACCCTCCCCACTGCTGGGGAAGATCAGTAAACCCACAGCACTATGCACACCGGATGCTGACCGATGACATCAAGTGCGCAAAGATCGTGCCTAGCTGGGAGCGAGGTTCGATCCTGCGGCCTTGAGTGTCAAAGTCAGACGCTCTAGTCTGCTGCTATATAGTGATTTACCCGTTCAGGGTGCCTTAGCTAAAAAAAAAATAAAAACTTGTACGTACCCAGATGATATTTCATGTTATGTTACGTCCGATATGACAAGTCCAGTATAATAGTTTTAATTAATTAAATAAAAACTTGAACCTAGCTTGACACAAACAGTACAAAAATGTACGTATCCTGGATATGAGTTAAATTAATACAGAGTGGGCTAGGCTGATCCTTATTAAAAAGATCCTGGATTGATGACGCTGGACGCAGCTGGAAAATAAGGCAAGTGCTAACTAGCAAAACAAACAATGAGCAGTTGATGGAACTCGGAACTCCATAAATCATGGTAAATATTCCACAAACTATAGAATGAAATAGCAAAACTTTATAGTTAGAAATAGAAATGGCATACAGCGAAAAGTGGAGGATAGCAGCTTATACTGAAAGCCATGATGTAGCGAAAAGTATATTTCAATGAAAACCAATGCAATGTATTTGCAATATAGCTTACCACCTCATCAGTATTCGGGTTAAAGTAGTAAATTAGATCATGCTCAAAACGTTCACGAGATTACATACTCTTGCTTTTTATCGACGTAGAAGTGGAAGGAATGGAAAAGATATTGCTGGGTTATTGAAAAGAGTATGCACGCATCAAGATTTCTGTTCTTCATATGGACAGTGTGTTATTTTGGAAAAGTTGAAGTGCAGGAAGTCAAACCAATTAAACATTTGCAGTGTCTGTGCCAGCTGCATATCAAAGAGCTCCTACAACTCAAGAGGTCGACCGTCGTTTGTAATCAACATGAATGCTCTCGTCAAAATTTCATAATCGTTTTGTGTTGTGTTTTCGCCGTCTACTATGCAGATGAGCTAACCTTTGAGGTTCCTGTTGCCCCGATGCACCTGTATTGGAGTTGGAGTCAACGCAACGGACAATGTTCAAAAATTTGCAAAAGATTTGCTAGTTTGAATATTGTATTTAAGCTTTGCAATACTCGGTATCACAGCTAAATCTCACTGTGTTAACCTGCCGAAATTTCTAGAGAATTTAACGACTTCAATTTAGTCCATCTTCGAACCTCCCACCTGATGAGCTCAAGACAGTAAAATGTATGTCGCGGGTAACCGAATTTCGTCTTTGTGCTCCTCACCGCGTTCTTCAAAATCTGATATAATGCCATCTCAAGACAGCTATTATTATTATTATCAGAGGGATTTCACGCCCCGAAAATTGGATCGGTTGAGCGATGTTGGGCTCTACACTCTGGCGCCGGGTCACATCCCGCGACCTAAGGCTCAGAGCACTTTGTGAATGATGTGCGCTGTTCCGAGTAGAGTGGTCTTCTGGAGGGTTCCTGGGTGGAGATGGCCGCACTTCAGCTCTCGAAGGGCAGTCTTGATATTCTTAGACATTGCCCCCAGAGCTCCGATGATTACTGGAACGACGTCCACCTTCATCTGCCACAGTCTCTGGATTTCGATGGCAAGGTCACGGTACTTTTTTTTCTTCTCCGCTTCCTTGTCGATGATTCTGGAGTCGAAGGGGATTGAGACGTCAATCAGTTTGGCCGACTTTTCCTGTTTGTCTTTGACGACGATGTCCGGTCAGTTTGCCTGAAGTACTCGATCGGTTTCCATCCTCTTGTCCCAGTAGATCTGCATGGCTTCGTTTTCAACCACGGGCGCGGGTTCGTGCTAGTACCACCTCTCACTGACCGGGAAGTTATGGATCCGCAGGAGGGTCCAGTGAAGGTGTCGGGCAACTTTATCGTGCTTGCGCTTGTAATCCTTTTGAGCCATCACTCGGCATTCGCTTAGGACGTGGTTGATGGTTTCATCCTAGCTCCCGCAGATTCTACAGGTACTAGGGACGTTTCTCTTGTCGATCTTATTTTGGATGTACCTGGTTCTGAGGGCTTGCTCTTGAGCTGCCAGGATAGTGCCTTCAGTTTCCCGTTTAAGCTCACCCCTCAAAAGCCAGCTCCAAGAGTCTGGTACGATTTTGTCCTGAACAGCTTCGTGGTACTGGCCAGACATCTTCATGCTCTTCCACTTGTTAGTTCGATCGAGGCGTCGTCGCTGTTTGAATTGGTTAGCCGTTTCGGTCTCCTTCAGCAACTTCGCCTCGACTAAGCAGCGCACCCACGGGTCGTCGCTCTCTCTAAAGGGTTGAGAAAGAGCGCGTTTTTCCGCTTTGATGCAGTCCTCAACGCTGATGAGGCCATGGCCCCCCTCTCTTCTGTTGTGATAGAGTCTGTGGACGCACGATCTTGGGTGCAGTGCTCGAAAGATGGTCATGAGCTTTCTAGTTCTGATGTCCATGTCAGTGCAGTCCTTCTTGTTCCAGTTAATGATGCCAGCAGAATATCGGACTACGGGTACGGCTCAGGTGTTGATGGCCTTGATGGTGTTGCCCCCATTGAGGTGTGACTTCAAGATAAGCCGGAGTCGGGTGAGGTACTCCTTCCGAATGGAATCTTTCATCGTTCTGTGGAGAATGGTGTT
>LQNS02276862.1:60028-70191 GCA_001587735.2 Parhyale hawaiensis
GCCGAGCCCTGGCGAGTGTCAGAAGAATTTTTGAACGATCTTTTGCGGTCATGGGACCGAGGCTGTTCAACTGCCTTCCGGGAGGGCTGAGGGATTTTGACGGCAGCTTGGTGACTTTCAAAATGTTGCTATACGATTTCATGACGACTGCTCCGGATAGGCCGCCACTACCGCATTACCATCAGGGAGCGATGGTAAACAGCCTCATCGAGCAGCTGGCCCACCTTAGGGCCCAGCACCTGTAGCCGAGACCGGCTAACTAGATCGGTGGCGCACCGACGTGACCCGGGTTGAGCGACCCGAACATCACTCCAGTAACTCCAGGAAGGCGTCAAAGCACTGCACCCCGGCAGGATACCGAAGATCTTTCATTCCTGCCCTTTCGGACGAGGCCAGGGCACTGTTTCAGGAGCGAAACGAGCTCCGAACCCGAGACCCCAGCCACCCCAAATTTCTCCAGATCTTGAAGGCCGCACTACGAATGCCTTGACGGCTTGTGCCAGGAAGGCATGGATTGACACAGTCGATCATTGATCTCACCCCTCCCGAATGTGGAGTCTTCTCCGTAGCTTGTCGGGCAAACGTAAATCCGCCTCTCCTAAAAAGCCCATCATATTCGATGGCACTCAGGTGTCATCTCCCCGTAAAGTAGCCACCGGCTTCTGGAAACAATTCATGGGCACACGCCCACTCCTAGACCAGCTCAAAAAAAAAAAAAAAATCTGGCCCTTATGAGATGAATTTGTAAGCTGCCTCTGGACCATGACCAGGAGTTCTTTACTCCTCTGCCGCCATCCGAGCCTCAAGTAACTCCTGGGCCGTAGGCCCTGATGAACTGACACCTCTACATATCAAGTATCTTGGCCCCCACGGTCTACTGTTCCTGACCACTCTATTCAATCTTTCCCTGGCGCATGCTAACCTGCCGAGCGTCTGGGAGGCAGACAACATTATCGCCAGCCCTAAACCTGGCAAACCACTCTCCGAAAGTAAATCTTACCTTCCGATATCCTTGCTTTGCCTGGCTGTGAAGATCCTGGAGCGCCTGCTTCTACCGCTTCTTGCGGAGTCCTTGGGAGGGTCTGACTCCAACACGGGTTCCGGTCTATGCTGTCGACAACTTCAACCCTCCTTCCCCTAGTCCAACATATTGTACAAGGGTTCTACCAACATCAGCCCCCTACCCGGTCGATAGCTCTAACAGTGGACTTCTTCAAGACCTTTGATACGGTCTTCCACCACCACCTGCTAACAAAGATTACGCGATCATGCTTGCCTCACAACCTCATTAGGTAGATCTCTGCCTACCTATGTGGACGCCGCGCATCCTGCTTATGGGCTGGTAAAATGTCGCCTTTGGGTCCCACTCATGCAGGAGTCCCCCAGGGTTCGGTGATCTCGCCGCTCCTCTTTAACTACTATGTCAACGACTTCCACCAGGTTGGTGACGTCACCTCGTTTTACGTACACCACTTTACCGTCCTATCATCTGTTACTCGCGTCCCGGAGGCAGCGACCAGCCTATCAAGCCATGCCTTCACAATTGAGAGTTGGGCCGGTGAGAGAGAGCCTTAGCCGTCTCACACTCCAGAACCCATTCCATATTATTTACGTCAGATTATCACCAATCCAAAAAGGTCCCAGCAATCAAGATGGGTGCATTGGACCTCACCCTGGAGAGTAACCCGAAAATCTTGAGCTTGGTGTTTGACCAACATCTTACTTTTGCTGCTCACATAAATTATGTTCGCGACAGATGCTGCTCTTGCTAGCGGATTCCTGTCGCGCTGGCCAGCGCTAGGTGGGGACAACAGAAAGAGACTCTACTATTGACTAATTGGGCCCTTATCAGAAGCGTCATGCTTTATGCCGCCCAGGTTTGGTTCCCTAATATCTCTAGAAACGCTGTGAGTAAGCTGTAGGCAGTACAGAATGCAGCCCTGCGCAAAGTCACCGGACCCAACAGCACGGCTTCGGTGCATTACCTCCACCATGAGACTTCAAACCTACAAGTTATAGACAGTCTAATGTTGCTGTCGAAACAATGTCTCCTCAGCACAGAGCGGGTACATTATCCTGCCCACGACACTATCATGGCAATCTCTGGCCCTCGCCGCATTCGGCACACTCTCCAATCAAAGTTTAAAACAGACATCGTTCCCATTTTTACAGATGGGATTCTCCCTCCCGAGCAGTACCGCGCTGCCCTGAGTGCCTTGCACACTTCTGCTGTCGCAACGGCAGGAGCTGCATATCCTCCTAGCAGTTATCTGGGCAATCAATGCCAGCCTATCTGTGCGGAGGAGTCTCTACTCCCCAGATCCCTTCAAACTACCTTCTCCCAGCTACGCTCTGGCCACTGCTCTGTCTTAGCGGATTAGCCTATCAGAAGAGCATGGATTTATTGCAGTTTTCGGCGTTAGTGCAATAAGTGCAATAACTGCATTCAGAGTTATAAACGCAATATATTATGACGTGCTCATATGTACCTCATTGTAAAGCGTTCACTCAAACTGATGTACGCGGCGCGTGGACTTAAGAGAAGCAGCTGCAGTAAACGCAGTAGACTGAAGAATGAAGCATGTCCTTTTTTAACGCACTGCGTCATTCAAGTTCAGTAAAACAGAGCTTAATAATGCTAAATCTATTCTCTGCAGCGTTCACAGATCAGGGACAAGTCGATAACTTTTTTTCATCTTCACTTTAATGATCAGAATCACTGTACAGTGCCCCCGTTTAAGAAAAGAAAACTAGAAAACCCAAAAATGTTGTAAGAACACGGACGCTATCTTTGATTTGGTAGTCTAACCGATTGCTCTGTGCTGAGCTCTCTTCTTTCGGTTTATCAGGCAATAATGTTTTTTAAAATAGGCTATGTCTATCAAAATCAGTCTATAAGATTATGGGATACGAATGTGATTTCAAACCGACGCGACCTATAAAACAAAATGTAATGAAACGATATAAATGAACGCGCAGTGGCTTGCATATGAACAAACCACAGTACTACGTGTGAATAGAGGCTAGAAAACGAGTTATTCAAAGAAAACTTATTTTTGGCGGGAAAACGGTTTTCTTTGAATAACTCGTTTCTATGGCAAAAATTGGAAAAAGTACAGTAGTATAACCCACATTCTTTTTTTGGTTTTACATACCTGTGCCAGGTTCCATCCAAATCGGCATATAAATAAAAAAAATCTCAGTACAGTAACTGTTGTGTTCTCGAATTTCACCAAAACAATTTTCAGCCGAAGGGTTCGAATTTAAGCTTTTATATGTGAACCGGTTTGAATGAAATTGTCTCAGTATATTTATATATAAATAAATATATATATAGTATGTTTTGACGGAAGGCAAAGTAATGTCAAGAACAACTGAGAATATGATTACTATCTGACGTACCAAGTTTATTTTAGTAGCGCATGCTTTGAAGTTAAAGTCTGAAGACAAGTTATTGATCTTCAATTGAACGCCACTTTATGAATAATGCACCAAATGTCATGATTTATTTATATCAAAATAAAAATAGATGTAAAACAATCCTATGGGCTATGCTTTTTATAAAATTTTATCGAAAAGTTTAAAGAAATGTTTTTTTAATGGCATTATATACATACATTTTAAGTTGAAAACTAAAACTAAATTTACAAAATCTGAATATATACGATTGTTGGCAATCATCAATAGTATATTTGTGCCACATTTGATTGAAATTGAACGAAAAGGTAGGCGCTGCGTAGAAAACCAAACTTATAAAAATGGGTTAACATTTTTTTCAATAATTTCGACATTTTTTATACGAAAGTGTCTTATTCATCATTTAAAACAAGTTTCAGCTGAACTTTGTTTTTTATCTACTTTTTGGTTTTACTTACTAAAACCCTAAAAGGGGTCACGGTCCCCTTACTGCCACGTAAACTGAAGCAGTATTGTTCAGGTCAACCTTTGCATGCGTTGTAATATTCTTGTAGCATGCGATCACTATACTAATAGGAAGAAGCTCGCATGTGAAACTCTGACGAATGAGAGTTGTGAAAAGTAAGATAACTATTTTCTTGACGCTTTTATACGATATTTTTACGTTTATAACAGTTCTTTTATTCGACTTGTAAGTACTTGATGCCAATGAGTGTGTGAGTATAATCAATATAACTGAATTGTCGATGGGCTTGGTATCAGGGGCTACAATCATCAGAGTTCCAGCAAACTAACAAAATTGACGATAATTTAATTCGGAAGTATTAGATACTTGCATTTAGGTAAAAAAAAATACGCATCACAAAAAAAAGACTTTCCTCTGAAGGTAATGTCTACTTGACCGCACACTCTATTTAGAAACTCACACGCACTTGTTCGTGTAGCAAACATAGGCCAACTGGCCCCAGATTAGTCTACGGCTGCAGTCGATCACAGATCGTTAAAAGCTGTGGTCCATCGTCGGAAGCTCCAATGCAACGGCCTATGCCCTAGTCCTCTCCACTTATAGCAAAGGTTCGGTGCTCCCGCAAAAAACTTTGCACTCATCAATTGCTGAGTAAGCCCCTCAAGCGCTGCAAAGCTCACTAGCCTGGCCGTGCATTCGATCTTGTTACCTTCAGTGCTATTGATACGGTTCTTCATACAGCTTCGCTTGCCTGCCGTTACCGGCAATGTCATACTCAACTTGTAAAATCAAAGCGGCTGAAACACGTGAAAAACTAGCTTGGCTACAACACTACTTTAAACGAAAGAAACCAATTTCCTGATGAAATTGAACTTGATATGCAGTAGCAATAAAACTGGACGATTTTCTTGAACAAAAAGCTTCAAAATGATGGAAGGTAGCGAGGCGAACAGGCTTGTCTATGTCCGGAGTCAGCTCCTTGATTGCATGTTTGAGAGCAAGGAGGTTTAATAGAAGGAGGGACACAGCCAAGGAACTTTTTGTTTGTCTCTAACTGCTGCCTTCCCACCTGTCACAGGCTCCTAGCCGTCCTTTCTCACCAATCACAGGCTCTCAGTCGTTCGCGTAGCTAATAGGCGAGTCAGCCTTTCTGGAACGTTCAGCTTCCGATCTCGGTAGAGGTACATCCCTCCTTGTTTTGACTCCAGGCTTGAAAGTTTCTAGTACAAGGTGTGATACTAAGTATACAGTGACAAATGATAATAATATGTATCTCTGAACGGAAAAGAAACTTGAGGACATACAATCACTGGTCGAAATTTGTGTTCATGAAATTTATTTAGCTTCTGACATTCTAATAATACCCCTCCGCTTGGTGTATGAGCGAGTGGCCTATCGCCGCTTCTGCACGCTACTTAGTGAATGGACAAAATTATATATATTTCGTATTACTGTAGATGATATATATATATACAGTCTCGGTGCATGTATATACTTTTTACCTACTGATCATAAACTATATCATCTATAGACAATTCATCGAAGGTCGTGCAGGTATCTGACAGTTTTGTCGAGACGGTATGGTATTAGTACAAACCTCATATAATCTGGAGAGTTCTTCGGGTAGTTCTTCCAGAATTTGGCATTTTTTGTTGATCAAAGCAGCTCGGTAGAAGCCCGCATGAGCTGCTTCCACTTGGCCTTTTGACAGAAGCCATCGGGGAGACTCGTGTAGGATCCTGGAGTAGCAAATATGACAAACCGGAATCAACGTTCACGGACAATAGGTAACAGGATTTCAGCTTGTTTTGAGACGTCACTGCACAAAGGAGAGTGACGGTGCAGTAGGTAAGCTCTAAGTATAAAAAGAAACACTAAACACTAAAATCACGATAAAAAATATCGATTTATTGCATTCAGGCCAGGCTGGTTTCGACTAAAAACGTCATTTTCAATGAATGCTTCTGAAAAGTAAAGAAAATGATACCGCAAGATAATATTCTGTAGAGGATAAAACTAAATTGTCACAAACAAAGGAAAAATAAGAAACGGTATGCGGATGTAATCTTGAAGCTTACCTAACTAACATTGATATGCTTATGGTAAAACGTCGGGGAAAAGGAGATGGAAGAAAAAAAGAAGGGATAAAAAGTTACTGAGTGAATAAAAGTACGGCTGTTTGGTCTGAGTTAAGTGCTGGTCTATTTTTTAAGATTCTAATATTCTACTATGTCAAGCAAAAGATGAACCAACTATTTAGCAATATGCTAGGGAGTATAAATGACAGGTATGCTCGCAATGCTATCTGGGAGCTGAATGTGGTAAAACTGTGAGAGCAAATTTCGTTCTGAAGGAACGTCCCATTTGCTGATAAAATCTGATTTTAGACTGCTTCTGAGTACTTCCAATGTAAGAACTCCGGCAAGTTCCACGAGAATATTTGTATACAATGCTGGAAATTAACTCAGAAGACAGTCTGTCCTTGTATTAAAATGCTACGAATTTGAAAATCCTTCCTAAGTGCGAAAATGAAGTCAATTTGCGGATAAAATTTTGCTAGCATTGTCTTGAAATATTTGGTCATGTCGTAAGAAGCATTTCCTAAAAAATCCCTTCTCCTTTTTTTTTCTTCCTTCTTCATTTCCCCAACGTTTTACCATAAGCATATCAATGTTAGTTAGGTAAGCTTTTAGTTAGCATCCGCATACCGTTTCTTATTTTTCCTTTGTTTGTGACAATTTAGTTTTATCCTCTATACAATGTTATTTTACGGTATCATTTTCTTGACTTTTCAGAAGCATTCATTGAAAATGACGTTTTTATACGAAACTAGCCTGATCTGAATGCAATAAATCGATGTTTTTTATTGTGACTTTAGTGTTTCGTTTTATACTTAGAACTACATTTCCAGCCAAACGTCCAATCTCTGATAAAGTATGTAACTTTAGTATTTTTTTGCCTTTTTTAATGTGATTAAACATTCGTTTAATTGATTTCAATATCCTCAAAACATATAGTCTGGGAGCCCAGAGACATTTGTTTTACATCTCGCGGACGAAAGGTTTAACCACTGGTATGGATAGGGCCCTCGCACAAGACCTTGGAATGGCCTTTCTGAAGTTCCGTAAATGTGGATTAGCGGTAGAGGGCGCCACCAAAAGTGCCAAGAAAATTTGGTTTAATTCACTTCCCTGAATACATCCACCAAGCCTATGCAAAACTGTTCAGTCTTGGGGTCTAATAAAGATTGCTAATCCTTAAGTTCCGCAATTGTGGGCAAAGGGGCTAAGAAAGATTCATTTAACCCCTAAATTAACATTTAATTCACATCTTGAGTACAATCACCTTGGGCTGCTCCATAAGCTGAGATTAATGGGTATTGGTGGTTCAGTTCTCGCGGTAATTAGTTAATTCTTATCCGACAGACGTCAATGTGTAGTTGTTGATGGGAAAAGGAGTGAATTTTTGGATTTGGTTTTTGGTGTCCCACAGGGTAGTGTTCTGAGCCCTATGGTGTTCATTGTTTATAAATGAATTATAAATAAATAAATATAATAAATAAATTATAATAAATAAATTATAATAAATAAATTCGGTAGTTGGTTGACGAAGAGCTCTGGAGGTGGTGATATTTCACGGGCTATAGACAATCATTTTTTCCAGCTTACTGTTTTTCTTATTTAATGAAACATTTTTCTCTTCAGAGGCCAAAGTTATCGGAATTTCAAATAAAGCAGATATTTGAGTTGGAAACACGGTATGAACGGTATCATTGCTACGGACCGTCAACGTTGTATATAAGCTCACATGACTGGCGTTTTATTCAAGTTTATCGGCGTGCTTTACTCAAGAATTTACTTCTACCTTGCGATATAGAAGACCTAAGGATGAGAGCACGACAGAGGATCAGTGAAGAAGTCAGAGAAGATTCCGCCTATAGGTAGTAGGCAGACAAATCTATTATTGAGGGAATTTTTTCACGCACGGGTCCAATGAATGCAGTTCTTCCTCTTCCAGCTTCTCTTGCCGTTCCCGCGGTGCCTGATATTCATTTGTTCTACTCTCCATCGAAATTATATTTACTTTTGTTTTACCATGTACACATTTTGTAGAAAAGTAGCGAAGAGTAGAGCAATCGATTTTTTCCGCTGTAGCAGACGAAGTGATTCTTTATTCCAACTTTTTGGGCTCGAAAATTTTGTGCTACTGAAACTATCTCACTGTGTATTCCTAGAAATGAAATACAGTGATGTTTCAGCGCATACTCATACAGTTAATTTTTTGCATGTCATCTAAGGGAGGACAGGATTGTGCTGCAGATGAGTTGAAGCGTACTGCTCAGAAGAAAGCACGCATCGCTTACGATAATTTGACAGGGCCGTCGTAGCGTTTTCCTCTATATTTACCTCCGCCAAGGAAGTTATGTTTTCGTCGTGTTTGTCTGTCAATCAGTATGTCTGTCATCTAAATAACTCAAAAAGTTATGAACCGATTTGAACGACATTTACAGGGATTGTTAGGTATGTTAGGAGAGACAGATGATTAACTTTTGTTGATGATATGTTCACCCGTTTGTATATTTGTTTGTCTGCCTCATTTACCTCCATGCCATAACTCAAAAAGTTATTAATGGATTTTTATGATATTAACATGATTTGTTAGGTATTTAACAAAGATTAGCTGACCAAATGTTGGTAATGATCCGTTAGTTCCTTCGTTCGTTTGTCACTGTTTTTAATTTTATGCTTGTTAGCCCAATAATTCAAAAAATAATGAATGGATCTTTATGAAATTTATAGGGGTTATTAGTATTGTTATATGACATGATTGATTAAATTTTCGCGCTGATCGGTTTGTTCATTCGTGTTTGACTCATGTTTGTAATAACGTCTGTTATCAAAAAGTTATGAACGGATCTTCAAGAAAATTACACACGCTGTTATTACTGTCAAAAGGCACGAATGATTAGATTTTGGAGTTTATGCAACGAAAATTATTGTTTCAGAGCCAATTTGAATTTTTTGCTATCGGTGCCTCGCTTAGCGGAGGTAGGCACTCACAGAGTGTTCTAGTTTAGTATGGAAAATACAATCAATGCAGAAGTGTCATCACAAAATTCTCGTGATGAATTAAAAGCAAGTCTAAGAAGATAAGATTCCGCACTGGCCTACGGTATATTAAGCAAATTTATTGGTTATTGCGTGCATTTTTTCACGTGCGGGTCCACTAGTACAATAATTTATATATCTTCGGCACGAATGGCTTTTTTGAGAGATTGGGAAAAACTCGAAACTTAGATTGAGCTGAGATTATAGAGGTAATACTGCGGAAGTAACAGACCAGATCTAATGAAATTAGCCCATTTCCTTTTCAGCTTGATTCATTAAGTTTTCGTAGTTAGACAATGCTTTTAGCTACTCAGTGTCCTGTTTTTACCTCCGCCTAGGATGCTATGTTTTTGTCGGCGTTTGTTTACTATGCTATTTGCTTGTCACTAAGATAACTCAAAAGTTATGAACATCTATTCATAACTTTTCCGCTGTAGTAGACGTACAAGACGTTTTCCAAAATCTACAGGGATTATTGAGTATTTTAATAGGAAATTATTAACTTTTGGTGAAGATCCGTCCAAAAGTTTGTTTGCATTATCTGTTTTTTGGTAACTAAACTTATAGAGTTATGGGTGGATATTCATGAACTGTGCAAAAATCGTAAAAAAATGTTAATAAGCGCAAATGACCTAATTCTTGTGATAATCTTTTTTTCTGTCTCTTTGTTAGTGTTTACGTTTGTGTAGAACATCACTAAACTAGTTATAAATAGATCTTCATCAAATTGGCAGGAATCGCTAGAAATTTTGAATGACAAATGTGTCTAAGTTTTGGTAATTCTCAACGTTAGTCTTTATACCAGCCAGCATCGGATATTGCAGGTGGAATTTAAAACGTATTTGAGGATGCTGTGCCGTTTAGTCGTTGACCTGTTCTGTGACGTCATTTTGACAAACCTTGCCTTCGGTATCGATTTTGATGTGTCAATTTTCAAGTAAAAAATTCCTAGGATTTCAGTTTCATAATTATTTGAAACCAATCAGGCAGATGCAGCCCATTTCATAATCGCTCATTATATAACTGATTTGTAACAGATGTATTCCAGAAAAAACAGCACGGGGTGTATTTTCCCCTCTTATTTCAAAGAGTAGTTTTGAAAATATGAAATTTCAATGAATTAGACTCAGCGGCTATGTTGGGGAGCACTAGAGTGGGATATATATAGTGGA
>LQNS02276866.1:89355-99640 GCA_001587735.2 Parhyale hawaiensis
GTACATATTTGTACAAACCTTTGAATAGAATAGTTCTTCAGCAATTATATTTAATTCACCTTTTCACCTTAATTTATAAGAATCCTTGGCCAAGATCAAGCGAGTAACGTGGTTTGCTCCACCCGCAATGTAACCGGCAACATCGCCCTTAAAAACATCCAAGGAGTGGGACAACACAACCTTTTCTGGTAAAGAGTTCCAAGCCTAACATGCCTGGATGGGAATACCCTTCTTCCTGCCTCAGTAGAAAAGTGTGGGCGAATCAGGTTCAAAGGATGGCCCCGGGCTCCAGAAAGGTTAGCCAGAGCAAATAGATTAGGCCTATGCATCTCAGCACAACCCATTTGCCCCACAAGCATCTTCCAGCATTTAATCAAATCAGCCCGCACAAACCTTCTCTTCACTGAGAACAGGTTGAGTCGCCTCAACCTTTCACCATACTCCAGCTCGAGTCCCGCAACATGCCTCGTCCACCTACACTGGACCGACTCCGAAAGCCGGAGGTCACCCACATAGCCAGTGTTCCACACAACTGAACAGTAATCGAGGAGAGGTCTGATGTGTGAAACAAAAAGGGCCACCATAAATTCTGGCGACCTACACACTGTGGAGCACTAGAGACTTCCAGTCAGTCCAGCTGCTATACCGACCAATTGCCTTATTTGAGCATGGAACTTCAGTTCACGGTCCAACTACACCCCCAAATCACGATGAGAGTCCACAAGGTTAAGCACAGTATCTCCCACAATAAATGGGTGCAAAATCTGCAAATAGTAATCCTCCATGCAGCGAGCACGACAAAACCTCATAACCACACTCTTCTCACTCTTCAAAACCAAGTTCCAAGACTGCGCAACATCAGTTGAAACATCAAGGTCACCGTCGAGTTCTGCCTGGCTCTCCAGGGATGAAGACCTTGAATATGATAATTACAACTTGAAATCATATGCAAAACCTTTATTGAACAGGACAATCGTGAAATCAATGGGTCAACATAGAGCAAAAACAGCAGAGGTCCCAGAATAGCGCCCTGCGGCACACCACTCGCAACAGGTCCTCTATTTGGTAGGCACGACAAAACCTCATAAACGACGCTCTTCTCGCCATTCAAAACCAAGTTCCAAGACTTCATGACATTACTCAAAATATCAAGATCAGCCTGGAGCAAAGCCCACCCTTCCATGGAAGAGGACCCAGAGTACAAGTACAACTTGAAGTCATCTGCAAAAACTTTCACAGAACAGGACAATCGGTAAATGAGTGGGTCAACGTAGAGCAAAAACAGCAAAGGCCCAGGACGGAACCATGCGGGACACACTCGTACAGGCCTGCTGCCACTGACACAGCCCCCAACGCTGACTTGAAAGGTACGGCGAGATGGGAATGCATCAGTCCATGACAAGATTGCTCCACCAATTCCCAAGTCTTGTAGTTTTTTATCAGGACTACATGAGTAGTATCAGGCCTACATGAGAATGCCTCGAAAAAACCCAAACATATAACGTTCCGCCGCTCCAGGCCCCTCAACACTTCAGCATATGCCAGTAGAAGCTAGTCCTCGGTGGACCTTCCACGCCGAAATCCAAATTGACTGGCGGACAACAGATTATTGGACTCGGCATAATTGAACAAATGGGCAACAATCACGTATTCCAGTGTCTTGCAACAGACTGATGTGAGACTTACAGGGCGATAATTGTTGCAATCATATTGAGACTTGGACTTGAAGAGAGGCACCACAATTGACTGCAACCATGTCCTGGGCAGCACTCCAGAAGACAAAGACCTTTCAAATATGCAGTGGAGAGGATAAGCAAGCATAGGAGCACACGACTTGAACAACTTTGGGTGCATTTCATCTTAAGCTCCAGCTGACGCACCATCAAGAGAACACAGCAAGTCATGCACATCATCCACAGAAAAATCAAGTTCATCCACTGAGACCACTGCACTGTTTCTAGGTACAGGAAAGCTAAGAGCATCCGGAGCAAAAGCCAGACTGAAGGTATCAGCAAAACGTTCACTTATGGATACATGATCATCAACCAGCTCACCCGATTACAGCCTGACTGGACCCACAGAAAGAGCACCCACCTCCTTTTCCTAATGTAAGAATGAAAGTTTCAGAGCCTGAGGCAGCCTTTGAGCTACTCTCGTAACGTGCCTTTTTGCTAACAACATAGTTGCGACACTCAAGTTTTACAGAGTTGAACCAAAGTAGAGCATCCGTTGTACGAGCGTCTAAGCGACCTTACTCATTCATCTGTTTATAGTGCTGCCAAAACCCATTCCTGAGGTTTTTTAATTGACGAGGAGGCCGAATTCTCCAAGAGCCAGAAGTTTCACCCACGGCAACTGGAACATATGGCTAGCTCTTCCAAAAGACGAATAACGGCTAACAAACGACAGTAACACTGCTCTACTGAAAGACTGGCAAACTCGAAATCCCAGTCCCCCGCCGATAAGCACAGCATAATTGCATCGTAATCCCCTCTAAACCATAACTGACGTCGATTCAAGCACGCCACTTGCTCATTTGCAGGAAGCTGAATGAGATTGCCAGCAATAACTGGTGAGTGGGCACACTTGGGCAAAGGGGCCAACACCAAAACAGAGCCAACTCTAACTCTCTCCTGCTCGGAAGTCAGGAAGAGGTCAAGCACATTACCAGACGACACAAATATTTGCTCCTTCACCCACTGCATCAGGCCAACCTCCCTAAAGGCATCCAGGAACAATCTATTAGTGGGTGAAATGTACTGAAGATCAGGGTAATTTCTATGCCACTTAGCGAGGGTAAATTAAAGTCACCCATGACAATTACCTCCCTGCTCTCACCGAAATCTCTCAACAGGTTCACAAGCTCGACGTTCTGGGCCTCTGTACGGTATCGGATGGGCGTCTGTACACACCCAGGACATGGACGTTATATGAAGAAAATTGGACACTAACCATATTTGGTAGGAGGTTCTCCATTAAGACACAATTAGTAGTATCCTTCACATAAATTAGAACGCCATGTTTCCTCGTGAGAGAACCAGAATCTCCCCTAAACACGGAGTAACCCGGAAAAGACAGGCATCAGGGTCCCCCAGCAGCAGCAACCACGTCTCCCCAACCACAAGCACATCCAACCTCTGCTCCAGAATAAATATGCCCAAAAAGTCCATCTTATTTCCCACAGAATTCACATTAACCTGTCCAAATCGTAAGATTGTATGGTCCACCACTGAGATGTCAAACACCACTAGTGTTCAAACCACTACCCGAAGAACCCCGACCCGCCGAGGAACCACACCACGTCCAAACGCTGAACCGCAGCTAACGGCCGCACTGTTACCAGCCACCAGACCCCGACCAGTGAACCAGCCCCGATGAGCACCACGGCTTATCGTGCCCCGAACGGAACGGGAACTGCGGTCAAAAAATTGCACTCCGGGACCAACTAAAGGAGCACCAACCATATCAACAGCGGCACCCCCACCAAACACTGCTGCCCTTCTGGCTGCCAAATCACAGTGCTGTTTGTAAGTGAGGTCTCTCTGCAAAAATACCCTGCCAAACTCCGAATGATCTCTCAAGTTCTTCGCCAGTCCCAGCAAAGGTCGCCGTGACTCAGCAGAAGGCGCAACATCTCTAAATAATCTGCAGTGCTGCTGGCATTCAACCTTTTCAAAATGGGCGGCAATGCCCAAGACTTCAAACACCCTACGAAGTATCCGCATAGCCACATCGACATCGTCCGTATCCAAGCCTCTCACTATATCACGGCCAAGTGTCCCTCTCCCTAAGCTCTCTAACCTCCTCCCTCTCATGGCCCGCCACAACCTCTGATGATAGTGATCATGGCTGAACTACGTTAACAGGTTAACTCATCGCTTGACCATTTTGAGACGGTTCTGCGCATCTCCCTGTGTGACGTCACGTGGGGAGAACGCTCGTGAAAATCGTCAGTGTTGCTAGAGTATCGATATAATTTCTAATTTATTTTTTTACGATTTTTTCGTTATATTGGGATGTCGTTTGATGTTTGGCTGTTCTGAACATGTTGATAAGTTTATTAAAGCTTCATCGTGTTCTTAAAGAGCTACTGGTGTTGCAAAAAAGAGCGTTTGGACTTGCAAATGAGCCAACTTACGTTCCGCTGTGGCAGGCCGCATGTGCTTTAATTATTTTTCGCCTCAGCAATATGATTACCGCCTATCTCTCATCAGTACAATGCTTAAAGTAGGAAAATGTGCATCTGTGTGTTGTTGATGCCGCAAATGGTGCGAAACTTTTTCGTTTTAGCAGGTATTTGGCTTTGGAAACAAGGCCTCAGGGTGTAGCACTAAAGGCTTCTTGATGCTCAACATTCTACTATTTCTCTTTTTAATGGTTCAAAAAGCACTCATAATAATTATGAGTGATACAGTTTTCCTTTCAGGCTTACCCAAGTAACACTAGTCAGTACTCATTTTATTCAGGAATTTCATGAAAATTACTCAAATTAGAAAAAGCTCGTTGTTTGTACGCCAATGCGTTTGTAATGAGAATGACCTGGATTAAGTTTTTTCATTATCTCAACAAGAAAATTGAGACAAGTTTAATGGGATATTGTTTTTATTACTGTTACCGATGACACACGCTAGTCAAAAGAACGAGTGTCGTAATATCGTCCAAAAGTTATGTTGAACTCTTCTAAACATAGCTTTGAGATTGCCAACAAATGGCGTGAAAATGTTTACCGTCAGTTCAGTTTACTCCGCGAGTGCCGTTAGTTAACCGTCCGACGTATCGTTATATCTGGAGAGAATTATAATTTAAAATCGTTTGCAAGTGTGTGCAAGTGAGACTTTTCGGTAGCAACGCAGCGACAAAAATCGTGGAGAATTGAGGGCGATGTGACTTACTATTGCTTCGCTGGTAATTGTTCCTTTATCAATGGTCTATTACGCAATAATTTAGTTGAGAGATTATATATTAACTTACACTCTTGCGTTAATAGTGAGCAAAGTGTTCGCTACACGTCTATCAAAGTAATCAAACCAATTTCAACTTTCAATTGTGACATGATTTTGGCGCTGTATCCTAATTATTTTTTAAAACTTGTTCTTTTGCTATGATATTTGACAGTGGAGTGCACTAGTATATAAAACAGTAATATGGTGACAAAGAACAACCTATGTTAATGTAATGCCGAAGAAGTCGTAGCTATGTTGCTGTAGCTACTTGATTCCTTCGTCGTTGAGCTCATTTATTTGACATTCTATTACTTTATTTCTCACTAACAGATATTTGCACGGTGAAGCTAAGAGCTGTGACTATGTGAAAATGATTACCATTGTTTCTCCTCCATGTAAGCCCTCGCTCTCGGTATTTATAAAGCAAGTGACGGGTAGGAAAAAATGAACACAGACTGGAGTCTATCTCCCCACGTGACGTCACAGCTGAGATGAAGTGGCGGGGCTGGCAACCCGACCTGCGCGTGAGTCAACCTGTTAACGTAGTTCAGCCATGATAGTGATGATAGAGATGCCTGCCCCAAGGAATGGGAAGCTGTCCAGTCAGCAACATCTGAGATCAACTGATTGAGTTTTCTGACCATGGCGCCCATCGACTATATCAACTGTGAGAGAGCTGTCTCTACCGAGTGAGACAGGCCAGCCAAACTGTCCCCCACACAGGGCGCAACTCGACAACTGCTGCACAAATACTGCTAAGCACCAACATCATTGCCCTACAAACATTCAAGAGCCACTTCACCAACCCCCACACAGACATCAGCATGAAACACCCGTCTACAACCTATTCACTTAACAGACCTACCATGCACAGCTAAGTTGCAGAGGCCGCAACGCAACACCTCTCCAGCTCGCATAGACGGCGCACACACGGGGCTCCCATCAGCACCCCCTCGCACAGGACGAAGCACCTCACCCGACCCAGTGGACCCATACTGATGAGCACCAGCCGCATTCCCCGACTGCAGATGCGAGGGCGAACGCTGGGATGATTTCAAGCAGCTAAGGGAGTCGTCCGAGAGCGAAGCCGCTCCCATCACCATCATCAAGCAGGCGCAACCGTTCACTCTCCAGTGGAAGCCACTCATCATACCTCTTTTTCCAACACACAAAGTGAACCTTACACTGTCCTTCTGGACCATCCACCACCTTCGCCTCATAGAACTCGCCATCCCTCACATCTCTCACTTGGACCACGTCCCCCACACGCACGCGGCCACAGCCCAAGTCCACAAAACACAGCTGCTTCTTCATCCTTTGTGACACCAACAGAATTAATCACAAAAGCTCACTGGCAGCTCAGTCACTATGATTTAAAAAAAAACAGTCTTATCAGATACCGACCGACTAAAAAAAAACGGTAGCCTATAGCCAACAAAAAGTGATCCAGTAGCTAACACTAAAATAGTTTTTTTCCTCAGTGCCAGCCGGCCGGTGAAGTAAAGTCACTAAACGGGTGGTAAAGGGAGTTTTAAATTGAATAGGAACCTTTGCCTTCCAGATGTCTCATGCCACTCTTCTTCCATTTCTATGCTGCTACTGAAGATGCTTTTTTCTGTCCTTTCTCTGCTTTCTTGGCGTACTGTTCCCATGCGTTTTGATCCCGTGTGGGATGCCCTCGTGCATGTATTCCACGTTTCTATCGACATACTACCGTATATGTCTCTTGCTCTTTCCTCTGATATCGTTCCGCTCGGAAACGGAGGCTTATAGCTACTTTCTGACTAGCTATATCTATCTGTAGCCTGATGCAGTGCTGCTCCTGCACCCAATTCTCCAAGACAACTGTGCTGCTTGCTCATTAGCCCGATTCCTTCCACCATGTGTAACCGCTCAGGAGGCATTGGGAACTCTGTAACTTACATTGGCTTTAATTAGCTAGGTCGGTGGGATGGCTTCTCTTCATGTCCACTTTACTTTCTTCCCCTCTCATACTTGTACTGATAATGCTTCTTTCCGTTCTTCCTGTCCTCACCAGTATATTATAACGGGCCCTATCCCTGTCATAATAGGTATATATGGCCTTACGACCCCAGGAGCAAACAGGAGTACCTTTTCCGGAGATATTGCATGTGGCCGCAGTTCCTGCTGACGAGGTTAGTTTTGTAAAGTTAGGTAGGTTTTCTGTTTTTCTCTTTTTGTTTCGTGAGGTGGGCTGTCGACCGAGATAGCCGACCTGGTACACGGGACAACTCCAGTCTCTCTCGTGTGGAAGGACGCAAAAGGGGCTGACCAATTGTGTCTCCTACTATACTTTGCGCCTTGTTTCCCTGCCCGTAGTAGCACACATGGCCACGCCTACCCATTAGGCCTATGCGGTATTTGAATACTGCTCAAGTTTCTCTGTTGAAACGCCTGAGTTGCAGCTACGGAGGTTAAACAAATTATATAATAATAATTTCTGTTCTTCCTCTTCTTCCCCAAACCTGCTGTTCCCATGCACATTGATCCTCTTTGGGAACGTCCTCGTGCATGAGTTCCACACTATGGACATAGCTACTGCATGCCCCTTCTTTCTTCCTCTGTGAGATCACCTTTGTAGAAAACAGAGGCTGTTCAACCTTGGCTTGAGGCTTCAGTGTATGTATTGCTCATAAGTAACAGCTGCTGTAGAAGGCTTGCTAGTGCAGCAATACTAATAGCATTGTGCTGGTTCTCTGTGATTTTCTCGTGTTTTTTTTTTTCTGGCGGGAAGGTTACGGTTTTAGTGTGAGTTCTATTGGTCTCAAAGTTGCCATTGCGCTACTGCTGACAGGAAAATGGGGTGCATAGCATCTCCTACCGTATATGGCGGGGCTATTTGCTTAGCCAGGAAGCACAAGGGCAAAGAGACAAAAAAAGGAAGATAGAAGAAAAATATAACCGTGCAGAGGTTCTTCTTCGTGGCCTTACACACGGGAGCAGATAGGATTCCCAAAGGATGAGTCGTTACCACTAGTCAGTGCCCACCTTAGGCCATAGTGTTAGCTTAATTAGGTTTGCCCATCCTATGTTATGGGGAGCAGTGCCCCCAGGGAGTTTGTGTAGGTTACCTACCTTAGTCATTAGCTAGGCCTTCAGGACATCTGTCTTTCGTGCCCACTTTGCTTCCTACCTGATATCATACTCCTACTGATATAACGTGCATCTGTTCTTTCTCTTCTTTCCTGACTTGCTGTTCCCATGCGTGTTGGCCCATCTCCGTGCATGGGTTCCACATTTCTGTCGACATACTAGGTACATGCCCCTTCTTTGTTTTCTCTCTTGAAGTAGGTACCCTGGTTGTGTCTAGGAAGGCTTAAACATCTAATATAATAATTCAGTGCCCCCTTCCAGGAATAGAAGGGGAATTAGCAATACGGTATCTAATTTATGAATAATCACTTGCTGTGTGTTCTTTATTGTTCTATGGTGTGGACCTGGCCTAATATTTGTTATTATTGTGTGTGTGGCAGTTCTATGCTCCATGGTGCGGACACTGCAGGAAGCTGGAGCCCACTTGGGGCCATGTTGCCCAGGCTCTCTATGGCACCCAGATCCGAGTAGGCCGAGTTGATGCCACGCGCTTCACTTCATTTGCTGCGGAGTTTGATGTCCGTGGCTATCCTACCATTATGTTGTGAGTTGATGCTCTTTGGTAGTTTTTGTAGTGCTAGCTAGTTATTATGACATAACTTATTCTAGTTAGGTAGTGTTTTATGATTTAAAATCTATGGTCATAATAAACGAATAGCAAAACACTGGGTAGCAGCAGAGTTGCAGAGTCATAGCTTTCTACTCCAACTCCTGGTCTTCCAGTATCTCCGACTCCTGGCCCTCCCGTTTTTCCACGTCTGACTCCTGGTTCTCAAAATTTTTGAACACCGACTCTGAACTCCAACTGCTTGATACAATTAGCATTTAATGTAACTATGACTTTCGTCCAACTGCTGTTTAGGTACCAAAATATAGGTACATAGTTACATATTTAGTTAAAGAGAGTAGTTTAGTAATACTAACAATATTTGGTATTTGGCATCAGAAGCACCATTTGGGACATTAATTTTATCTATATAAATGTAAAATTCATTAATTATTATCATCCAGAAAAACTGGTTATACGGGCTAAGTACAGAATGCCAAAAATATACACCCTCTGAAGCTTAAAACATATTTTGTTGGTTGGTGTTTGTGTCACTTTGTGATAGAATCCTTTTATTATTTGCATCATTTGGGACTGAAATCTAGGTTATAAAATGGAAATGGGATAAGTTAGCCTTAGACATGACTGCTGAGACTATCTACTTGGGTGCTCACTGTCGATGTGGCAAACTCGTCGATTAGCCAAGCAATAAGCCAAAAACAATATTTGCAAAATCTTTCATTTTTATGACGAAAAATTATGAATAAATTTGAAAATTTTTGAGATATGTATTTCATAAATTGGTTTTTAGGAGTCAGAGTTTCGCTCTAAATTCCAACTCGGACTTCTGGAGCAAGTGGATTTCCGACTCCGACTCTCGCTCAAATCCTCCAACTCTGGCCTACTCCGACTCTGCAGCCTTGGTTAACTGCACCAATTACATTCATTACGAATTTATCCCGTTACAGCGCTCGTGCATCTGCCACTTTAAATACACCCATTGGCTCTGGCAGGTTTGAAAAACTTCCCAGTTGAAATATCTCGTCTGGGAGACATGGGTTAATTGGGCTTGCCATCCTATGTTATGGGAGCAGCGACCTCAGGGAGACCCTGTAGGTTACCTTCTTGACCTTAGGTTTCCTAAACGTGTTCCAGTCATGATCTCTTTACTTCGTTTCACTTTCATACTCCTGCTGATGATGCTTCATTCTATTCTTCCTCTTCCTTCCGTATGTGCTTGTCCTGTGTGGGTATGTGCACCCTCATGGATGTGTTCCACGGTCGTATTGATTACCAAATATCTCTTCTTTTTCCTCTCCTATACTCCTTTGTTGTATTTAGGGAGGCTTAAACTGTATTCACATACTCCAACTAAAATATTCGCTTTTGTTTGTACTTATGTCATCTCTTGAGAGCGATATTAGCTATACCCATTTGTTTCTCTGCATTCTGTAGCAAATTTATATTTTATATTCCAAGCTAAAATAGATCCCTTAACTTGGTAAAATTACACTCATTGGAGAGAAGGGCTGTCTGTAAATGTGAAGTGTTTTTAGATATTAACTAGACTACCCGTGACCCGTTGGGTCGTTGTCACGATCGTCTTGTCTGTTTTTCGTGCCCATTTTGCTTCCTTCTCACCAGTTACTCATACTGATCTTTCTTCAATCTGTTCTTCTTC
>LQNS02276866.1:142824-159431 GCA_001587735.2 Parhyale hawaiensis
GAGCTGCCTGTGGTGCTGGTGTTGACTGGAGCACTGCTGAGCTGCCTGTGGTGCTGGTGTTGACTGGAGCACTGCTGAGCTGCCTGTGGTGCTGGTGTTGACTGGAGAACTGCTGAGCTGCCTGTGGTGCTGGTGTTGACTGGAGAACTGCTGAGCTGCCTGTGGTGCTGGTGTTGACTGGAGCACTGCTGAGCTGCCTGTGCTGCTGGTGTTGACTGGAGCATTGCTGAGCTGCTGCTTATGTTATGAGTGAGATGTGTGTGGACAAACCGATAGCAGTCTTTAGGGGAGAAGTATTGAAGAACTGCATTTATGAAGTCTGTATACTAGATGCTAGGAACATAGGAGGTTTGAGGGATCCCTACCGGGAACCAGGGGCTGGAAACTCAAAACATTCCCGCAACTCGTATCGCAACTCCCTGCGATATCCTAAATTAGGACATCGAATTGACTCACGTAAATGCGAAACTCAAAACAGAAGATCGTGATCGTATCCATATCGTAGCGTCTCTCGTCATTCTCGTAACTTTGAACTAGAGGGCGGAGCGTCTGCTCATAGCAGCCAATCACAAAGCGTGTTACAAGTGTAATACTCCTTCATCAGCTGACTTATGTTAACCTTTCAGAAGATTTTTCGCCATGGTTGAATAGCGTTACGTAGCTCAGCCAGGGTTTCAGGCCAGTTAGTGATATTTTATTTGGAGAACATTCATTTTATTTCAATATCTAGCATGTGGCGAAGTTGTGAACGTGAATACAATCACAAGTTGCGTAGGCAAGCAGATTCATGTCCACGTGATAATCTCAAACTTTTATGGTTTTTGCACTGAAATTCGAACTTTTGAGTTCTAAATCCCACCAGATATAATGAAATGTCTGAATGTTGTTTAACGGTACTTGCAGAGGAAATTGAAGTGATGGTAAAAAATTTTTACACCATTTCTGGACAATCGCGAAGCTGTGTTTACGATAGTTCAACATAGACCTAACGTTCGGACGAAAATATCACGATAGTCATTCTTTTGACTAGGTAAACTTGAATTTTGATGCGCTATAGAGGTTTTTTTTATGGTCATATGTTATCTTTGCCTTCAAACTAAAGTTTATAGTAAAACTGTGATTATAATTCGTTAACTATGATCGTTCGTAGAGCGGAGTAGAGATTTGTTTGTTGACAGTGAGAACTTGTTTTGTTGAAAACGAGAGGGCGCTGAATACCGCCTCATGTCCACGTCGCGACTCTGCTCGCCAGTAGAACAATAATTTTGATTGTGGTAGCGTATTTTTGGTTGTTCACTGAAACAGGCCTCGGCTGACACAGCAACTGCAATTTTTAATCATTAACTGTCTCGGTGCATTGCTCTCCATGAAATTTTTACCTACTTACGAGCGCCACATGGAAGATACGGCACCTCCGGAGCACCCGTAACATACGACCTTAAGTACGGGAACCGTAAAATATGACCGACGTTTGATTTTTAGCAATTTAGAGAGCTGAGGGTCGTAACTTCGAGTTACGACAATAACAATGAGTTAAGGTATCGCAAAAAGTTCTGCGTTTCTGGCGCCAAATGTATAATGAGTCCTGTGTGACAGATATTGGGGATGGAGACAAAAATTCCAGCCCCTATCTGCACACGTAGATAACTGAAAATGGACGACATCGTGCGGGCCGCATGATGTAACCTGTCAGGTCTTTGCGTAGGCTAAGTTAAAAGCAACACCGAGTTCCTGAATGATATGATCGTCTAGTTCGAAGCGCTTTTTAATTGTTTATAATATTACTACTAATACTCAGAGTTAGTACTGATTGTTTGTACTGTCTGTGGACCAAAACTAAAATGTTGATGGAGTGAGTCTCATGGATTGTAGCCGTAGCCCCAAGCGAAAATTGTGCATCAAAAAAATCTTACCATCCATACTTTCTCGTGTTGCAGTGCGCGGAAACAGCTGGTGAAGAGGCTTCACGCTGCTGGTTCCAATTGCCTACCGATGTTGTTGCCCCACTACACGTAAACTTTAGAGCGCGCCTTGTGAGTGTGAGCCTCACTAGGTGATGATGTGTTGATGCTGGCTTCCCTCTCCCCCCTCGGTGGCTGGGGGGTGTGGTGCCTCAGCACTGTAGAGACCGGCGACCTATTCCATAGAGGTGTGGAGGTGCTATGTACAGGGAGCACGAATTAGATCCCTGGACGGTGTAGTGGACCAGATCCGTCAGTGCGCTGGACTCGTCTTGTGCACAGAAGAGTCGTGCTCCCAAGGACCTCATATGTTACGTTTGCCTCTCCGAACACTAACGGATATCTTCATTGCCGGCTTTGTTTCCTTCCTTTATATACTTATGGCGTTTTGTTCTGTTCTTCCTCTTCTTTCTCGGTTTGCTGTAGCCATGTGCGTTAATAAAGTATGAGAGCACTGCCGTGGAGGAGTTCCTTGTGCTGTTGCTGTGGCACATCAATTTTCCCTATCACTTCCTCACTTCAACCCCAGTGTCGTGAAACGGGGAGCCTTGTATTTGGTCTGCAGTGGTAGTAATAACTACACTAACTACACAACTGTTAAGGCTCACAACATAGCTCGGTAAGTGGGACGCGAAGTAACCAAAAAGACGTTACTGCCAGTACCTTACTGGCAGTGTGTCCTGTAGCTGCGGTGCTGTGCGGCTGCTCTCTTTTGTTTTTATTAGGTATTTTTAGCTAAGTACTGCACTGTGCACTTTACTTAATGGTGCCAAAGTTACAATATTTTAGCTCCTAATGGTACTTACTCGAGTTAGTCACTGGTCCCCTGCTGGTCATAATTTGGACCTCTTACTTAATAGCGCTCGCTATTGCACATTTCGTAGCGCGGGCCAATTGCTTCAATTTTTTAGGGTCCTTGACGTAGAAGTTCCAGTAACTGATAATTTGGATCTGGCGAGAAATTGATGAACTGCAGTGCGCATTGGGCTGCCTGTGAGCCGAACGCACCCTCCCTTGTAGCCCCAGCTGTGCAGTGGACCTCGCATCTTTTTCGTTTCTTATTTTGACTGCCTGACTTGATGTGATTAATAACAGTTGTAAATAACAGAAGTAATAAGTAAAATTATCCAAAAAACTTATTGGATTGTAGGCTCCACAAAAATATCTACTTACCAATGAACATGTTGATAGCTACGTCATTGTATCTCAGATAGCGGACAATGTATGTCCTTAACAAAACTTCAGGGCCCTCAAGGGCATATTCTGGCGGGCCCTTTCCCTGCCACATTATGTTGGGGCATCACGCACCCAAGGGTCCCGAGTGCCTTCTCCGCAGGGGATATAGCATCTGGCCGCAGTTCCTGCTGAGAAGGTTAGTTTTGCAGAGTTAGGTAGGTTCTCTATAGTTCCTTTCTGTCCCGCGAGCTGGCCCGTCGATCGAGGTGACCGACTTTTTCTGCGGGGATCTTGCCTTCGCCCGTGCGGAGGGTCACAGAAGGGACCGGCCGCACGGGCGCTTCTTTTTTTTTGTCTTCTTCTCTTTTCATCCTTCGTCTCTAGCCACCTGAGCACAACGTTGTGGTTCCGGCTGTAAGCCGAGTAAATCATCTTAGATCGCTATTGATTGTCTTAGTTTCAGAAATAGCGGACAGTACAAATGTAATAATAATAATAAAACTTAAGGTCGAAATTACATTCCTGCTGGCCTTTCCAAAGGAAGAAAAGCTTCTTTGGGAAGTCACCAGCTGCAGACCGATATTATTATTACAGTGGGACGGGTCCAGACCGACAGCGCTCACCAGTCGTGTGTAGAAAATAACTAGAAAGAACTCGTTGATAGCCAACTGATGTCGCGCATGGAGGCGGCCGGCGGCCTGGTGTCACACCTGTTCGGTTTTCGACAGCACCGTGGAGCACACTGGGTGCATTACTGACCTAGAAATTATATAAACTCATATTTTGGAAATAAGAGACTTAGGCTCTGTATCTTTTTTGTATACATGTGGTGTATAATGCAGCATGGCGCTTTGGCATACTGAAATACATGCATCGGGTCGGACTAAGAGGAAACATGCCTAAATGTATCCTACATTTGCTTAGTGCATGTGCCTTCCTAGTGAAAGTCGGACACAGTCCGTGTACTACCGTGAGGCAAAGGGAAGGTGTTCCGCAAGGTAGCCCAGTTAGTTGCTCCTGTTTCTTGTGGTACTCAACGGAATCATTTCAGGCATGCCCCGTCACGTTCAGTACTTCCTTTTTGTAGATAACGTGGTAGCAACCTTACTTGTCGTTACCTCACTGGGTGTCCTGACGGGACCACGCCACACCGTCGCTAGGCGAGTCGTAAGAGAGGCGCTGGACCCCGCTTTCTTCTTGGCCCTAGGAAGACTGTCGTAACCACTTCCAGCGATATTATTTGAAAACAAGAACTGGGAGCTGTGAGTGTCCACAGAATGCCCTCAGGGGTACATTGTGGCGGGCCCTTTTCCTGCCATAATATGTTTGGGCATCACGCACCCAAGGGTCCAGAGTGCCTTCTCCGCAGGGGATGTAGCATCTGGCCGCAGTTCCTGCTGACGAGGTTAGTTTTGTAAAGTAAGGTAGGCTCTCAATACTTCCCCTTCTATTTCGGTAGGTGGGCTGCCGATTGAGGTGGCTGACCTATTCCCGTTAGACTTCTACTTTCTTGTATTTCGTTTCCTTTCCCTGTGCGGCGTAACTGAGCGACAGCGTTCAGCTGCGCCCGGGGGTTGGAGATGCCCAACTTGCGCCTTTTTCCTGTAAGTAGCGCATTGACCACTCTGAGACCTACCGGCAGAAAAACAGAGACAAAAATCATTGACAATTTGAATGAAACGCGCCGTAGTCGGCGCACGAGCCTGTGCTTAAACACAGGAATAGTTCGGCGCGATATGGGCAGTGTGCCACTGAAGCGCTAGTAAAAACTTCTACTTGTGAGTGTCCACAGAAAACACTTTTCGTTTTCGTATGATAGTCCATCCTCGTTCTTTTTCCACTGATGTGTTTGTATGACTGCGCGAGGTACCGTTAGGTCGTGTGGTCCGTTGCTACTACCTTGTTTCGCCTGATAACCATCATGGGATTTGCTATACTCCGGTGTTCACACGTCCCTCAACGTAACCTGTTTAGTCAGACTAATGGACGCGGTGCGTTGATGTGATGGAAGCAGCCGCAGCAAATGCGGGAGACGCGCCGTGTCATTCAAGTTCGGTAGACAGAACCTATAAATACTGAATTTATCCTCTATAGCGTTTCTAATCTTGAACAAGTCAACAAAAATGTTTTTAGCATCGCTGCAACGATCAGAATCACTGTACTCTCGTTTAACGCTAGAAAACTAGATGGCCTGATGATGTCGTATGAACACAGACTTTATATCTTGGATTTGGAAGCCTGCTGATCGCTCTCTGTTGATTTTCTTTCTATTGGTTTTTCAGGCTATAAATATTTTGGAAATAGGCTGTTCGTATCAAAATCAGGCTATAGGATTATGGGATACGAATGTGACTTCAAACCGACCCGAATTATTTGCGAAAATGTAAAGAAACGAGATCATAACTGAACGGGCGGCATCAACAATTTGACTGAAGGACATTGCTACGTGTGGACAGACAGAAAAAGTTGACGGACAGCTCGTGTTCATGTTCGTGATTGAACTAACGCGTGCACGTTACAATGAGGGACGTGTGAACTGGCCCTTAGGCGGTCTACTTATTGCCCTTTGTGGAGTCCCTCAACAGCGCGGCACTTCGAATCGCTTTTGTGTACACTAAATGAGGTAGACTGGCGGCAGCGCGGACCTTGTCGGGACTGTGTTGTTGAGCTGGCATAATACAAGTGCTAAGATCTTGCATGTCTCGTCTGTAACACGATCTTGATACGGCAATATGTTGGAGCTGCGCATGTTATCATGACAGACGTAGTTCGTATATTGTACCGATACTAACCTGCCATCGAATATTTTTATAATTCTGTACTTATCTGCCTTTGAGGACCAAATGGTGGCGTGATGTGTGTGCGTGTGTGATGAATGTCCCGTACATGGTTCCGATTTGTCTTCATGTTAAACTTTAAACGATGCCGGACGTTTGTGGCGTGTCCAATATGTCGCCTCTGTATCTAAAGCAGTTAGGAGAGAAGACCGTGAGAAATGACAGTTTTTTAGGAACATCGCGATCATGAAGATAAAAAAAAATGAGTTTTCAAATCTGGTGCTGTGTGAAGGCTAGAGCAGATCGAAGTGTGCTAAGGTGTCACCGATTGGGACATCAGAGCTCAATATGTGCATCGTGACCCGAGCTTGAGAGGCTGCATGGATTTAACCGGTTTGGATAGTGTTGTAGGCGTTTGGTACAACCCTAGAAAACGCTAAAAACTCCATTTTTTTCGCAGCAAAAACCAATTTTTGAACATTTTGACAGTACTCGATCTGAGTTTAACGGCCGAGATTGTTCCAAGTGGGCAAATCACGATGTGGACCGCAGCTACAGCCTTTGTATCGTTGTGAGCCTAGCTAAATTAGCTCTAGGTTCTAATCGATTGTGTTCTTAGTAGAGCTACTGCCTCCACTGGTTGCAAGTTACCGAGAAATTAACCAAGGTAGTGGAGCGATCTTTTTGTCACGCTCCAATGTAGACCTAGTCATGTCATTTTTCAATTCAGTATTGCACGTTCGCTGTACAATTAAATGAATTGTAAATGTTTTAGAAGCTTATTGCGGTGCTTGTGTACGTAATTGTTGTATTGTACGGTCGCTGTCGTGGTGTTGCCACTAGTGTAGGTGCGCCCAAGAAGTGTAGTTGCAATTTGGTGCACACGGGTAAATCTTCAGCTCTCCGTAACAGCTTCTAGCATTATATATATTGCAAAGTTGTGATCAATTTTTGATCTCATTAAATTAACTGCATGGTTTTTTCTTTCCATATTCTGTGTAATTGCATCCTGGTCACAACAAGATCTGCTGGGAAGTAGTGTAGATGTCGCCCGTGCATTACAAAGGTTGTTCCTTATTCGAAAAAGCTGCGCATCACAGCCCCACAATGTGTAAATGAACGACTATAACCTTCACATAAAATAGTTTACTTAAAAAATCGCACTAAGCAATCGAACTGTACATAACACAAGTGTTCATAACATAATACAGGAGCAATATTGGCTAACAAAGCCAAGCTTTACAGCATGAAATAATGTCCAGAATGACTAGGTACAACGTACCATCAGCTGCTAGGCAGCTAACAAATCATACAAGAAATGCTCACAAGAATCTAGAGCCCTCGCAGAATAGCGAGCACGACCCGCGTATAACAAAACAAGAACCTGAGTAACTGGCATCGATACCGCCTCGACTGAGCACCAGACAGCCTGGCGTTCGCTGTACTGGAAGTAATAAAAGAACACGACTATGCGGCTCTCCTTCATACACTGAACTCTGTACACGTGTAGCACAACAGCTTCGCCAAACTCGCCACTGCATAAACAACTGCCGATTGCAAGGCTGTGCATGCTTCTCCCGTTGGCTATGGATCCTAATGAAATTTACAGTTGTTGGTAATGTTGGAAGACAAAATTATTAAATTTTATTGCTGATCAGTTGGTTCGTTTCTTTGTTTGACTTATGTTTGTTAGAAACATAATTGAAAAATTTATGAATGAATCTCCAAGAAAATTACAGTGTTGATACTATCAAAAGGCACAAATTATTAGATTTTTGTGGTTGATATAAAAAAAAATCATGGTCTCGGCAACAATTTGCATTTTTCGTTGCCTTGCTTGGCGGAGGTATGCGCTCTCAGAGTGCTCTAATGGTATAGTTTAAGCCTCCGTTTCCAGAAACAACAAAGGAGAAATGAGGGACACCAAGTGTGTCGATAGAAACATGGAACAGAATTAAACCGATGCACGAGAGCGTCTTCACACAGGATCAACGCGCATGGGAACAGCAAGTCAGGAAAGAAGAGGAAGAGCAGAAGAAAGTAAGATCAGCAGGAGTATGAAATGGGAGCGACCAATATAAATTCTGTAGTCAAGTCTGTTCTCTCTTCTAGCAACTTGCTCGAACGTACACGATAATGCCTGCAACAGTCGCAAACTTGAAGACGCACAGCTGCCGTACACAGAGCTTTGCTAAACACTGTGTACAAAACTTATGAAATGCAGTAATAACCTTGCCATTATGCTCGGTCTCATCTCTATCTCTTCATAATATATACTTTTCTTCAGCGTTCATTTAAAAATTCATGAATCTAGTGGTCAAATTCCGACAGAAATGCTTAAACGAAAATCAGAGAAAATGATGACCATTTTCTCGTAGGGTGTCTAACACTCATAGACGTACCATTTACGGTGGCCTGCGACACGGAGGGCACTTCGCAGGTCGACATGAACTGCTGCACGCAAGTGACCCTCGGCCCAGGCAATTGGTCACTAGGAATGTCTGCGTAACCCAGCTTACATCACGTAATAACAAAAATACAAAAAATTCAGAGTGATGACACATAAACGAAAAATGCGTAACATAAAAGCAACAGTTAAGAATGAAAATAGATCAAACACTTGCACGTTGAATTACCGAATAAGAAACTATAACACCCTGAAGGGGGTGATAACAGTTACACATGGAAGATGTACTAAGCCTACATCCTTGAGTTTTTGCAGTGATTTTTTAAAGTTATACGAGATCAGTAACTAACTACACATGAAGTCTCGCGGCAAGTCGCTATGCTGCGGCACATCTCAATAATTTACACAGGTAGCACGCTCAGTTTGTACAACAATTCATACTGCACTAATAAGTTTAACTTTTACTACTACTCTCTGGACGTGTGCTGCCACTACTTTCATTACTATTGTCATCAGTATTACTTTCTAATTTACTAACAGTGGTGTCAGAAGATGGTCTCCCCCTTTGAGTGTCATCTTCTTCTTCATCTCGCACATTCATAACATTATCTTCACCACTGCCATAGACGCCAGGGAAATCTGCCATGCACTTGGACATTGTTCTGAAGGTGTCGAGGCAATCGCTGCCTTTGGGATCGGCTTCAGAGTAATGGAAGCAAGTGAAGGCTTCTCGGAACTCCACTCCACACGGCCCTGTGGCCATGCCACCCAGGCACGGGCAGTTCCAGTTGAGGCTGCCATCTTCCAGCACTAATCCAACTGCACACACAAAATAACATACAAAAGTGTTCAATGATTTCACGTATAGTTGCACTTACTATCGGTTATTTGGAGTAAAGTTACAGTACGAGGGTCGTTCTATAAGTGAAGCCTCCTATTATTTTATTCCGTCCGAAGCGGTCCGAGGGGATTGTAAATCGCTTAGGAATAACTGATCCTATGAGCTCATGACCTGAAAGTTGCATCTCTCTGTTGTAGAAATTGACGGTGTGACACTGTAAGAAAGCAATCCCTGTTACACTCGAAGAAAGCAATCCCTGTCACACCGGAAGAAAGCTTCCTGGTCGGAAGCAGACTTGCGACATTGAATTCTTCCACATTGAAAAAAAAAAAACAAAACTGAATCAACATGCACCTGTGCACGGTGGATGTTTACAAACCCGATGCAGTTTATGCCAGTACAGTTAGGAGATGGGTTTGTCGAGACAGAAATGTGAATGACAAAGTGTACGCCGGACACAAGTTTCCTAGTTCACAACGCTAGTCAACGGGAAGCAGACCTAATTACTCAGTTTTGGCACTAACTGCTGCAGGTGGAACTTGAGAGGTAGCTTGAGCTGAAGAACACCTACCTAGCCTAGCTACCGAGTGTAGACGAACTTCATTTAGTAGTCTTAGGTGTATTGACGACTTTCTCTTTTTGTTTCCGCTAATGATGACGCTTCGCATCGAAACGTAGCGTTTAAATTTTAACTTATCGAGGTAAATAACGTTTTATTGACCTCATCACGCACTGAAATGAAAAATTTTAGAATAGTTGAGAAATTAGAAAAGGAAGTCTAGATACAAGAGGTCCACGCACTTTTCTTCATCTCTAATTTCCGCAACTTTCGGAAAGAAGTCTAGTAGGTTTGTAAAGCAGCTTCTTCTATTTCGGAAGCAGTGCTGAGTGTCAGAAATGAGCTGGTGCGTCCACAGATGATCGGTGATGCGCTTCGTCAAGAGGCGTTCGATGGTTTTGCTGATGACCGATGCAAGACTGATTGGTCGATAGTTGCTGGGACTTCTCTTGTCCCCCTCCTTATGTGTCGGAATCAAGTTAGCTAGTTTCCAATTATGGGGAACTTCTCCCGTTTGTAGAGACCGATTGAATATTTCGAGCAGCGGCTTTAATATGACTGGATCGATTTCCCATAGAACACGGGGAGAAAGACTATCTGGGATAGGGGATTTGCACACATTCAGGTGGGTCAGTTCTTGAAGGATCTCGATCTCCGTGAAAACAAATGTGTTTATGGGAGCAACTAGCATCGGTGTTGGTTCAGGAATATTCGTAACATTTTCAATAGTAAATACAGAGGTAAAATATTCGTTCAGGATAGTGGCTTTGTCTCTTAGGCTATTGGTGATTCCACCGTAAGTCTGTTGAGCGGACCTATGGTTTCTTTTTTGAGTCGTCTTTCGTCAACATATTTATACAATGTCCTTGATTTACGTTTTGCGATAGCGGCTACGGAAACTTCTTTTTCCCCTTTAGTAGTCCTGATTATTGTCGTCACATCCCTACATGCCTTTATGTGACAGGACCTTTTCTCTTCTGTTGGATTACGCTTCCAGGTTTTGTAACGCACTTGTTGCCTTGCAATGCAGCGTTTGACTGTCCGATTTATCCAGAGGGGATCATTGCTTATACGAACTCGCTTATTTGGGATGTGTCGTTCAGCTGCTCTCAGTATGCTCGTCTTCAAAAGATATGAGCATTGTTCTACACTGGCGTCTCTCATCGGGGTTTCGAAGTCAGTTGTTTCTATGTCAGTGGCCATTTCCTGAAAATTCGCTCGTCGATAGTCTGGCAGCTTGAGAAGACTCGCATTAGTGGTGAATTCATTGCCAGTTTTGAGCGTAAATTCAATCATGTTGTGGTCTCCAAGCCGGTCTAGGTCAACAATTTCACAATCAGGGGTGGAGAATACCAGATCTATAATATTACCGTATCTCGTAGGTTCATTAAAGTGCTAGGTCAGGTGGTTGTGGCGGAGGAGTTTGAGCAGTTTACTGCCTGAAGCTGGAAGAGCAAGAACTGCATTCAGTGTTACTAGTGATTAGAAATATTCTTTGCCCACAGTCAATATTGCTTCTAATGAATATGGACGTCTGTATCCAACATACTCGAGAGTGGCATATAACTCGGACAAAACTTGTTCTGTTGAACGAAGAACCTAAAATGGAGAAAAACCATTTACTGCCAAAAAATCATCGTGGTTTTTACGCTCGTGCTGACAGCTGAAGAATATCTTACCATTTGCCTCGATAATTATTCAGTCAAATAAGACGATCTGTGTAAACTAAAGGCGACTGAAGTTTGGATGGAGAAGACCTCAGAAGAGGGTACACATCACGATGGAAGAGATTGTTCAGAGAAGCTGTATGCATCTGCATCGAGTGGACTTCAAATTTATTTATTTATTTTCAATCGAAACAACCTACTACAATAGTATTATGGAGGTTACAAGCTTCATTAGAAGCTTTTTGAGCACATAAAACCTACTAAGTCGTACAAAGTTAATATTATTGTTCTATTATGATGTTCAAGCTTCCCTAGACAGAACTATTGTGATTTAAGAGAGGAGAAGGAAGGGATACGCAGAACGTCTATAGAAGCGTGGAATCCATGCACGAGAGAGGACAAACGCGCATGGAAACAGCAAGTCGGGAAAGAAGAGGAAACAGATTGATTGTATGATCAGTAGGAGTACGGAATCAGGAAGAAAGCAAAGTGGTCACGAAAGACAGACACCCCAAAGGCCAAGCTAATTGTTAAGGAAACCTACACAAACGCCTTAGGGGCGCTGCTTCCCATAACATAGGATGGGCGAACCTTGCTAACCTGACCCTATGGCCAATGACCAATCCTATACCCCGTGCGGGGAACTGCTCAGAATATATTCGGAGGAAGTACACGTATGATATACATCGCAGGGTAATAAAAACTGCAAGAAAAACAAGACAACAATATAGAAAAAAAATCTCAGTCGTAGGACTGCAGTAAAAATTCCCTCCAGGCGCGCTTAAATTTGCTGCTACTGCCAGCAAACCTTATTTCACAAGGTATGGTATTCCAGAACTGTGGCCCTGAGTAAGACAGGGACCGCTGCGACCACGAGAGCCTCTGGAACTCAGGGACCGCACAACTCCCATTCCTAGTCCCATAAGCATATCGCGGGCACGTTAGGCCTCCACTTCGGTACAGTTTATACATGTGGATGCCAAGCAAGTATTCGTGAATATCGTAGAGTTTTAGAACTTTAGTTGTACGAAATAAAGGGTCGGTGTGAGCTAAGTAGTGTTGACCAGTTATGAGTCAGACAATTCGCTTCTGCAAAACAACGAGCTTGTCCAGATGACATGTCAAAGAAAGACCGGCATCAGATATCCTGTTCGAGTGCCATCAGCAAACAACCTGGAATATTTTCTACCTATCAGTTTCCTATGAAGCTTGGCAGGATCAACACAGTCTTATAGCCGATGATTAAACTGAGGAAGCCAGGAAGGCCAGAGCTATTTTTTGCCTATTTCGTTAAGAGAGTGACACCGAACATATAAATATATATATTTCTAAACGCATGACGGTTATTCTTAGTATTAGATTAGACTAGTGGATCCGTGCGTGAAAATATCACGCAATAATATATGTATTTGCTTAATATAGCCCAGTGCGGAATTTTCTTTTCTTTGCTTGCTTCTTCCTTATCACAAAAAGTTTGTGGTGACACTTCTTCATTGATTGTACTTTCCTTACTAAAATCCATATAGAGGAAAACGCTACGACGGCCAAATCAAATTATCGTAAGAGATGCGTGCTTTCTACTAAGCAGTACACTTCAGTTCGTCTTCAGCACAGTCCTTCCTTTCCTTAGATGACATGCAAAAAAAACTATATTAGTAAACACTGAAACATCACTGAATTTCATTTCTGCTGGGTATCCAAAATACACAGTGAGATAGCTTCAGCGTAACAAAATTTTCTCGTCCAAGAAGTTGGAATAAATAATTGTTATGCGTACTGCACCGGGAAAAATTGGTTCCTCTACGCTTCGCTGATTTTTTACTAAATGTGTAGCTACATCGTAAAACAAAAGAAAATATAATTTCGATGTAGAGAAAAAGCAATGACTATCAGACTCCACGGGAATGACAAGAGAAGCTGGAAGAGCAAAAACTGCATTCATTGTTACTAACGATTTGCGAAGTTTTTTGCCCACAATTGATATTGCTTCTAATAAATACGGAGCTTTAGCTTTGTATCCAAGATACTCGAGGGTGGCATATAACTCGGACTCGGAGTAAACTTGTTCTGTTGCAAGAAGAACCCAAAATGTGCAAGAAGAACCCAAAATGGAGAAAACAATTTGCTGCCAAGAAATCATCGTGGCATTTACGCGCGTGCTGATCGCCGAAGAATATCTTACCATTTGTCTTGATTTATGTAGTCAAAATAAAACGACCAGTGTAAACTAAGGGCAGCTGAAGTTTGAAAGAAGAAAACTTCAGGACAGGCGGAGTACGCATCACGACGGAAGAGATTGTTTAGAGAAGCTGTATGCATCTGCATCGAGTGGACTTCAACGTATAGTCAAAGAAAGACCGGATCGGAATCATCAGCAGATATACTGCTCCAGTGCCACCATCAGCAACCTGAAATATTTTCTACCTATCAGTTTCCTACAGTATGAAGCATGGCAGGATCACCACAGCCTTCAAGCAGATGAATACACTGATGAAACCAGGAAGCCCAGAGCTAATTTTTGACTATTTCGTTGAAAGCGCGACACCGAACACATAAATATATACATATATATTTATAAGACACGACGGTCATTCTTAGTATTAGATTAGATGAGAACTCATTAAGTTCTATTCTTTTGAAATTAAAAAAAAACCGTCTATATTTATATATTTTCTATTATCTCAGAAACTAAGGCCTGAATCAAATGTTTGTAGGAGCAAAATGTGTTTCTTTTGCAAATATACATATATGGTACTATGCAAATTTTAAAACAATCGGTTCACATCGATAATTCTGCCCCCTCCCAAAATGTACCAGGTTTGAAAGTTCTACCCAATTTTTTTAATATCCTCATGTTCTCAATGTAATGTCCCAAATGATGCAAAATATCGTTGTATATGTACAATACTCCTAGCATCTTCAACTTAATACATGTGTATACAAACAAAAATTATTTGGACATGTTTAATGTTTACATCAAATATCTACTTGTTGGACCAAGGAGTCGGAGTCGAGGGTCAGAAGTCAGAGTTGGACCTTGAACCATCCGACTCCGCAACCCTACTGCATGGTACTGGGCTGCATAAGGTACTCCAATCAATTTGGGGGAGGTTGAAGTCTCCCATTAGAATGGTGTCATTCGGAGTATTCAGTGCATTTTCGATCTTGTTGTAAAGTGCTGCATCAGTTTCAGTGGTACTGCGAGGGCTCCTATAGGCGAGCGTAATATTTACAGACTGTCGAATGCCGAGACGAGCATGGATAGTGATGAATTCGTATTCTTTAGTTGCTGCAACACCTTTACAGAGGGGATTGAGGTTTTCCTCGACATATACGATTGAATCCCCTCCCCTCCTCTGCCAGCCTCTGTGGGTCGCTCTATGTTGGACAGTTTGTAGCCTTTCGATGCAACTTCTGCTTCCTGATTCTCGTTTGAAAGGTTGATCCATGTTTCATTGAGTGCGATAATATCATACACAAGAGTGACTGCTATAGCGTGCAGTTCATTCATTTTGTCTGTCATGCTCTGAACGTTGCCAAATAAGAATTTGACGCTGGTGTTTGCATTACTTCTCCGAGTCAGTGGTATGCTTGAAGTGTCCGATTGCTGGGACAAGATAGAGGCGTGAGATGAGCAGGAGTATTGTCAGTAGCGCTTGTCTGAAGTTGAGCAAGGGAAGAGTTCTGTATTTGGGCTCGACTGTTGTCAGATTGTTTTACGTCCGCAGCTATCTGGCGGACGACAGGTCGTTTCCCGCCGAGTTAGCCATACTTCTGGTTATTCTGGTTTGTGGTGGCTGGCAAGAGTTCATCTTCGGAGGAACATTCCTAACACCTAACTTTCGGGTACTGCAATTCCCTTCATGCGTTGGTATGCTAGATGTTCTTGGGATTTCCGTTTTTTCCTAGGAAATGCTTGTTGGACTCGCGCGTTCAGAATTGAATAAATCAAGGTCGGTTTGGCGGGCGTTGGTATGTTGTACATTAGTGCCTTCTAACGCATTGCGGTTCATCGGTACGAGGGTAGAGACTATGGACGGTAGGAGAAGTGGAAGACCTTACAGTATTCATTGCAAAAATTTGATGGTCGACTGGCGATCAATGGCTCCTAGTCATTTAACCACCAAACGAATCAACCCTTCCAGAGCCAAGGGTAGCAAAATATCCCGTGCATAAACACGAGTTTCCAAGTTTTTCACTATCGTTAAAACTCATCTTGACCATTTCCTGGACGCATTTAGTGTGATGAATGGAAGTTATAGGTATTCCCTTCTGACTGTCTAATACACACTGCCTTTGATTACAGATCAATGACGAGCTGTACTGAACGCGTTTACACGCAATTATGCGTATATATGTGGGTGGGTGTGCCAGAATTGGCACAGCGAGCAGCAGAAGTAGATTTACGGAATAGTTACAGAAATAGAAGATGTAATTTGTGTTTGTACCGTATCTGGCATGCGGGGCAGGACAGTGCTGAGTAAGGATGAACAGTAGGAAATAAGATAGTTTGATAATACAAAATCATGTTCAAGTAACCTAGTCCCAAAAATATAAAATAATGCTAACGTAACTTACTATATAACAATAGGTATATATAAGCCATGGTGTACCTTACCTTTCAAGAATCGGACCCGCCACTCACGACGTAGGTAAGAGCTTTACTGTGACCTCGCTGCCTACGGCTATGAATCACAGTGTAGTGTAGTTATTCCATTACGAGTATATTCCAGTTTCTGCACATTATCGGCGCTTAGCAAATCTTTTTTACATCTACACTAAAAAAAACGAAGCTGACCAAACTTGAAGTATTGTGAAGCTGTTGCGTATATTTCCGCTGCGTTTCTCACATCTTCGGCCGCAGGAAGACGCAGACGTTAGCTGCCGACCACTCTACTGACTGCGGTATTTACTAACGCGGAGATTCAGAAATCGTCCGGCCTAATTATCGAAACCCCTCTGCCTGCAATTCCATATAGTGCACTCATTCAACTCCACTGCAGTTTCGGTACATTCATCAGTAAGTAATTTGTACCTCCAAATGAAAAAAATGAAGCCGCTGTGCACGGTTTTGCCACATTTATTACAACACTAGACTACCCGTGACCCGTTGGGTCGTCATCACGATCGTCTTGCCTGCCTTTTGTACCCATTTTGCTTCCTTCTCACCTGTAACTTATACTAATCTTTCTTCCATCTGTTCTTCTTTCCCAACTTGC
>LQNS02276866.1:159763-170696 GCA_001587735.2 Parhyale hawaiensis
CATCGAATTTCTTCCCTATCTAAAAGTGAAGAAGATGTGTCAAACAAGATGACAAGACACAAGACACAAGATCACAAGACACAAGCAAGACCGGTTCACAGACTTTTAGTATAATATAGATAATGGCAATAGCTCATAGAGGATCGGGGTGTAAATCCCGGTGTCTTTTTGGGAATGGGCCTTTTGGTTCGTCTACTGCCGCCTATCTAATCTAATCTTACGCCGTAGAACAATACTGACGTTGTGCTGCTGACCTGACTATAGTTTCACCTGCGTATTTTCAGAAATCTTCCGGCTCTGTTGACGATTAACTGGCAATATTTTAGTTGCAGATAATCTTTTAGTATCTAGCTGAATAAAAAATTAATACGCTCAATTACTTGCTTGATTTCATCCACTTCTCTTTTTACTTTCGTTAAAGAAAGTTACCACGTCCACAGCGGTCAAATTTGCATTATTTTTCTACAACTATTGGCAATTTCGACCTTTTTTTGACTGATACATCGGGTACCGATACCGATAGTATCGGTACACCTCCAGTCGACGAATGTTCAGTAGGCCTAATGCACATTGGGCCAGAGACCCCTCAATCAGATTGAAAGTGAACCCGATAGAACTGCAGCTGGCACCCAACAGCACGATCTGGGAATGACTATTACAAACAAACCACAACACAGCAAGTTGACAAGAGTGTGAAAACAATAAGCAGAGTACTGAAATTTATTTTCCAGGAATTTCGTGTACAAATCCAAAGACATAAACATCCATTTGTAGCTACAAAGCACTAGTGCGCCTGCATATGGAATTAGCGATGCAATTCTGGTTGCCGTATCACAGCAACAATATAGATAAAATGGTATGAATCCAATGCAGAGCAACAAAATTGGTAGGTAATTCAGTTGCAAAACAAGCCTTACAAGAGGGCCTACAGGAAGTGGGACTCATTATTCTTGAACAGACGACTTAGGGTGGCAAATAATAGAAATAATCATGAACTTGAATGGCTTCAATGACGTGCCTACAACGGGACTTTATAAGAGACACAATAATGACTGCCTGTGAAACAACGGTCAAAAACCCAAACATAAAGATATAAGAAGTACTTTATGCCAGTTTTTCTGGATTTCCTAGTGAATATCCGGAACAGATTTCCCTCTAAAATTGTCGGTGCAGAGCCGCATTCAGTCAATGTATTCAAAAATTGTCTTGATAAGCATTGGGGACACCGCCCTTCACAGCTTCAAATAGCTAGGTACCTCTTTCAGGAGTTACAGCCCCTATTGACCAAAGCTTCAGAGGCCGCCTTAATCCATTAGCTGTCTGTCAAGCCCCACACTAATTTAAACGTCTCCAAAGTCCAAACTCCACTAAGCTGCAGCAAGAAATTGTGCTTTCATGATCTTTTCTTTTTGCTGAGCTTCTTCTTTTCTTTATTTCTTTTTCACATAGCTTAAAAGGCTATACATCAGCTACTGACACAATGGCAACAGCTCATATGGGGCTGGAGCGTAAGTCCCGGCTGCTCTCTGGGAACTGGGACGGGGCCTGTTGGTCTGTCTACTGTCAGATATCTAATCTAATCTATCTACCCGAACCTCCTGAAATTCATTCTTGTGTAACTAGCCTACAAAAATAACCATAAATTGCTGAACCTCTCATCTCTCCAAAACTCTTGTAGGTAAGAGAACCATTGTCTCCTTGTTTCAATGTCCAGTACCACATTCAGACCCATTCTAGCAGTGGTTATGGTAGCATATAGAACTATGTTCGCTATCGAGCTTTTCATTACATCATCAGCACCGTCCACTAACGTGACCAACATATCTAATCACAAAACATTTTTCTGCTTTTATCCCACGTCTACAAGCAAAGCTAAATGACTTGATGTTGACCTGCCAAAGTTCCCTCCTAGATCAAAGTCATCAATGCTTGAGTAGGTACCTGATGCTAGAGTTTGATTGAAGCTTAATGATGTAGCTGACAGTCAACTTGAATATTCAAAGTCTATAACTATGCACTGTCACGTCAGTATTTACAAAACCAACAGCAGATAAATTCAACACACTAACCTGATTCTTCATCATCAGGAAGGTTAATGGTAGATGGTGTATTGTGGTCTTCCTCCGTCACAAAGATTATCTTGTCCTTCCCTGCTATGAGAAAAGTACCATAAGTCAATTAGTAACTCGGGATGAAAAAAAAAATGAATCCATAATCATTTTAGAATCCTCAATGCTAAAAACATATCTACTTTAAATCTTGCAGTTTATATTCACCCAAGACCACTGGTGAAAATGAACATGCTTGGGGTGAAGTTCAACATGAAACCTCACATTTTGTTTTAGAAATGCTCAATACATTCACTACTTCTTCAAGGTTAATGCCAGGAAGCAAAGAATGTAACGGAAAGACTCACAAGAAACTTGCATCATTAAGTGACGTCAACCTCAACGAACAGTACGGCTGAGCAGCCTACAAGTTTTTAATTATTTCCGCCACAAAAATTGTCGTAAGTAGCAAATTTCATCCCCTAAGCACACTTATAAATGAAGGGCACATAGGGTAACATATCTAGTACCCATCCATCATGCTAGTAGCCGTCCACTTGGGTTTGAACACTTCCTGTGTAAAAACTAGCAGTGCTAGAAAGCCGTACCTACATAGGCTTAAACTGTAGGCTAAATAGTACCCTACAGTTTGAGCCTATTTACGGCTCTCTAGTACTGCTAGTTTTCACACAGGAAGTTGTTAAAGCCAAGTGGACGGCTACTAGCATGGTGGACGGGTACTAGACACGTTACCCTATACCGGTACTAATTAAATAATTGCCGTATCAATAGAAAATGGCAGTGGAGACAGGTGGAAACTTTCACAGCACTAGTGGCGAAACTTGGGCCGGCATGGCGTCCGGAACTAACTTCTTTTTTGAACAGAAATCTTATTTACACTTCATATTCAGTTCACACTGCTCTTCATGGAACTTACTTCAACAAATCGCAGTATTTTTTCGTCTTAATTCATTCTATCTCCCGCTCCTGACTGGCCAGAAACTTGAGCTGCACCCACACATAACAAAACTTTGTAAAATGTTATCAATTGCCGTACAGAAAGTTCGAGCAATGACTGTAACTGTGGTTTCCCTCGCGTACAAAAGAGAGTATGACGCTTCTTATATTTGTTGCAAATGATAAGAACCCGACGGACTAAGGCCCGAGTTCCTGCACTCACATACTTCGACTCGTCAATGTGACGTCACTCGGCTACACGCGGTCACGACTAAGTTTTATTTTAGTCCTATTGAGTCCTCCCGTAACACTCTATGCTTCCTGGTTAATGCTTTCTTTTATGCTGCAGCACCATGCGTTTGACACAAGTTATTCAGATTCTGAACTTACAATTACATTTTGAGCATTCCAAGATTTCAACAATGGGTAAATCTAAACAATCCACAGAGCTACTTTCAGAAAAATTCCCATTCCTACTATCTCTAAATCATATAGAAAAACGTATCTTATTACGTACCTACGGAATCTTAGGGCCCATCGACTCTTTTTTTTAACGAGTTCACTTATCCAATTGTCCAAGTGTGTTACTGTGCCACAGAAACAACAGGAAAATGCACTGTTTTATAAGCAATAATTCACTCCAAATTTAGAGAGATATCGTAACTAGCCTCGTGACACTTGCAGAGGATGCGGATTTGATGGCCAACATTTTATTATTAAGATAAGGCTACACGAAACTGGCGATGTGAGAACAGAGGGAACTCCATAAGGTTATCAACCCCCACGCAACCAGCCCAGCAAGAGAAAAAGAAAGGGAAAATTAGAGACCACAGAATCACTCTGTTAACAGGATAAAGTTACTTGAAGCTGCTTATACCCGCAGCAGCAAAGGCAAAACAATCAAGACTATCATTCTCCACACATCCACATATGATGGAAAAAACGAATGAAAATACTGGCTTGTACGACATCGTACCAGGATGCATGAGTCTGAACCCTGGACATTCTGGGTGATGGTAAGTGATGGTGATCGTGTACGCGCGATGCCGGTGCTTATGCGCAGTGCCGTGACTGTGAGAGTTTTGACAGTTTATACGTTGCAATTGCAAGCATGGCGAGAGGGTTGCGCTGCTCTCTAAGCAAGCAATATGGCTGCAGACTCGCCTACCGGACAGAGAGTCCTACGTACAGTTGAGAATAGTGCCGAGATTTCTGATGGAAGGGATTTTAAGTGGCCAGATGCTAATGGTCAGCCTAAAGGAAAAGCCACGCTAATGAGGGGTCGCATTATTAGGCGTGGAAGAAACTTGGGCAAAAACATTAAATTAAACTTACCTAATGCTAAAATCCACTAATTAAATAATTATTTCATAACATTCTATCTACGAAATTGTTTTTGAATATGTTTATTTTCAAATATAAGTTGAAATTTAAGTGTGCTTTATCATTAATACCTGTTCATGCTCTCGTGGGACTTATGACAACAAAGTGGTAAACACCTTCTCTGTTATATAGTTATGTGTTCCATATTACTGAGTTCTGTTATAGCGTACAACCTCTTCCTATAGAAAATGCTCTTATTAGGCTATCAGTAAAATATCATAATAATAATATTTATTTCTCATCTGGAGACTGTGTCCAACAAGGTTAGGACACAGTATCCTTTGGTTTTCATGCTTTGTACTAACATAAGAATAATACTAAAAAGTAACATAGGAGACAATTGGCATAAAATTAGCAGTGAATCTACTAGAGCAAGGCCCGCATCTAAATAAGGAGATGATACTGACACTATTTTCCGTAAAGAGGGGCGTTGGTTACACAGAAGTGATGTGTATTTTTTTTTTTAGATTATGAAATACAGTATGCAGCCTAAAGTGAGCTAGAGCGACTAGTTGCGGATTAAAACATGTTCCGTTTATAGGGATTTAAAAAGAAAAAGAAGGTGCGATGGGAAATTTAGAATATATAGACCAGCTAACCATATTCAGGAGTGAGTGAGAACCAGACATGAATTCCAAGAAATAGCTAGTAATGCTAATAATGGAACAAAATTTTATTAAAATAGAATAGATAGATTATATTACAGTGAAAGACGCTGCATATTTCCAATTTAATTCAATTATATAACGGTGATTTCCCTATTTGTGATAGACAAGGATTTATATATGTAAAACAGCCTGTGGGGCATTAGAAAAGAACAGTAAGCAGAGATCACGTTAGAAGATATGAAATAACTAAGATGTTTGCTATGCTCGAGAGTGTCTGTCACGGTTACCTTAAGAATTTTAGCAAAGAAGCAGAGTGAAAATAAATCATTTTCTCATACGTATGGATGCGGTACTCAACATATTAGGAGGATGCAGCACCATGAGTGTTTAATTCTTAGTCTTAAAGCTAACACCGTAAGTCCGTAACATGAGTGTTTTTATCTTTATGCTTAAAGCTAACACGGGGCAAAAATAGCCAGACGCCAGATTTTGTTTACAGTCTTCATTCTATATATAAAAACCAAGTTAGTGTTTTTCAGTGCTTTCGGAGATAAAATCTATGAATCACTACCAAGAGTAAATGCTTACTCAAGTACAATGGCAACACTGTAATGCTATTCATACAGTTTAGTGTTACTATCATGCATTGTGACTTTTGGCATTGACTGTAGGTACCTAATATTTAGTTTACTCTAAATAATTTTATTGCGTAACTATATACTATACATGGTATATAATAAATGAGTACATCTGAATCTATGAGTATCACAGTTTTTAAAATTAAATTTCCAATATAATCTTAAACTTATGTAGTCCTACTCGTTCCCATGAGAAGTAACCTATAATTGTTCATTTTTTTATCACTGAAAATCCCAAATAAAAGAGTATTGATAACATTTCTACAAAACAAACCCCGATACCTAGTAAACCACATCTGCAAAAGCATCAAGTTAAATTAATAACATTTTCTGTAAGGTATATATAACACTCATTACAGAGTATTATTATATGTATAGTCTACATGCTTTTTTGCCATGACATAAAGTGTGATTATGAGCATCTGGTCACTGAAAATCCCATCCATCCACTAGAAAACTCAGCACTATTTACAATTGTTTGTAGGACTCTCTGTTGCGCAATGCATAAACTGTACGGCTCTTGTTGGCACACACGCACCGCGCGTACACGATCACCATCACTTACCATCACCCAGAATGTCCAGGGTTCAGACTCGTGCTACCAGGACAAGCTCATACAGAGCACCAATAAGCCGAGCAGCACCTGAGAAAACGGCTACAGAAGAAAAACCACCAGTGGATGACTGGGGCAAATATTTATTTTATAGGAAAAGCAGACCCCACCAACTCAGCGACGGTCCGCCAGAGCACAAGGCACAGCACCATCTAGTATAACAGCACATCGACGAACCACTCTTGTCAAGCAAACTCAAAAAACAATTGGCAGCAGAACCTCACATAAAGAGCAGTATTCTGAAAGGGAGAGAACATAGCAACTAAAGCAGCGACGTAACAACTCTAATAAAACACCCTCCAAGCACGTTGCATACGACCAATTTTATGCAGCAATCATGTAGCAACTGAATGGATGTGGGACTCAAATGTGAACTTTGGATCAAAATTGACACCAAAGATTTGGAGGTCATTTACTGCAGGACATGACACACCATCCAGTATGAGTAAAGGGAAAGAAGGTCTCACTGTACGTGAACTAGATACAAACATATTTTTAGTCTAACGTGCATATAATCTCACCCCCCTCACAGAACACCAGGAATCAATCACCTCCAAATCACGCTGAATGGACGCCGAAAGCTCCTACCTATTACTAGGATTCTCACAAACAGCCAGCAAAGTAACATCATCAGCATCCCCAACAAGCAAATTATGCACAAGATCAAGCAAGTCTGCAGTATATACGATGAACAAAAAGGGGTCAGAACATTATCCTGTGGAACACCAGATACCACATCCAAAAACTCACTAGGCTACTCTTCGTATTAACAACTACACATTCACATTTACCAGACAACTGACTACAACTGAGAAAATTGAACCACCAACACCAATCAATCTTAATTTGTCACAGCTTCACACGCCTCTTTCGGCTGCCTCTTTGTGGCTATGCATTTTATTGTCACACACGCATCTTGCTTTTATTAATAATAATAAACTTTATTTAATACTCATGTTTTCATTTCTACGTTAGAATCAAAGGACATGACATGTTTGACTAAGATTCTAGACATCATTGCGTTCCTTTGCTTGGTAGTTAACTCCACATGCCGATACGATTTAGTAGACGGGCGTCCGAAGTCACCCCACAAAAAACAAGACACAAAAATAATTTTTTTGAGCACTCAAAATAGACATATTTTTAAACAAACTGTAAAATGTCTCGAAGTGGAAGCTCATCATATTGATTGCCATAGGTGGTGGTATGCTCACTTTCACTCCTGACTGCACCAATTTTTCTGCCCCGGTGAAGTTATTTTGATAGGAAAAAAATTGATGGTTTACCACTCCTTACTTTGGATTTTTTTTCATGTACAAAGCCTTATTGCAGGACCCCAAGACATCTACCTAAGATTGCTCAGGTATTAATCTTTCATTCATGAGCAATAGTTTCCTTACACCATTTATAGCATTTGCTTGGATCTTCATTGTCCAATCTTTTTCTTGAACTGTCCGAAGTCACCCCCTGTCCGAAGTCACTCCATTCAACAGTACTCTTGCTTTTTTTTTTTTGACTTAGCCAAAAATGCAAGGTATGCTCTTGTGTAAGCATAAGAGCTATCTTGTTGGTAGTTGTTCTGTACTTAGTCTAGTATCTTAGTATAGATTGCAGTACTATATCGTATCATACTAACACTTTACTTGTACATGTTAGTAAAAGAAAAACTCTGAATCTGTTTCCTTTGCAGGTGATAGAGTTAGTTCATCTCAAATTTTTTTTTGCCCCCCTCTCCCCTCCCCCTCCGTAGCTATATAAGTAGGCACCTGACCCCCTGAGCCTCATTCCGGACGTCGAGCGAACATCTCGCTACTAAAGAGCCCAGAACTACGGGCTTTAGGAAGGTTGTACCTCCAGAGGTACTCTGCCTTTCACTTACCACTGCAAAATTGTTCATTGGAACATTCAACCTATTTGCAGTGGCTCGCTTTCAGCAGAGTACCTCTGTCAGATAGCACCGACTTACCAACAGCGTAGCTTGCAGAGCAGGGAGGGTTCTGTGGCAACTCCTGATGTGGAGGGTGCCGTAAAAGTGCTTAAGCTTACCCTGATCTGAGTTTATTATTCCTGTCCGTGGAGGTCTTCCTATTGACCTACCACAGATTTGATTCCACACTTGCGTATCTATGTACCTTCTGTCCTTTTGTGTGGACAACAGAACTCTAATTGCTGGTATCTTAAAACTCTCTCTCCTGTGTGAGTTACCATGAGGGAGCTGTCTGCTTTGTCTTTTGTCCCCGTCTGAGGGAGTGAGTTTACTCTTACAGATCAGGGCAAGACATTATTAATTAAAAGTAAAGTTTTTTTTAGCAGTCTTTGGTAATAAGTAGCCCGACAAGGGAGACGCTTTATGCTAAAAGGGAAATTGGTCGACTCTTACCACAGCTGCAGCATTCTCAGCCCAAGGAAACTATTCAAAAGTTTCGGCCCTGCAGTCTTCCTGAAGTCATCAGTATTAAGCCTTTTCTAATTTAGACTCCAATTAGAAATATTCCAATCCCCACTGCAGACTCCTGCCAAGTTTTCTGACGGTAAAAAAGCGTATCAGAAATTCAGACCAAGTCCCCTGGGTGGCGGGGCTTATCAAAAAGGCACATTGGAGCAGAGAGATTTTTAAAAGCCCTGTTGATACTCCAGGACCTTAGTTTCCAATATCGAGAATTATATTTCCGATGAAAGGGGAAGTTGGTTGAATTCAGCTTTTGAATAAAATATTCAATAACCTCCCGCTGGGCTCCTGCCTGTTCTCTGGTAGCTAATACCTACGCTAAGCCCGGGAGACCAACTAATTCCATTTGGTGGGTGGAATTCCAGTATGTTTGCCGAATCCAGAAGACCAAGAACGAAAAGTGAGCCCTTGTCCTTTTATCCCGAAATCTTCCTAAAAAATTTTTTAAATCTCTACAAAATCCAATTTCCAAAGTTCTTCCGAGAATCAACAGGCACTACGCAATAGGGGACTAAGTCCCTATTACTCAGAATTATGTTAGCAAAACGTAAAAGTCGCTTCACTTGAATTAGAGGCTAGGACTCAATGAACCTTTTCAAAATATTCCAAATCCCAACGTCGGGACTCCGAAAAATTTCAAAGTATGCGGGCTCCTATGTCCCTGAGGCTAAGTCTCCTAGGACAGTAGGACTACCTCAAAATTTTTCTAACTGTCCAGGTAGAATACAAAAAATTTTCTCAAATCCAAAGCGCTGTCCTGTTTCAGAGTTAAAGTAAAAGGTAACCGAGGTAACAATACGCTTTCTGACACTAGTCTCTTGAATCTTTTCAAAGTTCCTTGGGCACTAGGGTAGAGGAGAGCTGGAGTTGGGAGATGTTGACTCTGCCTTGACGAATGCGTCTGGTGTCAGAGCCAATAAGACAGTAGCGGAAAGCGCCCTTTATTCTTTCCTGCCGGGCCCGCTCAGGTAGGATAGACACACCAACAGGTTCACCGTGGCCGAAGGTTTTCCTCCAGCAAAAGGTTACTTACCAGGCACGGAAGCCTATACCGCACGAATGGGACGCACTAAGTCTCCAAGAGGGGCAGTTGAGAAGTTTCTCAACTCCCCAAGGACGAATCTTGACCTCTTTTTCCATGTCTAACATGATTACATCCCTAGCGTATGGGTCTTTCTCCGTTCCCAAATCCTGAATTTAAGCGTGCTTGCACGTCAGTGTAGCCACGCCTTGTATAACGTCTGGCTGTAAGCAGCTCTCAAATATCACCAGAACTGTCGACCAGCTGGGAGTTATGAGCGAGACTTCTAGTTAGTCTCTGGTTCTCTTCTCAGCTATTGGACGAAACTTCCAACAATTTTCCACTTTTCAATTTTTCAAATAGCGAATCTGATTCTGCGAGTGTAAACTCAAAAATCCAGGTATCTTCTTTTCCCCAGTTCAAAATTCCACATGGTTTCAAGGGGGAAAAACTAATAAAAAATTTCCCAAAACTTCCAAGTGTTTCGGTGAAGTTCAGAATTTAATTCAAACTGAATTTAAATTAACGTCTTTGTCAGACTATACGTCTTAGAAGATTTCCAATTATAGACGAAATCAATCAGTATAACTGCCATCAGTATCTGGTAGAGTTGGAACCCAGTCCAAATGAAGGACTACATACAAACTTCAAAGATCCGAAGGCCGTCAGGAACTAAGGAACCTCTGAAAAACCTAAGTCCCCACCAGAGTTTAGGTTAAGTTGTTACCGTGTGTCATTTTCCTTATTTAGTTACCTGCTTTCATTAGCTCAAAGTATCCAGCTTCTTAATTGTATTCAGTAATCGTTTTTGTTTTTGTCATTAAATTATCATTTATTTTTCCAACTTCAATTCAAAATGTTTTTCTTATCTTTGCAGCTCTCTCCATTAATTCAATTCAGTCTTTGTATTAAGTTCACTCATACTTAATTACCTAAGCATTATATTAAGTTAGTGATAACCATCAGTGCCAGGTGAGTTGCCTTCTGTTCTCATGCTTTGGTATGCATGTGGGAATGTGTTTAAATTGTGTTTGCACATAAGCTGCTTCTTTGTATATATATATATACATATGTTGAAATGCATTTCTTTTGCACTGCTGTACATAGCTTTTTATTTCATGGAGCATTCTGGTTTATTGATTCTTCTTTTTGGTATTCTCTGTTTTGTTCATTTTGCAATTTGCTTTATGATTGATTTTCTTTATTTGCACTTTTA
>LQNS02276866.1:260936-273846 GCA_001587735.2 Parhyale hawaiensis
TGCAACTTTATTAGCTTTTGTTTTCTGTTTTATGTTGCCCAAAAAGTTTGTTAAACTTTCAGTGGCTACACAGATGCATTATTCTATAGTGTATTACTACTTTACCAAATACTTGTAACATGAAATGTGTCTGTGTGTAATAAACCTATCAAACCTATCAAACCCCTGGTGTCGCTGCTCTCCAAAACATATGGTGGGTGAACCTACCCTAACCTAATCCTTTGATCCATCCTATGTTCCCTGAAGGGACGTCCAAAACAACGTAGAAACCATGCACGAAGGTGTTGTATGATCAACGGGCATGTGAACAGCAAGTCGGGAATGAAGAGGATGAGAAGAACAAAATATCAGTAGGAGGATGGATGTGGAAGACAGCAAAGTGGGCACGAAAAAATGAGGTCCTGATGGCCTAACTAAGCATCGACTCCCCTCCCTCCAATAATGAACTAAGCCCCAATATGCCTGTCATGCAGCCAAGATACGCGTATGTATTGCAAAGCCCCTCGATGTTTTTTTTTTTTCAGTTACCAACCACAATACTCTTCAGAGAGGTGAACCTAACTAGCCTAATCTTGTGGCCAATCCTATACCCAAGATATAACCAAAAACAGAACGTCTTAAATTCAAAGAATGAATTTTTTAGTTACCTACCAAGCAAGACAATATTCATCATTGTTTTCACTCAAACTTTTACCATCCTGGATTTACAGCTTGACTACCAGCTGTGCTTAGGGACTTGCTTGTCTGCAGGAATGTGAGGAGTCACTGACAGACACATCGACCATCTCCAGAGTAGGAATCTGCAGAGAGAAAATATAATTAAATGAATGTATTTCTTCATGAAATCACTGATACAAAACTAATTCATTGCCGACAATCGGCTTACGGTCGTGTTGGCCTGCAAGCTGTTAATGGCCTTTTTATTGGATTTTCTTTAGTAGCGTTTCAGGCTTACCTTAGTTGCAAGATGCGTCATTTGGATTGTACTAGGTACCTGTCCTGGGCAGCCCGAGCGTGAAGTATTAATAATAATAATAATAATGGGGCAATACCATCAAGGGCATCAACACCTGGGCCGTCGCCATAGTCCGATATTCTGCTGGCATTATTAACTGGACCAAGAAAGACTGCACCGAAATAGGCATCAAAACCAGGAAGCTCATGACCATGTATCGAGCACTGCACCCAAGATCGTGCGTAGACAGACTTTACATTATCAGAAGAGAGGGGGGCCGTGGTTTCATCAGCGTCGAGGACTGCGTCGAAACGGAAAAACGCTCTCTCTCTCTCTCTCCACACATCATAGAGAGCGACAACCCGTGGGCACACTGCTTAGTCGAGACGAAGTTGCTGAAAGAAACCGAAACGGCTGACCAATTCAAACAGCGACGACGCCTCGATCGAACTAACAAGTGGAAGAGAATGAAGATGTCCGGCCAGTACCTCGAAGCTATTCAGGACAAAATCGTACCAGACGCTTGGAACTGGCTCCTGAGGGGTGAGCTGGAGCGGGAAACAGAAGGCACCATCCTAGCAGCTCAAGAGCAAGCCCTCAGAACCAGGTACATCCAAAACAAGATTGACAATAGAAACGTCCCTTCTACCTGTAGAATTTGCAGGAGCTGTGATAAAACCATCAACCACGTGAGAAGCGATTGCGGAGTACTGGCGCAAAAGGAGTACAAGCGTAGGCACGACAAAGTTGCATGACACCTTCACTGGATTCTCCTGTGGATCCATAACTTCCCGGTCAGTGAGAAGTGGTACGAGCACGAACCCGGGCCCGTGGTTGAAAACAAAGCCGTGCAGATCTACTGGGATAAGAGGATGAAAACTGATAGAGTACTTCACGTCAACCGACCGGACATCGTCGTAAGAGACAAACAGGAGAAGTCGGCCAACCTGATCGACATTTCAATCCCCTTCGACTCCAGAACGTAGACAAGGAAGCGGAGAAGAAGGAAAAGTACCGTGACTTGCCATCGAACTCCTGAGACTGTGGCAGTTGAAGGTGGACGTCGTTCCAGTGGTCATAGGAGCTCTGGGGGCAATGTCCAAGAATCTCAAGACTGCCCTGCGAGAACTCAAGTGCAGCCATCTCCACCCAGGAACCCTCCAGAAGAGCGCTCTGCTCGGAACGGCGCACATCATTCGCAAAGTGCTCTGAGCCTTAGGTCGCGGGATGTGACTCGGGACCGGAGCGTAGAGCCCAACATCGCTCAACCAATCCAAACTTTTGGTTGTGAAATCCCTTGATAATAATAATTATAATTATACTAGTTCTCACTCCTGAATCTTGGAATGTCTGGATATCTACGGCATTGCCGGCAACATCTGCAATCTGACCGTAACCACCGTGCCCAACTGGAAGACCCAGCTCACAAGCGCCAATAAACACATTGGCGAGGTGAGCATCAGGTGTGGAATCTTCCAGAGCGCCTCCCTATCCCCACTACTTTGTTCTGACCATGATCCTCCTCTCCGACAACCTGAAAAAGGTTGGCCAGGGCTACAATTACAGTCGTACTATGAAGCTCAACCACCTACTTTACACGGACGATCTCAAGCTCAACGCCAAATCAAAGGACCAAGTAGAGCAGCTCCTTAATATAGTTCATCAGTACTCTCAAGACGTCAAGATGCAGTTGGGTGTTAGCAAATGCGGAGTCCTTAACATCGAAAGGGGAGAGGTTACTGCGTCAGAGTGAATCACCATCGAAGACGGTACCATCAAGGATATCGAGGAGTCAGGTTACAAGTACCTAAGTGTCATGGAGTACAACACTATTCTCCACAGAACGATGAAAGATTCCATTCGGAAGGAGTACCTCACTCGACTCCGGCTCATCCTGAAATCACAACTGAACGGGGGCAACACCATAAAAGCCATCAACACCTGGGTCGTCCCCGTAGTCCGATATTCTGCTGGCATTATTAACTGGATCAAGAAAGACTGCACCGATATGGACATCAAAACCAGGAAGCACATGACCATCAATCGAGCACTGCACCCAAGATCGTGCGTAGACAGACTTTACATTAACCGAAGAGAGGGGGGCCGTGGCCTCATCAGCGTCGAGGACTGCGTCGAAACGGAAAAACTCGCTCTCTCCCAACACTTCAGAGAGAGAGCGACGACCCGTGGGCACGCTGCTTAGTCGAGGCGAAGTTGCTGAAAGAAACCGAAACGGCTGACCAATTCAAACAGCGACGACGCCTCGATCGAACTAACAAGTGGAAGAGAATGAAGATGTCCGGCCAGTACCTCGGAGCTATTCAGGACAAAATCGTACCAGACGCTTGGAACTGGCTCCTGAGGGGTGAGCTGAAGCGGTAAATAGAAGGCACCATCCTAGCAGCTCATGAGCAAGCCCTCAGAACCAGGTACATCCAAAACAGGATTGTCAATAGAAACGTCCCTTCTACCTGTAGAATTTGCAGGAGCTCTGATAACACCATCAACCACGTGAGAAGCGATTGCGGAGTTCTGGCGCCAAAGGAGTACAACCACAGGCACGGTAAAGTTGCATGACACTCACTGGACCCTCCTGCGGATCCATAACTTCCCGGTCAGTTAGAGGTGGTACGAGCACGAATCCGGGCCCGTGGTTGAAAACGAAGCCGTGCAGATTTACTGGGACAAGAGGATGGAAACCGACAAAGTACTTCACGTCAACCGACCGGACATCGTCGTCAAAGACAAACAGGAAAAGTCGGCCAAACTGATCGACATTTCAATCCCCTTAGACTCCAGAATCGTGGACAAGGAAACGGAGAAGGAAAAGTACCGAGAACTTACCATCGAACTCCAGAGATTGTGGCAGATGAAGGTGGACGTCTTTCCAGTGGTCATAGGAGCTGTGGGGGCAATGTCCAAGAATCTAAAGACTGCCTTCCGAGAGATGAAATGCGGCCATCTCCACCCAGGAACCCTCCAAAAGAGCGCTCTGCTTGGAACAGAGCACATCAATCGAAAAGTGCTCTGAGCCTCAGGTCGCGGGATGTGACCCGGCGCCAGACTGTAGAGCTCAACATCGCTCAACCGATTCACTTTGGGTCGTGAAATCCCCTCGATAATAATTTCTAATAACAAGAGCACTCGAGAGCGTATACCTCCGCCAAGCGAGGCAACGGTAGCATAAAATTCAAATTGGTTCTGAAACCCATAATTTCCTTTGTATGAATTACAAAATCTAATCATTTGTGCCTTTTGATAGTAATAACAACTTGTGCAATGTTCTTGAATATCCGTTCATAGCTTTTTTGAGTTATAGTGCTTAGAAACGTAATGACAGTCATAAGTCAATCACACAAACGAATAAACCGATCTGCACCAAAGTTTAATCATTTATGTCTTTTAACATTACTAACAGCCCCTATGAATTTCATAAAGATCCATTCATTATTTTTTAGTTATTGTGATAATAAAATTAAAAACAGTGACAAACGAAAGAACGAACCAACAGACCATTGCTCAAATTTGGTCATCTACCTAATCTATATACCTAACAACTCATGTTCATTTCTTTAAAATCCATCCCTAACTTCATGAATTATAGCACTGAGAAAAATGAGGCAGCCAAACAAAGAACCAAATGGCTTGACATATCTTCACCAACAGTTAAACATCTGTTTCTCCTAATATATCTAACAATCCCTGTAAATTTGGTTCAAATCGGTTCATAACTTTTTGAGTTATCTTGGTGACAGACAGGCACGACGAGAACATTACCTCCTTGGCGGAGTTAAAAATACTGAAAAAAATACGATGAGAAGCATATTAGAAATTTGGTTACCCACAACGCTCGTTTCGCCGTACCTCGGTTCATCAGGTGGGAGGTCGAAGATGGTTCAATTTCAAGTTCTCATCAAATGCATGCATTATTATCACTATTATTTTTCAGTTCTATTCAGGATTAAGCTCAAAGAAAAGACTGAAGAGCACGGGCCAAGGAGCTAGTGTCACATATTATTAGGAATAAATGCAACTGTAAACTACTGTATGAAAGAGAAAAATTAAAGTTTATTTGTACTGCTTCCTGTGTCACTGACATGTGATACTCCACGACTGTAATTCTTTTTGTTTCTGCGTAGGTTCCTAATCACCATCATAGGCTATGTAATGCATAGCTCAATCAGCAAAGGGAAGAAGAATCAAGATATTTTTAATTGGCTACATTTACAGTAGATACTTGCTAATTTCAAAGCAATGATTAGCCTAACTATCAAAGGAACTGCAGTACCTACTTTATACTGACCTTCACTGAGTGTGTGAGTTTCTCCCTGCTAGTCCATTATGCCCAATATGTGACAATAGGTTCTTCATCTTCAAATGGACTCTATTTTCCCGTAGGAATGAACAAAATCAGTTTGTTTTTTAGCAATTTAAACTAACTAGCAGTATTTTAATATTCATATAATATGATACTACAGAAGTTCATTTTGAAGAAGGTATTGAATTGAGATGTTAACTTCAATCACTTTTTCTATTATATTACTATTACCCCTCTCAAATCAAGTATTTTTATTGACATATTTAGGTCATCTAACGATGCAGCAAATCATTGTCTTGTCCATGGACACCGAAAATGGATGCAACTTTAAAAAAAAAAACAGAAGTACAAGAGAATTCCAATGGGCATCGAGATTTATTCCCAACATGGAAAAATGTCTGGTAAAAAAATAAAGGATTTAATAGACGCACAGCTCAAAAATCGAAATAACGAAGAGAAGGATCATTTAAAAAAAAATATTATTAGTGTTAATGCTCCATTAAACATGTGTCAAGATATATTTAACCTTAAGACTGCACAGAGAAAGTACCACTGAAACTAAAACAATGCAAGAGTTAGTAGAACGATGGAAACGTCATAAAAATTCAGAAGCTAGCTGTAGAGTTCGATCCAGTCACGACGGGCCACCTTCATCCAGCTTATAGCATCTGTTGTAACAGAAAAAACTTTTGTCTCACATTCAAAGAGCCATATATCACGGATATACAATTCAACTGATCTAACTTTCGATGCTGCTCAATAGAGAAAAATATCGGAAATCAACAGATACAGTATATAGAAGTAAACGTCATTAAAAAAAACACTAGTCGAGTAGAAGCCTTTCTATTAATCATGTCCATAATAAAAGATGCAGCAAGTATTACGCTTGTTGAGCAAGGAGTGTGTCACAACTGCCGAAAATTCTCAAAATGAGATTGTGTCATCGTGGTGAACTGACTGAAATCAGACGCATCTTGTATAGGAGCTGGAAGTTATTTCTAAAGATAAGCTCCAGAAATGGTGAGTGCCTTTTTACTGGAGTAAGTGCGTCTGTAGACAACTTTCAGATGGTTACGCAAAAGAGTTCGTCCAATGGTCGCACTCTTACGGGTAAGTTGCACTACTTCAGCGTTCCAAAGAGCACCATGCAATGAGCGTAAACGTATTGGGTTTCTTCTAAATTTAATTTTGAGCAAATTTTTTTCCATTGGAGTTTTTTAAGCAATGGACTAGCATGATTGCGTTTGGTAAATTTGTCATTGAGAGCAACTTTTGCAGCAGAGTTTTGGACTTTTGCACATCTGATGTGCGACAGTCCCGAGCTTTTCCCCAAATTAAATTGCAGTAATTAAAATGTATTTAGTATAAAATCCTTGGATCCTGAGTGAACTTTTGATATCCTAACAAAAGCGTATAAAGAATTTTTTTCAAATTCTGCGGCAATAAAAATTTGGGTTCCACTTGGAACCTTTCGATTCCAAATGGAGAAAAATCATCACAGACATGAACAACGAAGAGCTATTATTGTATTTTCTTCGCCGTCACCTTTGTTTCCACGGCGGACTATAGTAGCAAAAATCTCAATATACAAACACACCGTGGTATTTATTTTATTGCGCTTTGGCATTGTCTTAACTCTGGTCGGGCTCCAGAAATTATCTCCTACATAGTTATAAGCTGGTACACACAACCGTAGCCTGTACACTTCGTAGGTGTTGGTGCNGTTACTTTTAGACAATTCCAGCTATTCTGTGGAACCTGATGTGATGACGTGTCTGACAAAAAATGTTCTTTTCCAGGTGCTACTTGTACGTCTAGAATCAAATAAAATCCAAGAGATAAAAAAAAAAAAAAAAAAAAAAAAAAAAAATGAGATGCTAAATGTCAGAGAGGCTACAATTTATAAATATAAATTAGTTATTGGGCTATCTTTATTTACTTCCAGTATTTTCTTTAAACTACACGCCCGGGCGTCCAGTGATGGGCAGTTAACGCAATGGAAACATCAAGTAACTGCAGATCGTTCGAATCGATGCAAAGGAGGGGCACTAAATAGCCATTCACGGCTGACTTGTACGCTTGCAGACATGTTGGCCTGAAGGCGGATCCCACAAATGGAGGAATTTCATGTCAACGTGGATGCGACTCTGTCCGTCACTGACTTTGATGTATCAACGAACAAGAACAATACTCTTGCACTTAAAACTTACTTTTTTTTCATTAGGATGACGATAATGAATTCTCGTAATGCAGTGCTTTGGGATTTCGATAGTTCAGTGCACCAGTATTTAATTTCTTAACTCCATATAAACGTTTGTAAGTAGTCGTGATTAACTGAGGACAGTTATTTCATGCTAGCGGGACCCGTGTAAATTCCAAGGGTATATGTTGTTTTCTCTTTTGTATGCACAATGAACCTAGGCAACTTTATTAGACACTATCTTAGTTTAAACCTAACGCACTTTGCTTGAGGAGCCTCATCCACCTTGAAGTCGGGTGGCCACGTACGACTCTCGTCGGCGTTGTCAGCATGGAACTAACTCGAATAATCCGGTTACCAAGACGTAGTCACAACTACGTTTTGCACATTATTAACCTGTCCTAAGAATGTAGACAGTTTTAAATGCTACAGATATTTCTACATTATAGTTACTGACAGTTGTAAACTATCGGCTGTTCCTCCAAGTACTGAGCGAGTTAGAAGTCACAAGGGATTTTACTTTTTTTTGCACTTTTATTCAAATATGTCAATGTAAAGCACGGTCGAGGCTATAGATTGACGCCGAAGATTGTCTTATGTGGGCATCCGGCTTTATGTACCTTATCTACTCTAAGATACTTCTCTCTTAATTACTACAGCAGGTCTACTACAACACTCCTCGAATACTTTACCTATCTTAACACGCAATGCTCACCAAAACACACACCATATCTACAATACCCCTTTTTTACCCTAACTTACCTCATCCACAGTGACGTATCTCATTTACTCCAAATTTTTTTTGTCTATTTCAACACACTACAGAAGTTTTAGTCTAATTGTGTTCCTATTCAGCAGACCAGCATGGAAAAATCAGCAGCCAAATAAAAAATGAAACTTTATCGCAATGGAAATTGGTCCAAGAGTAAGTTTTTCTTTTGATATTATCTTCATTAACAACAACTAAATAGATTTACTGACAACTTCAATCACTAGTTTACCATGATAGCGCAGCTAACGAGCTGACAGGAAAGTTTCTTAACCTAAGGATTTTGTACCCACTTGGGAGTTCTCTTGAGTGCTATAGAAGAGTCCAAACCCAGAACCAAGCTTCACAAAACATAGAGTACTGTGTCACATGTAAAGTATCTCATGACAGAGTGACATATAAAAAAAAGAGTCTCACACGAATGCCACAGAAACACTACATGTATGTGTCTGAAAAAAAAAAATCAATAGAACGGTCGTATCAAGAGCCCAGTACAATGATTCTACACAAGGTTTCTATAATAATGGTTCCATATAAAGGTTCTGTGTAAGAGTCTAGTGAGTGGGGAAATTTAAGCAAAATCTGCAGGAACAAAAATTTATATATTATAATTCTGCAAGAGGCTCCATCCGTCCGTCCGTCCATGTGTCTGTACGATACGCTTTTCACTGTAAGATAGCGACAGCTTCAACTTGCAACAAACTCTGATTTCCACTGGAACAAAGTTCAACCATAGCTGTCTTTTTGAGCTCTTCTTGAAAAAATTCAAGCACTTTCAAAGAAAAGACATGAATATCATTTCACCCGTATCTTATTTACCGCTTTTCATTGCCTTCACAATATTCTATGTTCGTTTTACTTGTGGCGCTCGATGTTCTTAATAGGTCCGGCCAGATGCATAGTTAGCATACGCTGCAGGAGAATAGAACGGGTAGTATTAGACATATCGGCTCTACGGTATTCTTTCAAGCTCGGAGTAACTATGAATAGGGGAGACGACATAAGTCATCGGCTGTGAGACTAAAAGTGGGTTTCTCATGGCGGTTTTCTGTAGCGGCGTCCTGATGAGCTCCGTTCCCGAAGTCACTTCAGATATAAGACACTCAATTACGTGGCCTGCACCCGATCAGCAGCTATTTGGACAAGCACGAGTGGCTTGGCGGCACCTGCTTACAGATGATTATCGTTCAGGAATCAGAAAGTGACGAATATATATGGAGTGTCGTAACCTAGATACCAAGGGTTATTTACACCCAGTGCGCTGAAGAACTGAAAATCTAAATTTTTTTCTCGGGTGGACAGTATTTGCAGCTAATGCAAATGAAGAAGAGCACGAGTCTACTGCTTTACTTATAGAAGAAACCTCAACATGCATCTACTTCACCCACCCCAGCCAGCGTGCCAACCAGTTAATACCATGAAGTGACCGGTAGGCTGTAGAGCATCTCGAGTATGTCGTCTCCCCCTATACTTACTCCGAACTTTGAAGCAAATGTTCGATGTCTAAGAATATACAATGACATCTTGAGAACAGAGGGTTAGGCTGCACTGACTGAAGAAGTTGGCTGACTCTGTTAGTTGTACTGCAGCTATCGCATCAGAGAGAGCAGGAAAATGATGGGCTACTGAGCAATATCCACGGGTCCGGTAGTCGTACAAAAAATCGGACATGCTGACAAGAAAATTGAAAAGTGTCAGATTATGTTTGGCTACATTATATATAAACAGTGCAATGCAGAGCTTAGAAAGGCATTGGATACATATAGGAGAACAATGCAAGAAGTACCGTTATATTCAAGATTCATAGGTGAAAGAGGCTAGAGTCCGCTGGACGATGTGTGTCAAGGTAGACGGAGTTTGTCAGCCGGACTTTAGATTAGACGGGGTAGGTTAAATTACAGGACTACCTTATGCCTAACGAAGGTAGGTGAAAACATAAATTAACCGTAGAATTTTCTGGGGTCTCGCCAGTCTATATTATAAATCTGCTTGAGGCTCCATCCGTCCGTCCCTGTGCCTGCACGTCACGCTTTTCACTGTAAGTTGGGGGAAATTCAACAGAAGCTCTGATTTTCGCTGGAAAGAAGTTCAACCATTGTTGTTGTCTTCCGGCTCGCTCTTGAAGAAAGTTTCACTTTCAGTGGAAAGACATAAAGTTCACCTTACACGTATCATACATACGTATTTCCAAATCATAGAATATTCACTTGCTGGTGTTGCATGACGTCCCACATGTGAAAAAATCCGTAGGCTGGATACAGGGCAAATTGAGCGAGCTGCTTCGGACTGCTTCATTCTAAAAAAATTTTAGAGTGAAAATAGGAAGTTTAAAGAAATCAACTAAGCTGACCGTACACAGTCACAGTCCAGGCAACATTTTCTGTCCCCTAGACATGCGGGGCACATTGCCGGTCAATATGCCATGGATGTCAAAATGTGATATCTAAAGGATGTACTAATTTGGAAAATTTTGGGAACATGCCCAGGGGATGTTCAGAGGAGAGAAGCCGGATATGGTCTACTAACATTCAGAGGAAAATCTGAGGATATCAAGTGGATATCCTCAGTCCCAGTCAGAGAATGTTCTGAGGAGATCAAGAGAGTACTATTAATTCCCGATCAAACGTTGAGGGCGTATTGAAGGAATATTCCCTTAGCATTCCTGGGATATAGACAGGACTTTCGGAGGAAATAGGATTATTATGTATTATTAACCCTGCAACGCTTGAATTATGCCACCTGAAAATGATTTTTACATCAACATTTTTATGTTGTAATAGCATCATAGATGATGTATATATATTCTTTTGTCACTCACCTGGAACATCAGGCACAGGGATGCACATTCAGAATTTGCTAGGGTTTACAGTGCAGTCGATCCGTTGGCTTAGTAGCTGCACTCATATTCAACCTTCTGAGTGCATGGCGTATGTACACATCAGAAATCCATAAGACAGCCAGAAGGTCGAAGAAGAATGACAGCAAAACAATTCATACCCCAAATTGTCGCATTTTAGGGTCTTCGGCCTGCTATTTGTTGACGTAACTACATCTTGTCAGAAAGGACATCTAAACTAGACTAACAAATTGAAAATCCACTCTATATTTTTCAAATGTTACACGAATGACAATTAATAAAATATAAATCATTTACATTATCGACTTTGTTTTTCACTAACGCTCATCATAGCTACTTCTTCCATTTTCTTCTGCACACCTCGGCACTATGGTACTAATAATGGTAGTTGTTGGAAGTCCCCAGTAGGTATTGGAGCCGCGATCGGTGTTCAGGATATATGGTAGCTTGGAAGTCATCCATTCCCAAACCTTCTGGCCGCATGGCACATTTATAAATCTACCACAAAGCCAGAAGGCCAAAAACGGAATGACCTCGAAACATACAGCTCATGTGCACTGATTTTCTTTTCTTCTTCCTGCTGTTTGTAGGCGTGACTTCTATCTTGTCAGTACAGACATCAAAATAAGGCTTGCTCGAATTTCATGATCCATAAGTTTTTTAAACATTACACTATCGGAAATGCGTAATCTGGATAAATTTCATCACATTGGCGTGCAGTAAAAAGGTAGATACTATGCTACATGCATGTTAGGAGACAAAAATAAGCATTCGGCATCATTGTTTCATGAAAGCTACCCTGACCCAATCTAACTTAACCTAGTTAAGTGCCTATGGGGTTCCACTGGCCTAGGCTATATTGACTTAAGCTATTTTTTTTCTCTAGAAAACCATTGGGAACCACAAAGTCAAATTCATGAAAAAAGTCTTTGAATTGCTTAGGCTATTCTGCCTAGATGTGTCAACAAAGAAAAGAAGATTTGAGCCTATGCTAATGAAAAGTGTAGCCTAGCCTACTGAAAAGTGTAGCCTAGCCTATTAAAAAGCGTAGCCTAGCCTATTGAAAAGCGTAGCCTCGAGAAAAGCCTAGCCTGTAGAAAAGATTAGCCTGTAGAAAAGCCTAGCCTGTTGAAAAGCGTAGCCTGCAGAAAAGCCTAGCCTATAGAAAAGCCTAGCCTAGCTCATAGGAAAGCTTAGCCTATAGAAAAGCCTAGAGCGTGTAGAAAAGCCAGAAGCCTGTAGAAAAGCCTGGAGCCTGTAGAAAAGGCTGGCCTGTAGAAAAGCCTAGCCTGTAGAAAAGCCTAGCCTACAGAAGAGCCTAGCCTAGCTTATAGAAAACATTAGCCAAGCCTATGGAAGAGCCTAGCCTATAGAAAAGAATAGACTATAGAAAATCCTAGCCTATAATAAAGCCTAGCCTATAATAAAGCCTAGCCTATAATAAAGCCTAGCCTATAATAAAGCCTAGCTTAGCCTATAGAAAAGCCTAGCCTGGCCTGTACAACGGCCTAGCCTTGCCTATAGAAAAGCCTAGCATAACCCATAAAAAAGAATAGCCTATGGCAAAGCCTAAGCTAGCTTATAGAAAAGCGTAGCCAATAGAAAAGCCCAACCTAGCCCATAGGGAAGCCTACTCTAGCCTATAGGAAAGCCTACCTTACCCTATAGGAAAGCCTACACTAGCCTATAGGAAGCCTAGCCGATCGAAGTGACCAAACCAACCGAACTGACTGAGTGGACCAAACTGACCGAGTCGACCGAACTGACCGAATCGACCGATGTTACGAATATTGTGCTCTATGTATATTTAT
>LQNS02276866.1:345998-359254 GCA_001587735.2 Parhyale hawaiensis
AAGGAGTCGGAGTCGGAAGTCGGAGTCGGAGTCGGAGTCGGAAGTCGGAGTCGGAAAATCTTGAGGGCCAGGAGTTGGAGTCGGAAATTCTGGAGGACCAGGAGTCGGAGTCGGAGTCGGACCTTGAACCATCCGACTCCGCAACCCTGTTATTAGTATGTTTTTTCTTGTAAATGCCTATGTACTTGCCAATACTTATCTGTGGGAACAACAATGAATGTTTTTGTCATTCTCAAGTTAAATCAGACCTTATTACTGGAAAAAATTATTGATAATGATTAACAAGTTTCACTGGGTGTCCCGAATTACCCCAGCAAGGTGTCCCGAACTATCCGGGTTGCGGGAATGACCTCCATTTTGTTTTGAGAAGAGGTATATAAATGCTAATTGTGAGATTCTATAGCCAACACCTTTGGCTACATACCATCTAAACAACTTCTTGTTCTCCGCCTTTTAGATTTCGCTCCCCAGACCTCAGCTGGTGAATTTGGAAAAAAGAAAAAATAGTTTTTTCTATCATTTTTTCTAGCGTTTGCATCCGCTGAATTGAATGCTTTCTATGCTGAACTGATAGCAAAAATGTTGAAGTTTAATGAACTATTTTTAGTTTAGAAAAACTTTGCTTAGTTTGGTTTCTACAGCCCTTAATATGTGAAGTGGGACGGCTGTCCTGAGTTACCCCAGGTGTCCCGAGTTCCTCCTTCTTACGGTATGCTTTTTTCCCAAGTTTCAAAGGAATGGAACTGAATGAGTTTTCATGCTAAAATAATAACAATGACAGTTTTAGAATCTTTGAAACATTCCGAACAAAACTATAGGGTGGGATTTTCCATTTTTGCTCTCATAATTTTTTTTTTTACCACTGCTCAAAACCGATTTTTTTCCCTGTATTTTAGTTAGTGATGGGACGGAATACAAAATGGAGAGTCCAGCTCTGTAGTTTTGTAACTTTTGTTGAGAATGTTTCAAGGAATCCAAAACTGTCTATTGTTTTTATTGTAGCATGAAAACTCATTGAGTTCTATTCTTTTGAAATTGAGAAAAAAATACACATATATTTATATACATATATGTTTGGATAAATAGAACGCTGTATTTAGTTAAAATATCTTTATTCATTTTCTCAAGCAGACGAATATCTAAAATGGTCTTTTGATCAGTTTGGTGCAATAGTTGGCCGAAGCTCAGGTTGCTGTAATCCAGTGCTGCTGATGAAGTTGGTTGGTGATGCGTTTCAACCATAGCTCATGGTCATCTTCAGGCTGTGAGAAGCTGCAGGAAAGCTGACGTCTGTTGTTGATGGTATGGGAAGATAGCTGCTGGTAGAAATAAAAAGTGCTATCATTGGCAGACGGCTGCTTCTATTTATCAGTGCTGAGCGGTATGAGTTTGTAGTGGTGCGTTCTGATTGGCTGCTGGGCTTTCCCAGTGGTGTGGCTAGTTTGCTGACTGCGGAGTCTGTGCTGAGTAGTTACGCATCTCCGTGTAATTTAAGCGTTCTACATGATCCTGTTACCTGATTGTTGATGGCTGGTCATCTCGTTCTGATAAAGAGGGCTTCCATTATCTGTAACCGTTGGAAGTTGCTGTTGCGGTGAAGGACTGTGGTACCATTTACAGGCATGTCCCTGGTTAAGGTCATGTTGTGCTACTTCTGTGTGTGGTTCTTTGGTCCACCAGATCCAAGATGTAAAGTGAGACGTCTTGATAGTGGTTGTGGTCATGCCAAAGATACAAGGATGGAACTGTTAAGGCCCTCATCCACCGCTGTTATAAAATATCATCCACATGGCAGCATTTTCAAACTGCAGTGACCAATTTGAAGCAATCCTTATTCAACAACGGATATTCCAATCATCAGTTTGACTCTGCCCTGCGCCAATAGCTACTTAGATAACGCAACCAGTCCCACGAATGCACCCAGTGACGAAGGAGCAACACATACAATCTTCTACCAAAACCAAATGTCTGCAGCCTACAAGACCAATGAAAAAGTTCTCAAGCAAATTATTAATAACAACACACAATGCACCACATAAACGATCAACTACAAATACTGATATACTACAAGAGTCCCAATAACTCTCAGCTCATTACAAGAAATAGTACTATTGCCCCGCCTCTGAAACAGACCAACGTCATATACGAGTAGAAGAGTAAACTTGGGGACTGTGAGCCCCAAAACAATTCGTATATTTGCATGACCACAACCGCTCTATCAAGACGTCTCACTTTACATCTCGGATCTGGTGGACCAAAGAACCACACACAGCAGCAGCAGCAGCACAAATGGTACCACAATCCTTCACCGCAACAGCAACTTCGAACGGTTACAGGTAATGGAAGCCCTCTTTATCAGAACGAGACGACCAGCCATCAACAATCAGGTAACAGGATCATGTAGAACGCTTAAATTACACGGAGATGCGTAACTACTCAGCACAGACTCCGCAGTCAGTGAACTAGCCACACCACTGGGAAAGCCCAGCAGCCAATCAGAATGCACCGCTACAAACTCTGACCGCTCCGCACTGATAAATAGAAGCAGCCGTCTGCCAACGATAGCACTTTCTATTTCTACCAGCAGCTATCTTCCCATACCATCAACAACAGACGTCAGCCTTCCTGCAGCTTCTCACGGCCTTAAGAAGACCATGAGCTATGGTCGAAACGCGTCGCCAACCAACTTGATTAATCATCAGCAGCATTGGATTACAGCAACCTGAGCTTTGGCCAACTATTGCACCAAACTGATCAAGAGACCATTTTAGATATTCGTCTGTTTGAGAAAACGAATAAAGATACAGCGGAACCTTGTTTTCTTGGACAGCACGAGGGGAGCCCGTTCCGAGAAACTGAAATTTCCGGGAAAACAAGAAAATTTTAATTCCCGGAGAAACCCCTTTTTCCCCAATGTATGTCCGGTAATTGAAACTATTTCCGGGAAATTCAATGCCAAAAAAAAACCCGTTTGCCGCACGTTGATGCACGAAAATGAAACTATTTCCGGAATTGCCATTCCACACAGTATTGTACATTATGTGCACAATAACATCGTAGTACAGTACTGTATCTACTTAGCATAGTGCGTTTTGTACGGTATTAATATACAGTGTACAGAACATATAAATTCATAGTGCCGTAGATAGTGGTACTCACAATTTGCAGTGTTGAGGCTGGGGTCACCATCATCATTAACCATTATGAAAACTACTGTATACAGTACAGTGAGGCTATTCTCAAATATGTAATCCCCCCCCTTCCCAAAAAAAGAAAAGTAAGAATAACATTAATGTATCTAATGAACCTTAGTGCTCATAATGCATACATACTGCACAGTATGTCTGTAGTTATCTACAGTACTTGATGCATTCACGTTTGAATGACTGCAAAGCTGGCCTAGGGGCTAAAGTTGACTTACAAGTTCACCAAGAGATGTTTTCGTTAAAAGTAAAAAATTAGTGACTTTTCTAGTCTACTTTTATTAAGTATAGCACGCAATATTATTCATCGCATTCACTTTAAAAACCCGAAATTAAACCCATAAATTTGAATTTAAATCACTAAAATAGCACTTCTCAACTGAACACCACGATGTGCAGACAAATACTGAACGAAAATGGTGGAGGTTGCTTTCCGATTCCTAGAAGAGACGTTGCGCAATAGGCGAATTTCAGTATCTGCGCAGCGTCACTTCCGGGAATTCTTGTGAAGGTCCGGAACTTCTGCTGGACTTTTTCCAGGAAATACCGAAGTTGTCCGGTATTCCGGCTTGGTTACAGTTTCCCCGGAACGTTCCGGGAAAACCCTGGAAAAGTGAAAAAAGTCCGGGAAAACGAGAAGTCCGGGAAACCGGCTTCCGGGAAAACGGGGTTTCCCTGTATTTTAACTAAATACGGCGTTCTATTTAACCAAACATGTATGAAAGAAGGGTTGTTACCCAAGTATTCATATATATATATATATCTCCAATTATGTCAAAAACTAAGGCCTAAATCAAGAAATTTGTGGAAGCAAAATGTGTTTCTTTTTTAAAAAATAAATATAACTACTGTGCAAATTTTTGAACTATCGGTTCACAATCAGTAATTTTGCACCCCCATGGCCCCTTCTCAAAATATACCAGTTTCAAAAGTTTTACCCAAATTTTTTTAATGTCCTCATGTCCTCAGTTTAATGTCCTAAGTGGTGCAAAATATCATTGTATATGTACAATACACCTAGCATCTTTAACTTGATGCCTAAGTGTGTATACTAGCAAAAATTATTTGGACATGTTTAATATTTACATCAAATATCTACTTGTTGGACCAAGGAGTCGGAGTCAGAAAATTTGAGAGCCAGGAGGTGGAGTCGGAAATTGTGGAGGGCCAGGAGTCGGACCTTGAACCATCCGACTCCGCAACCCTGATTGTGATGAACTGTAAAGTTGATCAAGCAGAAGCTCCTCTGGTATGAAAGCAGATATTTTCTGCACAAACAATGTTTCGTAAAAAAAATTTTATTGAGTTATTTTTTTATATGAAATGAAAACAAAGTTGTTATTAGAGAACTGGAGAATCAGTGAAGCAAAGATATACCTACTGTATTCTTCAAGAGTATTGCAGTCAATCCTTCACAGTGGTGCCTACAATATGGATTCAATGTTTTTTCAGCATTCAATACCAGCACTGGAAGTATGATTCATGGTGATACCTACAAAAACTATAACAAGGAGATCTAAAACGCCTCCTGGCTTATGACCATCACCCGCAAAAACTGCTGAGTCAGGAGTGACATCTAAGTTGACCCACCAGACTTTCTGGAAAAGATTTTGATAATGGCTGATCTAGTATGGTATATCTATTTTTGAAGGACGGGCAATCAAACATACAACCATAAATAAAGTACAGTATCACTGCTCTTTACTTCACTCGTGGGTGATGGTTATTGTTGATAGCAGGCCATCGCTTGCTAGGTAACATTGATACCCCTTGGCTCTGCAGGGTCCTGTGATGAACCATCGCTGCACGGATGTAGACAAGCGTAGAACAAAGAGCATGAAGTATTACCTCGGTGACTACCAGGTGTGCAAGAAAGTGTTTGCCACCACACTAGGCATTACCATGTCCAGGATCTCTTATTTGGTTGACGTCAAAAAGCGTGATGGCATCGTGTTCCCTGATAAGCGAGGCAAGAAAGTTCCAGGCAACAAGAAACTGAAGAGCATTAAGAAGCTTTCATCCAGCAACCTTGATGGTGAGAGTGATGTGTAATCACACCTATCTACTTATTTAGGGTAGCCTATAGCTCCTAGCTAGTTTTAATTTGTAAATAAACACTTAGCATTGTTGCCAAATCATACAGGAATTCAATTTATTGCTGTTTCAGGTACATTTGCAGTGGTTCGCTCCTGGCAGAGTACCTCTATTGGTAGCACCAAAAACCCCCGATTCGAGGGTACTGTAGATCAGTAAGACATGTTGAGTCGTCACATCATAAAATGATGGGTAAGTACCGTACTCTGCAATATTTACCTGTACATGTGTAAGTAGGAGTTTGAACTTCTCAAAGTTTGACTTAGCCTGCTTAGGCCTACGTCTAGAGTGTCGATGTGTAGTAGCTAGTAGTCAAATTTTTATTTTCTTTGATAAGTAGTAGTAGAAACTTGTACTATAGCTTCAGTGGCATATTGCCTATATTACGCCGAACTATTCCTGTGTTTAGCCACAGGCTCGTGTGCCACTATGGCGTGGAATTTATCTTGCGGGCATGGCCGTAGTTTACGATAGCATTTATCGTAATGGGTTCATCACAGTTTGTGATAGAGGTTACATCTGGTACGATAAGTCTTAGAACATTTCTATTAAATTGGCCGCGAGGTCCCTCAGAAAGCATTCCTTGGTGGATAGAGTCTGCATCTCGACCATGCAGGTCCGGATAGCAGTCCCTCCGCTTGTTGGAGAAAGTGGGACAGTCGGCCATTGAATGCAAGACAGTGAGAGGTGCGAAGCAGTAGGGTTGCGGACGCCTCATCCGCAGATAGTCATGAGTAAGTCTCGTGTGACCAATACATAGTCGGCACAGTACGAAGTCCATATGCCAGTCGTCACTATTTGACAAGTGCCAGTGTCGGACGGTTTCTTTGATTGTTCGTAATTTATTAGTCTTATGCGCCAACCACTGGGATTGCCTTAGCCCGTGCTGGTTCCGCTTGGTTAGTGGATAATAGTCTCGGCAGGGCCACTTGCCTCAACTCCTCATCAGGGAGCTCATTGCCCGCGATGTCAACATGACCAGGCACCCAACAGATACACATGGATTTTCCATCCTCTTGCAATTGTTTTGCAGTGGCTCGCTAACAGCATAGTACCTCTGTCGTTAGCCCGCAACTCGCACCACCAATCGGCGACTCCAGTTCAGGTGGACAGTTCCGAGTCGTCACACTCACTTTAGACAGGTTTGGTAGCTACTATACCTACCACTCTAACTACTTTCCTATCCTAGTCTAACTTCCTTCTGTCAAAACCACTATAAATTGGAGTTTCCCCACTCTTCTGAGTCAAGGAGAGGTCAAGAAAACCTTCCCTGATTTTTCCTGAATTTTTCAGATATTTTTAGATCTTTTCTGATTTTTTGCTGCAGCTGCACCAGCAGACCCCTGGCCAGTACAGTATATAGGGAGCCTCGTCACCCTCCATCCTCACTTCAAGTTCGACTCGCACAGAGTGAACACCTCAGCAGCTCCTCTCGAGATTAAATCCTCAAAATGTACTAATTTGCCAGTTTTGACACTGAACAGAAATCGTTTGGGCAACGAATCTGGAACTTTGAAATTTTAGTGAGTTCCTTTTGGGACTTGGAAGAAATCTCAATAGAGAATTTTTAGACTTGGCCTTAGAGCAAGGCTGATACCTATACACTTTGAATCGGTGGGTGGAAGTTGAGACTTGAAGTTTTAGCTTTAGAGTCCCCTTTTGGAACTTAGAAAAAAGTACCTTTGTTCCTTTAGTAACTTCGTGTCAAATAAGTGTTGTGATTCAACACTTAGAATTATTCTGTAATTACAAATTTTCTACTTAGTGTTTGAAAAAGTGGTCCCTTCAAAGGATTTGGAAATATTTTCAGTGCAGTGGCGTTTTCCTATTTGGTGATGTTGACTTGAATATATGTAATAGATATTTGAAATTTTCAAAAACTTATAAGTATCCACACTTTAGTAATTTTTGGAAATCTTTTTAATTCAGAATTCCGTTGTGAAATGCCATATACCAGGTGGGCTTAGTCTGAAATTCTGTTACGCTTTTCAGCCTGCAGAAGCAGACAGGAGTCTAGCGTGGGGTTATTAAAGATTTCACATTGGAGTCTGAATTTGAAGAATGATTTCTTGAGCCACACTTACTGAAAACTTTTCTTTCCTGGTAGAGTGCTGGTTCCCTGCTTATGGGTCAGTACATTTCAGGATTTTATATGAATTTAAATTTAGTTCACTTGGAGGAGAGGATCAGGTGCTTCTTTAAATCAATACTAAAATTGGCTTTTCCATTTTTGACTCTTAGAAAATTTTGAGGCAGTCCTTTGAGACTTAGCCTCAGATACTATGAAGTATTCATACTTGAAAATTCTCTGGGTCCCACCTTGAGGACTTAGAATAATTTGAAAGCCCATTGAGCCTTAGTCTCTAATGCAGTGAAGGGACGTTGTCGTTTTCAAATTTAAAAATGTTTCTGAAAAATGATAGGGAGTTTGACCCTAATAGGTTAGTGCCCTTTCATACTTTGATTAATTTGATATTTTTTTTAAGAAAGATTGGCAAGGGTCAATATCTTAGAGAAATTGTGTGACAAAGAGATAGAATAACTTCAAACCCAAATTGGCTTCTTTTAAGTTGGAAGACCGATTTGGGCTGAAAGAAGCCGCTAAAAGCAGCAGTATAAGTTCAAACGATTGGATTTGGTGTGAGCCGCGGCCTTTGGCCCAGTAGTTTCCGAACTATTGCAGCAATGATCCTGAGTCCAAACGCTTGTCTTTACCGTTGCGAGTGCAGTAGATGCATGAAGGGCAGGTGAGCCGCGTCTAACGACCAGCAGCCTTATAGCTGCTGCAGCTACGATCCTGTTTCCTGAGCAACCCACTCCATCTTGAGGAGCCATACCTAGAAAAGGTACGGTATCAGGCTAAAACCACAATGAATATAATAATGACAAAACACTGCCAGTGCACTATAAAATAAACGTTTCTAGATCTTGGTTTATACCTTAATCATGGCCGATGCAGTGATACCCAAACCAGTAATTCTACTGACCTATATGCAGCCGTGGGTCCTGACAACAAGTGCATATAGAGAGTCCTGACAATATATTAACATATTGGGTATAGCCATCGAAGCATAGTTCTAAATAAAACTACAGTACCTATTCACTGCAGGAAACTCCCTAAGGGGTTTCTAACACAAAGTGCCAAAAGCAGCTTAAGTGCAGTGATTCCTAGGAGTAAAACCCTGGGGATACGTATGGACTCCCAAATGGGAAAGCTACAGACCTATATGCTGCCGCGGGTCCTGACAGCGAGTGCATATAGAGAGTCCTTCCAAACATGTTTGGATATACTTACAAACGAGCCGCTACACTGCAAAGAAACCCATATGGGGTTCAAGAAATGCTGACATACTATAATTTGTCCGGCAAAGCTGCTAATATTAAAAAAAGGATACAAAACCCCAGAGAACATACCCCAAACAACTAGGATGTAATTTTATAATTCGGGGTGAATATACGGCAAATTCTTTAATGAGAATTAATTGTACAGCGGCAAACCGTTTAAAATATTATGGATTGCAGTTATAACAGAATATCCTGGACTACGTCCGAGGGAATACATACATGTAAAGCGGCCATACTGTAAAATCTATAAAGAAAGAAATACGAAAGACCCAATGGAGATCTAACATTAAAACGTCTGAGCTATTCTCAAACCGAAGCAGCTCATTACTTTACGACTCAGAGGGAAAACCCTTGGGCAATATATTCCTTGACCTGCGTCTGCTCTATAAAACTAGAAAGAATGCTCGAAATTTCTGACGTATACTCCAGATTAAAACATGAATCAAGAATCATTGGAGACCGGCTAAAAGGTAATAACTCCACTAGAGATGGGAACCGTCGGAAGACTTATGGACTGCTGATATTGACGTAATTCCCTGAATTACGCACGAGAGATAAATTCAACAGCGCCTGCTAGCCTCTTAGAGAATAAAATAGAATAAATTGAAATGAATTAAAATCACAAATTACCAGTTCTCGGTGCCTATTAACTCTCTACTTTTAGGTCCCATCGTGGGGACTCTTAACTAATTTTCAAGTAGTGCTTGTGGGACTTGAAAAGATTTTCTCGTCCATCCTTATGGACTTCGAAAATCCTCACCCAATCTTTTGGTTTTAGCCTTAGAGCGAAAGACAGGGTGGACTCTTAGACTCAGAATGGATGATCCAATCTACGTGTAGCCTGAATTCTGACAGAGACCTAGGCTAATTCTGAGTGCCCTTAGTCCCTGAAAACCTTTGTAACTTTCGTACTCAAACCTTCGTTTAGACTTAGTCCCCCCTCTACTAAGCACCTATGGCACTTATATGGGAAAATCGGTGACTAGAACGGAATATCTTCAGGAAGACTTTGATTTCAATTAATTTTTGAGTAATTTCTTAATTTCGCCAAAAGACTAGGAAGTTATTGAAAGTTTTCAAATCCGGAGTTCCCTCTGCAATGATAATACGCAAGTTTTGATAGAATTTGAAGTCCCTGATCTCCTATTAAAGCCGAGATAGTCGAAAGATTAAAAATCTTTTTGACTAAATTCAATGGGTCTTTTGTAATCTCCCTTGCCGGGCACAACAATTATACCACTCACTTCTTAAGGAGCATACATACAGAATTTCTATTAACGGCAAGAGCAGTCAAAAGCAGTGATATCCAAAGAGGGAAGTACTTCCCCGGAAGACATTGGCATATAATTAAGAATCTGAATGACAAATATCCATTCTATTGCTGCGGCTCAGAAATAATTTAGCAAGGTCATAAATAAGTTCCTAACCTAAGTCAGGGAAGGAAGATTGCCTTGATATTATAGATGGGAGTAAAAATAAAATTCGGCAGTTCAATAATATACCTAAAAATTTCGAGATCGTTGACTAAGACCTGCCTCTTTGCAGTGGTTCACTCCCGGCAAAGTACCTCTATCGGTAGCGCCTTGACCCGCGATTCGAGAAGACTCTAGATCAGGAGGACGGTTGAGTCGTCACACTATTTAATGACGGGTAAGTACTCTGCAATAGTTGAGTGCACATAAGTATGTAGGTATTCGTTAAAATTTTACTAAGTGCATATCTGTGCTTGTAGTTGTAGTCAAATTTTGATGTTCCGTGATAAAAATCTGATTATCAACCAGTTTCCTGTGCAGGAATCAAAGTTTGGAAACTTAAGATTTTTTTCCCTCTTGGGCCCTTGGCCCCTCCACCCCTGCACCCCATCAGCTCCTGCTATATACCTATAGGTACCAGATCCAGGGCGCTAGGAGTCATTCATTCACAACTCGCGGTAGTAGGGTCAACATCTCCCAGCTCGAGCTCTCCTCTCCTCTTCTGCCCAAGGAACTTGAAAAATGTTCAAGATGCTAGTTTCAGAACTTGTACTTTTTATCAGTTGGTTCCCTTTTGGAACTTTAACTCTGAAACTATGCAGCTCTTTGGGCTTAGAAAAATTTTTGGCCTTTCTCTTTTGACACTTGGAAAAATTTTTGGAGGCAATCCTTTCAGATTAGCCTCAGATACCTTGAAGGGGTCATACTTAAAAATTTATCTGGGTCCCACCTTGGGGACTTAGAATATTTTTGAAGAGTCCCTTGAGCCTTAGTCTCTAATTCCGTGAAGTGACTTTGACGTTTCAACTTTGAAAGTTTTTGAATGATGAGTGATAGGGACTTAGTCCCTTATTGCTTAGTGTCCTTTGATACCTTGATTAATTTCGAAAAAGTGGAAATTTTGGGAACTTGATAAGTGTGTCTAGTGTTTAACTTTTAAATTTGTCTTGATCATCTGGATTTGGCATTTCTGTTGGAATTCCTTCCACCTGGTGGGCTTAGTCTGATTTCCTGGTTTAGCGCCTGTTTCCTGGTAGCTAACCAGGAAACAGGCAGGAGTCTAGCGTGGGGTTATTGAATATTTCAATGTGGAAGCTGAATCCAGACTAGATCGTTTTTGACTTCAAGCTTAATTTGAGTAATTTAGAAGTCATTGAAAATGAGATATTTTTGATTGTGGTAAGCTTAATTTGGTCTGTACTTTTTGGAATTCCTTTCACCTGGTGGACTTAGTCTGATTTTCTGGTTTAGCGGATTAGCTACCAGAAAATAGGCAGGAGTCTAGTGTGTGGTTATTGAATATTCCAAATCGAAAGCTGAATTTGGTCAAGACCTCAGTTGACTTCAAGTATAATTTTATCATTATAGGAACTGTTTATTCAATTGGAAATTAATTCCTCGAGTATCATGTTGGTCATTTAAAAAATTTTTCTACTTTGGTATTCATTTTTGAAATCCTTACACCTTGTGGACTTGTTTGATTTTCCGGTTTAGTGGATTAACTACCAGAAAACAGGCAGGATGTTGTCGTGGGGTTTTTGAATATTTCAAATTGGAATCTGTAATTGAAAAAGCTTGAAGACTTGAGATCTATAATAGATGCAGTGGTGAGAGAATTCGAAATTTGGAGAGATTTCCTTGGGCTGGAGAGGCTGGAGCTGTGGTACGACCTTAGCAACTTACAGTTTACTGAAGTGTTCATTTTTTCTCAAACACGGCATTTGTTTCTGGAATTCCCTCCACCTGGTGGGCTTAGTCAGTTCATGATATGTTTACACAAGATGAATTGGCAGGAGTCTAGCGTGGGGTTCTTCGAAAATTCCAGATCGGATTCCGTGTTTGATTACCACATAATGCGAGGCCTCTCCACTAGTGAATGCTACAACAAATCGCCTAGAGCAAGGCCCGCAAGAAGATGGGGGGCCATCTTATCGCATTATGCGAGGCCTCTCCACTAGTTGGATGCTACAACAAATTGCCTAGAGTGAGGTCCTCCACAAGATAGGGGCCATATTACTGCATTATGTGAGGCCTCTTCACTAGTGGATGCTGCAACAAATCGCCTAAAGCAGGTCCTCCACAAGATGGGGGACCATATTACCGCATTGTGCGAGGCCTTTCCAGTAGTTGAATGCTGTAACAAATTGCCTAGTGTGAGGCCTTCCACAAGATGGAGGGGGGGGGGGGGGCATAGTACTGCATTATGTGAGGCCTCTCCATTAGTTGGATGCTACAACAATTCGCCTAGATTGAGGCCCTCCACAAGATGGGGGCCATTTTACCACATTATGCAAGGTTTCTCCACTAGTGAATGCTACAACAATTCACCTAGAGTGAGGCCCTCCAGAGGATGGGGGCCATATTACCGCATTATGTGAGGCCTCTTCACTAGTGGATGCTGCAACAATCGCCTAGAGCAAGGTCTTTCACTAGGTGGGGACTATATGATATTACCACATGTTGCGAGGTTACAACAAATCGAAGCTCTCCATGTGCCAGATGCTCCAACACATCGCATAAAATATAAAATTTCACAATGTTAACATTTTGAGCCACCTTGTGTCCAGTAATATGCTAGGCCTTCCACATATTGGGGGCCATTTTAATGCTCATATCGCGTGGAGCGAGGCTCTCCACGGGAGAGGGAGTTATCTTTTTGCCTTGTGCGAAACCTCCTTTTTTGTGCGGAAGCTGCTTCGCCCTTAGCTGGCCTCCCATAAATCAGTGGTTCCCAAACTTTTTTGGACTAGCGCCCCCTTGGCGGCCAGGTACAGTCCCAACGCCCCCCGATCAATCGTCAATTGCAATAAACATTCAAACACGAACTCTTTGGCATGAATTGAATCGGAATGAAGGTTAAACAGAAGTGTGTGTCATGAAAAAAAGAAGAAACCTAAATCAGTAACCAATTTTATCATTTGTTTGTCAGTAATATAGAACATATGTTCGAAGATCTCGCCACATATCATGGTAACATATTTCACTGATCATAGTTCTCAGTCACTAAGATAGATTTGTTTGTTGCAGCCCGTGCAGGGATATTGGGCTTAGGAGGAGTTGTAGATTTGCTCTTTTAGCAATTTTGAGCTTGTTTCTTTTCCTTGAAAGAATCAAGGTGAACGCAATAATGCCCATTTCTACT
>LQNS02276866.1:381072-400548 GCA_001587735.2 Parhyale hawaiensis
CGTCCCCGACCAACCACCCCTAGTACCAGCCCCCTTCCAATGAGCTTTTACCTCCGAGAACAGAGGTTAGGTCCTCCAGGACTGGTTCGCTTAGTGTTCTAAGTGCTTCCCAGCACTGTGAAACCGTTAAAATATATAGGACAATAGGAGAACCAGTCCTTGCGCACCTAACCTAGGTTCTCGGAAGGGGATGTACCTCTATCAGGCCATAACGAAATACATATATATATAAATAAATAGAACAATAATAATAATAATAATCCTTGGAAGCAACTCTAGTTCCTGTACAAGGCACAAAATATTTATCAAAATTTTTTGCAAAATTTACCCAAGTGGTTATGATAACCTACAGACATGACATCAAAGAATACCAAGACTGCTCATATACTTATACAAAGGACAAGTTCTAAAATGTTTGATGAAAAATAAATAAAAATTAATAGATACTAATAATATAGTAGTACATGTACTATATTTTAGAAATTATATGTATGTATGATGTATATATAATGTATATTGTAATCCAAATCTATCTAATGGACATGGCCAATTTTCTGAAGCCTACAACCATGTACTTTAGTCTCACAAGAAATGAACTTGCACTCTGTATCAGTCATTGTCCTACGAGATATTAGTCATTTCAAGATCGATAGCCATGATGCAGCTGGAGTGTACTAATTTCGTAGTTCTGCTGATGAGTTTGTTCCCCTGAAGATGGGCTACGTTATAGTACCGTAGTTTGAAAGCTTGGGATTATATTAAACATAAAATCAAGAAAACCTTTGAAAACTCCCTTAACATGTAGCCCTTAACATTACAGTGTCTCGTCCCGTCAACACCCGGAATTATCTGCTTACTGGTAGAGTACCAGCGTGGTAATCTCTAGGTCCCCAGATCGAGTCCTGGCTCGATACTTTCTATTTATATATAGATATATTTTAGTACGTTTTTTTTTCAGTAAGACGTCTTTTGGATGTTATATATCTATGCAGTTTTCTTTAAACCGAAAATGATTTCTAACTCTTTATTAGTTTCTCAGTTTCACTTTTGACGCCTCGATACTTCGATTTACCTTCTAGAGTACATACATGCAGGAGAATGAAAGACACCCATTGCATTACAAAGGCGGTGGGCGACATATTATAAGAGAGCACAACGTGTCGAACTCTAGGCATTCATAATCATGCCATGCATGTCTAGACGTACATTAAGGTTGCCAACAATAGCTTATATAAAGAAAAAAAAAACAAATGTAGGTTCCAAAATTACAGACAATATTATGCATATTGTAACAATTGTTTGAAATAATTACAATTCTGAAGGAAATGAACTGGTAACAATGTTCTAAAATATTTTATTCACCTACAATTGAGCTAAAATGCCGCAATGGTGGACATATATATAACTCCTTTATAAGAAACAAAAGTCACAGAACTTTTTACATGAATTTTCAAAACTAACAGCTTAGAGGAAATTATCCTAAAGCTGTCGGACAACCTACATGAAGACAATTTATCTAGTAAAACTGCTCATAGACTTACATAAAGAGCAATACCTAGCAATTCTGACAGGATAAAACAACTAGTCCCTTTATAAGGAACAAATAGAGCTATCAAAATTTTTCATGTTTTCAAAACTAACCTACACAAATTAATAGGTAAAAGTAAATTGTCCAAAGACTTAGGACAATTTACACTAATACATAAAAAAATATATATAATATATAGGTATATATGCATGTATAAAATGAATAAAAGCTTTAGTTCCTTTCTAAGAAATAGTCTTGCATAAATTTTCAAAAATTAACATACACAAGTAACGTTTTAAGGAAACTTGCCCTAAGGATAAGACTTCCTACATTGAGACAATGAAAGAACTGGTAAAACTACTCAACTTACATAAGAGCAGTACCTAACAATTTGAACCAGACAAAAGTCTAGTTCCTTTGAAAAGAACAAAATAGCCAACAGATTTTTAATAAGTTCTCAAAACTAAAATATGTGACAAGAAAGTGGAATTGTTCTAAACGTATAGGACAACCTACACAGATACATTGAGACTAATTATAAAAGAACTATTAAAACTGCTCTTAAACAGTACCTAATAATTTCGACAAGACAAAACAACTATAGTGCCGTCATAAGGAACAAGACGGTGTTAAAAAACTTTCTTACATACGTTCTCAAAGCTAACATACTCAAATACCAGGTTAAGTTGAGTTGTCCTAAGCATATAGGACAATCTACCAAATAGTGTACATTAAAACAGTTTATAAAGAACCAATAAAACTACTCTTAGACTTACATATATATGAACAATTTGAGAAAAAAATAATAAGAATAATAATGTTAATAATAATAATTTTGAGCATTACTATCAATCAACACAACTTGCCTTATGTACATACTGATCCAATCCTGCTTGGACCAAAGGCCTGCTATATACTAAGCAGGACTCAGAATTTATTACCAAGTCCAGTTACTTATAAGCTCAGAGACACAAGACTTTGAAGAATCTAGTCTTAAGCCAATACCTATGCAAGAGGACGAGAGCAGAACCCCATGGATTTTGGATCAGGGAACATAATTATAAATTAACATGTTATGTGAACCCAAATCTCTTTACTTGGGACGAGTCCAGCAGCACAAGACTTGGAAGTAATCAAGTCTTGAAACCAATACTTACACAAGATACAAGGGGCTGAAAATAAACTCTTAACACATGCTCAAGGATCAATAGCAGAGTTAGCAGATCTCATAGCTCAGATACTGACATACATGTACATAATAAGTTAACAGTGGGCTATCTTAACGATATACTACAGGATACTCTTAAAGACCAAGATAGTTTATAAGAGAACCTGCAGGGTTCTGCTACTATACCTACAGAACAACATACCTCTCAAGTTTAGGTAACCAAGTCGTGTCCTACTGATTAAATGAAGAATTTTTAGACACATACAAGTCCTGTGTCCACCAGTGTATGGTGCTAGACCAAAATTCCCCTATACTGTATACCCACTGATATGGTACATATGGACTAGGGGCTAGAGACTTGGGATTAGTTAAGTTCTAAGCTTATGTGCAACCAAGCAGGACTTGAAGGAATTGATGAGTCAATTCAACGTTCAGTTTTTGTACTCATGAGACTTAGGAATTACGGAGACTTGCTGAGCCCTGTCACCAGGTAACAAGGGACTTCGGGGAGTTCTCCAAGGTCTCATTTAAATGTACCTATAAGGCTCCAAACTTGAAAGGCATTAAGTCCCGAGCTTACTCGTATGTCATAAATAGATTTCCTGCAAAAAAAAAAAAAAAACAATACACAGCTTGCCGAGGGGCCCCACGAAATCGACCCCTATTTTGAACTAAGAGCAAGAACTTAGACACTAAGAAGAGAGAACAGAATCCAGTCAGATGCTGGTTCGCATCCTTCTCTCAACAACTCAGACATACACGGGGTGAGACTGGGTATTAAAGCAATGCAAAACCCGTCTAGTGTCTACACACTCGCTTGCAAACAAATAACCTAGATGAAGGGAACAGACACCACTAGTGACCTCAAACGGAAATCGGGCTCACAATTTATACAGACGAAATAATGAGCCAATAATAATGTAAGTAGTGGTTATAAGGAAACTGGAGCGCTCAATGCGGACCAGCAGGCTATCCCGGAAAATAGGGATGTCCGAGAGAATTCAACACAGTACTTACTGTTTGCATCGATTCCGAATCCAAACAACCTACGAACGAGGAACGAGACATAGCCGAAATTCCAAATCCGGGAGGACACAAAAGAATCCTTTAGGATTCCCATTGGTCTTCCATGACCCGAACACCAAGTTAAGGGAGCCAACAACAGACTTAACTTCAAGGAAAGAAAAACACGAACAGCACAAGAGCGAGCCAAATATAAATTCAATTACGAATATCATAATAAGAATAATGAAGAATACTAAATAGCACCAACCTCCAGTACAGGAGCCGTAAAATCCCTCAGCTGCTAAAGCTGTGGGTAGCTAGGTCGTGCAAACGATAGAGGTACTCTGGCGTTAGTGAGCCACTACAATTAGTTAGAATGTTCCAATGAACACTTTTGCAGTGGTGAGCAGTAGCCAGAGTACCTCTGGAGTCTAAAGTAATTCCCAGAACCCGTTTTCCGGACTTATAAGTCGCCCGTTAATAAGTGAGGTCTGGAGGATGAGGTGCCTACCTATATACTGTTGGCTCTGCTGGTGCAGTTGCAGTAAAAAATCCAGAAAAGTTAAAAAAAAATCAAAAGATCATGAGAGCTATCTGGAAGCCAACTCTTATACCAACATAAGACTGAGAATTAGCAATTTTGGCTACATAAAAAAAAAGATGGAGTACCTAATTCTGTCATTTACAAGATTCTGATCAACTCTGAATGATCCTCCTGACTGTAGTATGCCTAAGGCATGCAAGTTGTGGTGCAAATGACAGAGGTACGTTACTCTGGCTACCGCTCACCCCTGCAAAAGTGGTCAATGGTCATTGGAACATTCTATTTTTATATAAATATGGACAATAGGCAAACTAACTCTTGCTTGAGTTTCTTGGACTGAGAGCCAAAGAATTGAAGTGGAAAATGAAACTTTTCTCCTTCTCTGGCTGGTGTGTTGCTATCCTGATATATCTTAGCTAGTAAGTAACGGATGATAGATTGAACAAAGATAGTGGGGAAACCGTTTTGTTGGAAATGAGATCTTAAAAATTAAAATTCAGCATGCAAATTCTTGTAACTTGAAGAGATTCTATACTTGCGGAAAATTAACGTTTCGATACTATTTATCATAAATAATCGGTTAGAAAAACTAAAGAAACTGCTGCCTTATCCAGTAAATATGTTCTTTCTAAAAACAGAAGTTTCCCTGTGTTTATAAAATGTTGAAGAAATTATTAATATGCAATAATTTAAGTTACTTATAGCTTTATTTTCAAGTTTTACATTAATTTGAATTTTATGAAAGAGATCTGTGTCATGACTACTGAGCCCATCAACATTGGAGCATGTAGAAGTAACTGAAAAAGAGGCTTAACTAATGGGACAAGGTTCCCTCAAGGGATTTCTTGTACATCGATAAGTCCATAGAAAGGAGGAAGGGAAAATGGGAGCACGACTGGAGGTGGAAATTTCAAGGATTGTCCCATACAGAGGTGGGAAGGAGTGGGGTGGGATGGGCAGGACATTCGAATTGGTGGTTCACAGTGTGAGGGCCATTGTGACATTCGGGGCATGAGTCAGAGTCTGCATTTCCGATTCCCAGTAAGACATCAGGGTAGAGCTAAAATCTGAATGTATTTGCGATAGTGTAGAGCGGGCCACCCGTGGAAGAGCAGTCTCCTTGCGTTGGATCTCCGGTGCTTACAAAGAGACGGTCTAGTGAAGTTCGCACGGCAGACCAATGAAGGAAGGAGATAGCTGCACGGTACTCTTCAGGCAAGTGGTTGACGTCAGAGTGGAATCTGGTTGACAGATTTTGGCAGATGCGTCGACCGGCCTGTGCAGTGACGACAGAGTGGGCTAGATGTTTGGGCCGAAGGGCGGAGATGAAATATTGGCGGCACTGAAAGTTGAGAGATTGGTCGACCCTTGGGAATTTGAACTGTTAATGGAGATGATCGATTGATGCCATGCGAAGACAACCAGTCGCAGAACAGAGAGCAGCGTTTGAACCGTCTGGAGCTTTTGAATCGCGGAATGGCGAGCTCCAGGGTGCTAGACAAGAGTTGCGTAGGCGAAGAGGGGTCGAATGAATGCCTTATAGTGTGAAGCAGGGTATCCTTGCACTGACCCCACGTATGCCAGCTAGGGCTTTAAACAATCTAACACGGATGGAGGCTCGGGCAGCGATAGAAGTGATGTGAGGAGAAAAAGTAAAGTGGGTGTTACAAGTGATGCCTCCAGAGGTAGGATAGTGTTGTTAAGTGATTTGAGGGCCTAGTCTAGACTGGTGGGCGTCGGTCGTCAATAGTGTTGAGTTTGATTTAGAGGTTGAGATGGTGAAGCCCTTGGTAGCTGCCCAGTCACTGATCAAGTCAGAGGGATCCGATAGAGCGGCTGCAGCAGTGAGAAGGTGGCGATGGGACGCCACGACAGTGAAGTCGGCGTATTATGTCACAAGGGGACGACAGAACGAACTGGTCCCGAGGTATGAGGAAATCAGAGATGTAGAGGTTGAAATGGGAAGGCGAGACAACAGAACCCTGAGGAACCCCCGCCTTGACAGCACGGAATTGGAAACAAAAACCGTTATAGAGGCAGCATCCTGCCCGACCCTTGAGGTAAGCCGTGAGCCATCTGACAATATGATGGTGCGTGGTGTAAGAGACTGAGGACAGGAGGCCTTCAGTGGGAACAGTGTCGAAGGCTTTGCTGAAATCAATCAGCAAAGCCATCGAGCGGTCATGGGGCTTACGCTTGTTCATGGCATTACATGCTGTGAAGGAAAGGGATAGCAGAGCAGATGTTGTGGAATGCATGGTTCGGAAGCCATGTTGGTGACAGGTTTGGAATGCCTCATTGATGAAACGCAGCAGAATGCGCTCCAGGACTTAGGCAGCAGCTCACAGGAGCGATATTGGGCGGTAGGAGGACCCCTTGTCCGCAGGTTTGGATGGTCTTAAGAATGGCAATTAAGTTTGCTGTTTTCGATAGAGCGGGGATGTCGGCGTGAGCAAGGGAGAGATTGTATAGTCTGGTCAAATAGAGGAGACCTCGACGGCCAAGGTGTTTAATATGTAAGATAATTTTTCAGGGCCTATAGCTATAGAGGTCCCAGAAGTATTAATTGCCTCTCGAACCTGAGAGGGAATGAAAAGGATGAAACTATGATCAATGACATAACGCTTTCGGAGGACGCGTCTGGCTCGTTTGAGTGAAGTAACTAGGACAGGAGGATAGGCGGCAGGAAATTGCTTGCAAAAGCCCGTGGCAATGTCGCCGTTGCGGCTAAACGTGTGATTTCCAAAGGAAATCGGCTGGTTGGGAGGAGCGGAAGACCGCTTGCCTGATAGAGAGCGGAGGAGGGACCAAAATTTGTTAAGATTGCTTGCTCTTGGGGTCACAATCCTAGATGGTCTGTTTCCAGGCCTCCCGGACAGCACTGCAGATGAGGCGATCAGCTTCATATTGCAACTGACTTTGAACTGAGGAAGAGCAGGGTCTTGAGGGGTAGTGGTGCGGAGGTGGTCACGGTACTCGTCGATCGTGATGGAATCATCGTACACGTCGGTATTCCCGCTCATGCTAGAATTGTTTGATAGTTACAGAATACCAGTCAAAACACCGGCAAGACTCATGCTGCTGCTCATTGGAAAAAGCCGTAATTTCGATGGACACATTGGTCTGCATAGCACTCATCAGTCCTGCCAGTACTCATTAATCGTGTGGCATCGGTAGTGCCAGCAATACTAGAGCTTATCATCGGTCTAAGCCGGAATTCATCGGACACGTTTGTATTCCCAGGTCATGCTGGAATATTACGGTAGTGCCGGGAAGGTGCAGTCAAAACATGAGCAAGGCTCCTGTTGCTGTTCATCGGACATGTCTGGAATTTTATCATCCACCTCGGTCTGCACATCACTCCTCGTTCATGACGGTACTCATCAATCGTGCCAGTAGCCGGTCTAAGCCGGAAAACCTCGGTCACATTGGTATTCTTTGGTCATTGCTGGAGTTCGGGAACTTTTGGGCCAAAGGCCGCGGCTCACTAGAATCCAAACTTTTATCCTCTACTGTTGACTATCCTCTACTTTAATAAACACATTATAGTTCATATCATGATGAACGCAATTTATCATTAGGCTTGGATGAGTTGAGACCAAGTCCAAACAAAGGACTAAATTCAAAAAAACTTCAAAGTTTTAAAGACCTTTAAGGGTATTAAATGACCTCTGGTATAGCCTGAGTCCATACTAGGATCTAGGCTAAGAGTTGTCTCAGAATCTAAGTATCAATTGGGCCTTTCCATTCAAAGACCAATCCAAAGGGTGGTGAAGAGAGCTTTTCTAAGTTCATAAGGATGGGTGCGAAAATTTTTCAAAGTCCCAAAGGCACTAAAAGAATCTTGAGTTAAAAAAAAAGTCCCAAAGGCACTAAAAGAATCTTGAGTTAATCTCCTAAGTGGGAACCGCAAAAATTTTAAAGTTATTCAGGGACTAAAAACTGGAAAACTGACCATAAAATTCTAGACAGGAATCAGGCCTTGTAAAATTCACTAAGTGTTAGTCTCATCTAAGTATTAATTGAGACAAAGTTCAACACCGGATCAGAAACTTTCAAACACTCTCTGGGCATAAGGCTATTCTGAGGCTAAGTCCCAAAACGCCTATCCCCCAAAATTTCTAAGTATCAAACGCACTGCACTGTTCAGAAACTAAGTCCCAAAAGGGACAATTGAAAATTTTTCTAAATCCTAAAGGACCAACTAGAAAAATTATACAAGTGTCAAAAGTATCTCCCTTCACTGAGACTAAGTCCAAAAGGGATCAATCACTGATTTTTTTCCAAGTTTCTAAGGCACAAGAGGAGAGGAGCTGGAGATGTTGATTGCACCGCAAGTCGTACTGAAATGATGCTCAGAGGGTCGGGAGCCTACTTATATACCAGTGGGTCTGCGAGGGGGTGGGGCCTAAAAAAAAAATCTGAGATGAAGTAACTCTAGTACCTGCACAAGTAACAGGAGCAGAGTTATCCGATTTTAGCAAAAGTTCTTAAACTAGCATGCACAAGTAACATGTTAGTATAAATTGTCTTAAGAGTATACTACAGTCTACACAGATATACTAGGACAGTTGTTTACAAAAGAACTACTGGGGAGGCGGCTCCTATTCTGTCTCACAAGAGCAATACCTCAAAAATTGGGCTAAGTAAAAAAAAAATGCAAGAGTACTTACCAGTTAATAACAAAGTGTGATGACTCACCTGACCTCCTTCCTGATGGGTATACATCAGGGTGCTATCCAACAGAGGTACTCTGCTGGAAGCGAGCCACTGCAAATAGCCTTAATAAATTGAAGAAACGGAGTTAAGGAAAATCATCGACTCCAACTCATCAAACACCAAAATATGCCCGACTCCCCAGCCCTGCCCTCGTGCATGGGTTTCACGTATCTGTTGTCATACTATACGTTTCTTCTTTCTTCCTCTGTGATATCGCCTTGTTGTGGAAACGAGACTTGAACTTATCAATTGGATGATGTTAATGAATGTAGTAAAAAGTAGTAAAATTTGAAAGTGAAATATCAGTAGACACCCTGGGCTTGCTTTCTCTGTAAAATATATAATTTCCGTTGTCATCCACTGACGGTTTTCTTCCTGAGCCATTTGCTCGGGCGCAGTATACCTACTCTGCATAGGTACTGGTGCTCTTCATGAGTTTGCACTGGAACCGGCACCTACGATGTCGTCCAAGCCAGTATTCTCGTTCGTTTCATCGTGTGTAGATGTTTGGAATAATCTGATGACTGTCTTTGTTGGTGCGGGCTTTGGCAACTGTGAGCAATTTCTCAACAAAGAGATTCTGTGATCTTTAATTTTTTGTTTTTTCTCTTGCTGGGCTGGTTGCATGAGGAATGATAACCTAATTTCCTCCATTCTCACGCCGCCAGTCTGGTGTATCTTAATAATAATAGAAATAATCAGGGGGGGGAGCTCGTGCATTGGGACCCGTGGGGCCCGACCCACCTGCCTTTGGAATGGAAGATTACAATTATAAAAATAGATCCCAAGTAACAGTTTTCTCACATTCAAGACTTGAATTCAGCATAAAAAATAGCTTTTCTGCTTAATGGCTTCGAAACTAATAACAACGGGCCCCACCTAACAAAGGGCACGTGGCACCACTGATAGTTATACTGTAATAATAGTGGTTAATATTTACTGGGCAATTTCTTGTTACATATCTTTTAGTATCAAAATGAATAAAAAATAAATGTGCTTTATTACTAAAATAATTTCATCTACAGCTCTTTGTACTTTTGTTTTGCAAAAGTCGTCCTTTCCACAGAGTTCAAACGTGGATAATTTTTCTAAAAGTGTTAGCGTTATTGGCGAAATTTACAATATTTGCTATTACTGATACCTTCAAAATTACAGATACATAGTGTACTGATGGTATGGGTACACATCTAATTTTTATGGCCACCATCCATTTCTATTGATGAGTGCTACTGGTACTTATCTTATGGACTATGTTTATATCTGTTTGCCTAGCTATGAGCCGACTTAGTGTAGGTAATACAGTCACGGACCTGCCAACACTCTAATTACATGTCATTTTTTGCATGCAGGTTCCTCAATGGGCAGCGGGGACCTATCCGCCACTGCTGCTGCCACCGCTGCTGCTAACGTCCTCCTCAACAACTGTAGTATGTTGGACTGTTACTTGTGTAGCGTAATTAGTTGTAAGGTTAATTTATGACCACTGCCATGATGAAATGGCAGAATAATATTAGTCATAGCCGCCACTGTAGCAGCATGCTTCCGTTCTCAGTTCTAACACCTTGTATCGCTCGCACGTTCGCTGCCCAGCCAGGCACGCGAGCTCTTTGCAGATCTTGGTGTGCTGACTTGGCAGTTGTATGTGCATGCAAGGCGCCGTGGCGGAACTGCCTTCCTCAGAAATTAGGAGGGTGGGGGTCTCGGGTCATTTGTTCCTTCCGTCAAGTTGGCTCCCTAGTTCTTGGTGATCCGACTGCAACTACACTTGCTCATCTGGCGCCAGTGGGCCTATACCCGCAGCACAAACCAGTGCATGTGGGTTTCCCAGGTGAGGGTGTGGTCTAAGTTGACTTTAATTTTACCTTTGCTTCAAAACCTCACATTTTTTATATTGTTATCTCCTCTTCAAAGGATTTTTCAAAGAAAAAATTGAAATTCTTAATGGCCCGCTCCGATAGAGCACCTCCATGTGGAAGCACCAGACCCGCGACAAACTCTGGGGCGTGTAAATGGTAGTTTAGATTGTGAATTGAAGTTCCATGTTCATATAAGGCAGTTGGTCGGAAAGGCCGCTAGACTGGCTGCAAGCCTCTTGCGCTATAGCTACTGCGTGTAGGTCATCAGTGTCTGGGGCGTGTAAATGGTAGTTTAGATTGTAAATTGAAGTTCCATGTTCATATAAGGCAGTTGGTCGGTAAGGCCGCTAGACTGGCTGCAAGCCTCTTGCGCTATAGCTAGCTACTGCGTGTAGGTCATCAGAGTTTATGGTGGCCCTTTTTGTGGCCCATATCAGACCTCTCCTCGATAATTGTTCTGTTGTTTGGAACAGGGCTATGTGGGTGACCTCCGGCTTTTGGAGTCTGTCCAGCGTAGGTGGACACGGCATGTTGCTGGGCTTGAACATGAGTATGGTGAGAGGTTGAGGCGGCTCAACCTGTTCTCGGTGTGAGGAAGGTTGGTGCGGACTGATTTGATTAAATGCTCGAAGGTGCTTGTGTGGCAGGTGGGTTGTGCTGAGATGCATCGTCTGTTTGCTCTGGCCAACCAAAGTGGAGCTCTGAGACATCCTTTGAAGCTGATTCGCCCGCACTTCTCTACTAAGGCAGGGGGGAGAGCATTTCCATCCAGGTGTGTTTGGCTCTGGAACTCTTTGCTAGAGGAGGTTGTGTTTTCCCAGTCTTTGGATGTATTCAAACGGCGTTTAGCTTGTCACTTGAGGGAGGTGATGTTTGATGCTATGTGAAGTCTGTGTGTCTTGGCGTCCTGTTAGCCTGCTGCTGATTTTTTGGGTTTGTTGACCGTGCATACCTGAGGGAATTGGTTGCCTTGCTGGGTTGTGTTGGTGGAGAGCGGGGGGAGGGGGGACTCCAGCTGTAGTTGTTTAACTGGTTGTGTGGGCGTGGGGGGTCTTGTTCATTTTGATGGGTGTTGCTGTTGTTAGGATTTCTGTGGTGCCATCCTTGCTGTTGATGATGTTTGGACTTCTCATTAAGGAGTTACTTTACTTGGGCTCCACTGTGGGAACTACCCCTACATTCTATTTGTGCTTGACTGTCGGCTGAGGTGGTGCTTGCCTGGTGCCTCATATTGCTGGAGTGTGGGTGGTCGCTTTTTGTGGTGGGATTTTTGAGTGTTCTGTGGTGTTGGGGTGCCACTCTGCTGGGAAGTTGACTACTAATAATGCTTGGCTCGCTACCATGGTGGTGTATGTCCTTGTTTTTGTTGTTCCTGGGGACCATCCATGTGTGTGTGTAATGTTAGTTGGTGGCTTCCTGATGGCCAACCGTGCACTTCTCCGGCTCTATGATGGTGCGTACGTGTGCGTTCTCTTGCTTGTGCCGGTGGACGGGGCCATGCATGCCTCCCTAGTCTGGCTGTCCTGCTCTGGGCTAGCCTGGACTTTGGGGGCGGCAGACGTGAGTGAGTTTTGAGGCGTAACTCTCATTTTAGACAGATTTGCAGATTTTGGTGTTATTGTCTTTTTAACTTCTTTAGGCCTCGCCCCCCTGGTAGCTCAGGGTCCCTGCACCAGCACTCCTCACTTCGTTACGATTCGCGCTACTGTTAAAATCTCCATTAGTACTCTGGTACAAGCTGCTGCTGCTGCTCTGTGTTCATTTGTGCCCTAAGAATTCCACCTAATATATTGTTGCCTTAAGACTTGGTGATAGGCTGTAGTGCCCTAATAATTCCACCAAGCATGTATTCCGCCATAGAGCGAGACCCTCCACATGATGGAGGGCTATTATTGCCACCATAAAGCGAGGCCGTCCACTGGAGGGCTAATTGCTGCCATGAGCGAGGCCCTCCACTTAATGGAGGGCTTATAATGCCGCCAAAGAGAGTTTTTTCCTGGAAAATGGATGCTCTCCAATAGTTGGAAAACTCAAATCGGCCAGATTCTCGACCTGGGCCGATTCTAAGATGGCGCCCAGAAGCTGGGAAGCCTGCAGGTTTGGAAGTCCCGGATAAAGAAAAAAAAAATAAAAAAATATATATTAAAAAAATTGGGAGGTGCACTCTAGCTTCCCTCAGGGAGTACAAGAGTGACCACTTGGTTTTTGACTAAGTAATTATAAAAAATAAAAAAAAAATCTGCTCATCAACGCGACTTCAGCAGATTTACAGATAGTCGAAACTTAGTCAATTCTTGCTCCCACACAGGAGGTTGGGACTTCGCTGAATTCAGGAACGATCTATCTTTGGTCGTGTATCAGGGATGGTATAACCCTCTGCAGGCCTGGCTCTGCTACGTACCGACCTCTTTGGTCTTAGTCCCATAATGGAGCATTCCATCGGGACAGAGGAGTACTCTCCAAGGACCCATGCAGGCTTAGTCCCGGGAGAACACTCTGGTAGGTACTTTGTACAGGTCCTGAAAGTTCGATTGTAGATTAAGTCTTAGAACAAGTGCAACCTGTTGAGGTTGTGACCTTTTACTTGTGAACCATCTGAACTTAGCCTCGAGATGCAACATCCTCGGTGTGGCATAGAGAGAAGATCAATTATAACCCGACATGTGATATAGCCTCGTCTGACTACAATCGTGTGAGAAATGAATAATTTAGGAAGTTCGAGCGTGGACTTAGACTTAGTCCTCTACAGACTCGTTGGCTCGGGATCCCCGCGGATTATTTAGACTCTGCCTCAGAGCAGGTAATGGAGGTCAAATAATGGACTTTGTCTCAGACCAGGTACTGCCCTGGAGACTTAACACAGGTCACCTGGAGATCTTTTTCGAACTTAGCCTCAGAGGAGTTTTTTTCCAGGAAGCATCGGAAGAAGACTGCTGAACATAGTCTCACGAGTTTTTCGATAAACCTGTGGTGCTTATGTATTCTTCAAGCTCCTTTTGAAGTTATCAGTCCAAAACACTTTTAGCCCTTCGGAACTTGAGCACAGGGTACGCGTGGTCTGTTGGCCTTCAGCCTCTGAGGGAAATGGTCTGTTTGAGGCAAAAAATGGGTTGCCATTCTTCGCCTATGCGAACCCTTGTCACTTGCTATGTGGGGGGGGGGGGGTAGCAGGACGGTGGACCCTGGGTATGATACTAGGGTTCACTGCCAGACCTACCCCTTAAACAAACACAGTCCTCTGAATTGGTCTGGTTCCCAGGGCCTTGGGTTTAGTCTTAGAGATGCTTTACTCTGAGATCTAGGAATACAGTAGGCCTAGGCCAGTCGAAGCCGGAGTCCTCGACTTGGCTTGGTATAGACTCAAACGGCCGTATGCCTTAAATTGGGGTGTCAGGGAGCTTGCTCCGGTACTGAGGTTTTCTTGAAGTTTAAGTATAACTTAAACTGTCCTTTTGGACTCTTCCAGAAAATGTCCAGCCTTGGAAATAGGTCCGGCGTTTCCCCACTCTGGGATATTGCATAATGGTGTCTTTGAAACCGTATTAGAGCTTAACCCATTTTGAGCCCAAATTCGGCTCTTGCTATGAAGTTGTTAGAGCGGCTCACAATAGACAATGCAGTCTTGGGCTCCATCTGGTTGCACTATCGTCATTCACGATGATCTTCCGTTCAAGTAAGCTTCCTTGCGTGCGCCACCACTAAAATAAACACTACCTACCTAGGCTAACCTAACCTAACCTACTCTTACCTAACCTAACCTTCTAAACTAACCTTACCTTACCTAACCCAACCTAACCTTTCTAGCCTTGCCTAACGCTTAGAGATACTTTACTCTTAGATCTAGGAATACAGTAGGCCTAGGTCAGTCGAAGCCGGAGTCCTCGACTTGGCTTGGTATAGACTCAAACGGCCGTATGCGAGTTATACCTAACCTTAGCTAACCGTACCTAACCTAACCTAACTTAATCAGCAATACAGCGAGCAGCGCGGCGCACCAACTTGAACGCGCTCACACGCACACGATCTGCGTACACAAACACGCACACAAATCGTCGCGGACGACGATAGCGCCTCTCGGTTACTTCAGGAGTAATGAAATCCAAGCTCCAACGTCAGACAGTTGTAGATATATAATGTTCAAATTCCTGAAAGGAGTTCAGCATTGGTTTCCAGAATAGAAACTTGATTTGGGAAGAGGAGTTTTCCCGTCAAGAAGAAGGAGTTAAACCCCTGTCAAATGTTGGCCAGGGCCTGAAGATCGTAGGCAAGGTTAGCTTCGAACGGTTGCCCTATTGGACCAGCTATTCCAATACAAGAATCTTCTTTTCAGGAGATCTTTACAGGTACAGGGTTCTCCCAGGAGCCCCAGAGGGCTTGACCTCAGAGGTACTTGGTACTCCATTGTTTAGAAACTCCCTAGAGAAAGACCTACTCCCTCGGGCCCATCCTGATAGGATAAGGGTTAAGCTGCGGATACTCAGAAGAAAGAATTCAATTCCCATGCTGTGGGCGCTGCAATGGAATGTCCCCTTCCCAGAGTTGAACGATAAGGATCTTGGGTCTGCAGCAGGGAACAGATGTGTGCCTAGGTTGGAACCTCGATCGGTAAGCCGGGCTGAGTTTTATAACCTAACTCTTTGTGTTGGTTGGACTATAAGTTAGGTAAGCGCTGTTATAAGATTCTTGCTTTCTAAGCCCAAGCTTTTGGTAAGAAAAAGGGCGTGTTCCTTCGGCTTTGTCTTCTCACAAGCATATTTCTGTGTACTTATCTGATTGTGGTACACTAAATAGCCAAAAGAGAGTAGGGCCCTTTGCCGCCCGAGCTTTTTCTATTTTGACACCACAATGTGGCCTATTAACAGTAGGTATTGTGTAAAAGCTGAATTACTAATGCACACATTTCCTCCAGGGTGATTTCTTTACTAAAGAGCATAGACCACGCCATACATTGACTGAACGCTGAAAGAGCCTAGCGGCCGATTTACGTAAGTGTTGATAAAATGAGTTCAAATAATCACAGAGAACTCAAAGATTAATTTCTTTGTCGTACCATAAGGAATGCGTTGCAGAGCAGGGACTCTAAATTCACAATCATATGTCTTTGGTAGGCGATATACATCATACCATCAGACACCAAGAAATAGAAATATTGAAAATTTATCATAATTTCTAGGAATGCAGTATCTAAATTTTATGGAAATAATTTGGCTCATAGATGCTACACGTAATGTACTTTAATATCACATTCAATTTAGGTTTTTTCCAATGACGGATTTGAAGCAATAACTTCAGAATTTGATGTATGTAGAGCTTTCAGTAGACCTCCCAATAGCAACAATATAGTGAGGTTAAGAAAACCCAGTAATGTTGAAAAAATGAATTAAAACCACAGTAATACTGCATTGGTACCTACCATAAGCTAAAAATACGTGTTCCAGTATGAGATAATGATACCAAGACAGATGGCAAATGATATTAAATATAATTTATGACTGTTATAACATTTTATTATGGGAACCATCTAGAGATGCACATCGGGATTGTTGATATCACTTCAAGTAACTGAGGTATATTACACCACTTTGCTGTTGCCTATGCTATAGGTATCACTTCATGGTTTCCTATGTTACACCACTTCTTGGTTGCCTGAGTTGACACAAATCATGGTTTCCGTAGTTAAATCACTTCCCAGTGGCTTACATTACATCACTTCAGGGCGGCCAGTGATACATCACTTTAACAACTGCCAAAGCGACATCACTTCACGGTTTCTAATGCAATAACTCTTCATGGCTGTCAATGCTGAATCACTTCATGGTGGCCTGTGCTTCATCATTCAAATCACTTCACGGCCGCCAATGCTATGTCACTCCACTGCAGCCAATGCTATATCACGTCACTACTTCCAATGCTAGGTCACTTCCTGCCGGCCAGTGCTCCATCACTTCATTGTGGCCGGGCTCCATCACTTTATTGCTGCCAGCTGCTCCAACTCACCTTTCAGCTCTGCAGTCTGTTCTGATGTTTTTGCTTTGCCTATATAGCTACCTCATAAATTTCTTTAAAGTTTTCATCAGCTGTTTACTTGACATTTCATTACAAATCGAGCACACCACGAATTGGCGAAGCCTCTGTTTTACAAAGTGAGACTGTTTATTTCACTATTGCAAAATAATTTTACTGCAAATATTAAAGGATGTCATGAAGAGTTGCTTTACATCATTACACTCCAGCCTTAATATTTTTGTGAATTTGTTGCGTCTAAAAGTTTTAGAAGTTTGTACAGTAGGGTGGCCCTTATTTTTGAAGGTTTGAAAAGTTTTGTTCTCAGCATCCAAGCTGGATCCGTTCATGGAATAAATGTTCTGTGTAAAACTTGAGAGTATTCTGATAACGTGTCGAGGTAGTCTAGCCGCCCACAAGTTGTGCTCTGTTACATGGTAGTGCAACTGCCTGAATCCCGAAAAGGGTATAGCACTAAGAAGAGAGGCTTAAGACGTGTGCAAGGAAAGGAGCAAGAAGGGATGTGAAGCATCAACTTCATCTACCAGCAGCTGCTGTGAAAAAAAAAACAGCACTGAAGGGAAGCATTTCTGATGAAACAGAAGAGACTTGCTCTAAGTGCTCTAAAGCTACCTACAAAGGAATATGGATTCTTACACTTTCTGTTGCAGCTGCACTTAAGCGTACTGTACTTGTGTATCAGGTAGAGGAGCTGCATTTTGACTGAAGCTGCTGTTAGCTTTGGTCTTGATTTTTATAAGTTAGCAATCATTCTAACGACAGGACAACTTCCAACGCCCTGGACTACCTTTAAATATTTATTAAATTGCGCAGCAATGTTTTTTGAAGCAATTGAATCCATTTTATAGGCTCAGAGCTCTAAAAAAAAGAAATTTTGATTTTTGCCTCCCTAATAAGGGCCACCCTGATGTACAGGTTTACCAATCATTACTGAATGCAAAAGAATTAATTCAGATAGCCCAAACAAAGTACGAAAAAGTGATGGGAGAACGAATAAAACTGCATCTGCGGCACCGTGCAGTCAGGTTCAATTGTGGGACCAAAATCTGCCTTAGGGGGCCGGTGTCCAGTCAATTAGATTAGATAGGCGGCAGTATTCGAACCAAGAGGCCCATTCCCAAAGAGACACCGGAACACACGCCCCGCCCCTCTATGAGCTAATGCCATCATATTAGTAGGATGTAGAGGACTGGTGAAACAAGAGGGGAAAAAATGGACGACGAAAGAAAGGAAGAAAGAAGGGGGAGAAGAGCAAAGTCGACGTCTGGAAGATCAGACGAGCTGGAAGTGAGCATGAGCTGATATGCTGCTCCTCTAGTACAAAATTCTGCGGCTGCAAGTTCCAGGAACGCACGGAAATTTGCAAGCTACAGCGCGCAGGCAGCAGACGCGGCCGAGAGCTGGAGGTGCACCTCAGGCTGCGGAGCTCGTAAGCAGTGGCGAGAGCTCGCAGAATTCCGCTGCTGTGGTGCTATGCTATAGTTTCTGTGTTGCACTAACGTTATAGATAACTCCAGCTTACCCGCGCTTCAGAGATAATTTCCTTCTATCTCGGCTCTTTTGTCAGAAGGCCTCAAATAATAAGTAAACTCATGTCATTTCCATCAGTGTCAAGATGGCCAGTGGGTTACCACCGGCAGGAATGCAAGGTGTTGAGCATTAAAATAAATAGAAGACATGAGCAAGAAATGAGCGTGCAGTGTGACTTTTCCACGACCCGCCCCTAAGGTTCTTAAATTTCAATAAATTAATGTTATGCTTTCAACATGAAACTAAAGCAAAGAGAATGACCAAATGCAACTTCGCGGAGCTGTTTTACGTGGGCTGTTGTTTGCGGCTGCCAGGTCTACTCACCTAAATTTTTTATTTGTTCCGCAGTCTGACTGCCTGTATCGTCGCGAGAGGTAGTCCACCCGTCTCCTGCCACACCATGAGGCAAGCGACCTGACTACATGATCTTTGTTCAACGAACTGCTTCATGGTTATTCTGGGCTCTGCAGAACAGCATAACCTGCACCTGCTGTTGACCTGCACCTGCTGTTGACCTGCACCTGCTGTCAACCTGCACCTGCTGTTAACCTGCACCTGCTGTCAACCTGCACCTGCTGTTAACCTGCACCTGCTGTCAACCTGCACCTGCTGTCAACCTGCATCTGCTGTCAACCTGCATCTGCTGTCAACCTGCACCTGCTGTCGACCTGCACCTGCTGTCAACCTGCAACTGCTGTTAACCTGCACCTGCTGTCAACCTACACCTGCTGTCGACCTGCGCCAGTGGTCAACCTACACCTGCTGTCGACCTGCACCTGCTGTCGACCTGCGCCAGTGGTCAACCTACACCTGCTGTCAACCTGCACCTGCTGTCAACCTACACCTGCTGTCGACCTGCGCCAGTGGTCAACCTACACCTGCTGTCGACCTGCACCTGCTGTCAACCTGCACCTGCTTTCAACATGCACCTGCTGTCGACCTGCACCTGCTGTCAACCTGCACCTGCTGTCGACCTGCGCCAGTGGTCAACCTACACCTGCTGTCAACCTGCGCCAGTGATCAACCTACACCTGCTGTCGACCTGCACCTGCTGTCGACCTGCGCCAGTGGTCAACCTACACCTGCTGTCGACCTGCACCTG
>LQNS02276866.1:532644-543286 GCA_001587735.2 Parhyale hawaiensis
TTATGGAGGGATAGGGGACCCTGAACAAACCTGTGCAGGTTCACAGGGCATCCGTCTTCGAGCTTAAATACAACCTTCAGATACACGGAGCACAAAATTCTAATCGTGAAGGCCCAGACTACAAAATAAAGAACATTTAAAAAAAAGGGATAGTTCAATTTAATAGAATATTCTTACGCGTCTATTCTAATTGTTAAAGGGCCCTCAGAAAGTAACAAACGTATGAGAAATGAGTAACCGAAACGATATACCGTTATAAACTACAAAGGAGACCTAAAAAGAATTTTATTTTAGATGAACTAAGTCTGGACATGTGTTAACAGGGAGGGACCTAAAAGGCGAATGACCATACTGCGCTACGGGGGTCCTTATAAGCGTCGGACGGTATGGGAAGCGGAGGAAAACGAGCAAGTACCGTCGGAGGAAAAAGCGTCAGTCATGAATTGTGACGAGCAGTAGGTAGGCTACGGCTGTAGTCATTATATTGCGACTAGGTTCTGTTTTATGGATATATATTGATTTTAGAGTTGTGAGTTCTATTGGATTAAAAAAGGCTATGGCAGAGAAGTCTTTCCTGCTAACTTGATGGTTGTTTTGTTCTGTATGAAAACAGGGAGCTGAATGTGTAGGTTTTGTAAGTGGCAAAGCTGTTCTGCTTGATATACCTAAATGTTGGTCAACGCGGGCTTTGAAATGTTGTCCAGTGCTGCCGATGTACAGAGCTGTGCGGCTTTTGCAAGAAAATTCGTACAAAATACAGGCAAGAAGATTTGTGGGAGGCTTGTCTTTGAATTTAAAATAACATCGTATGGGAAATGTGTTTTTGTAAGAGAACCTGAAGTTTATGTACGGCTAGGCTTCCGAGAGGAAAGTTTTCAGGGAGCTGACTTTATCGACGCTGGTCTAGCTGTTGTAAGGAAGGGAATGAAAAAATTTAACTTACGAACGGTAGGTTTAGTTATACCGGGATCGAATAGTTCATCAAGAAATAGTTTGCAGTAGTGATCTAAAAGGTGGTGTGGGTAGCTGTTATTTTTTAAAAAGGCTCGGAGATAATCTATTTCATTGGAAACTGCTAGGTACGAGGATGATAAATGATATGCCCTAAACAGAAAAATTTTATAGTATTTATTTTAAATTGATCGTAGCAGTGACTGAAGAAGGTGGTTCCAATGCCTGAATCGGCATCCTGTAAACTCTAGTGGTTAGGTTTGCGTCATGCTTTGTGACTGGGATATCTAATGATATAGCTTATTATCTCCGAACCCTTTTCAAAATTAACAGCTATCCTAACACCTTCTAGATCACTACTGCAAACTAGTTCTTGATAACTATTCAATCCCAGTATAACTAAGTCTACTGTTCGTAAATTAAACTTTTTCCACTCCCTTCCATACTACAGCAAGACCACCGTCGATAAAGTCAGCTCCCTGAAAACTTTCCTCTCCGAAGCCTAGCCGCACATAAACTTCAGGTTCTCTTACATAATTCATTTACCATATGATCCTATTTTAAATTCAAAGACAAGCCTGCCATAAATCTTCTGTCCAGTGTTGTGTACGAACTTTATTTCAAGATAGCTGCTCAGCTCTGTACATCGGCAGCACTGGACAACATTTCAAAGCCCGCGTTGACCAACACCTAGGTATATCAAGCAGAACAGGCTTACCACTCGCAAAACCTACACATTCAGCTCCCCGTCTTGATGAAGAACGAACAAAGCAACCATCCAATTAGCAGGAAAGACTTCTCTATAATAACCTTTTCTAATCCAATAGAACCCACAACTCTAGAATAACTATATATCCATAAAACAAAACCTAGCTGCAAAATAATTACTACAGCCGTACCACTCGTCACGATCCATGACTGGCGCTTTTTCCTCCCACTGTACTTGCTCGTTTTCCTCCGCTTCCCATACCGTCCGACGCTTATACCTATAAGGACCCCCATAGCGCACTATGGCCATTCTCCTTTTAACACGTGTCCAAACTTTGTTCATCTAAAATAAAATTTATTTTAGGCATCCTTTGTAGTTTATAATTTCTGATGATGGGAATTGAATTCACGAAATCTGTCGACACTCGTACTTACTTTATCAAATCTGCCAATATACGTCTCGCACAGCCATACAATTTAGCACGTGTGTGCTCGTCTGAGGTTGGAGACGAAGTGTGGCGAGCGTGTTATGACTGCGATAGATCAGTCGTAGAAATGTAGTCTAATCTTACTGTCATAGAGTATGGACAACGAGATTGGGCTCCGAAGGTGCAACGGCGGTCCAAACAATGACTTTGTTTCCTTGGATTTTGAGTTTCACCTACGTAGGTCATTAGTTATAATAATTCATAATGTGACTCGAAATGATATGCGGGCCCAGTGACGCTATGGCGTCCACAGGACCAGCTTGTTATGGAGGGAAAGATCTGCGGCTCCGAACGTACAAGCAGCACCAATACGATCCAGCAGCACCTATACGATCCAGCAGCACCTATACGATCCAGCAGCACCCATACGATCCAGCAGCACCTATACGATCCAGCAGCACCCATACGATCCAGCAGCACCTATACGATCCAGCAGCACCTATACGATCCAGCAGCACCCATACGATCCAGCAGCACCCATACGATCCAGCAGCACCCATACGATCCAGCAGCACCAATACGATCCAGCAGCACCAATACGATCCAGCAACACCAATACGATCCAGCAGCACAAATACGATCCAGCAGCACCTATACGATCCAGCAGCACTATACGATCCAGCGGCACCAATACGATCCAGCAGCACCTATACGATCCAGCAGCACCTATACGATTCAGCAGCACCTATACGATCCAGCAGCACCTATACGATCCAGCAGCACCTATACGATCCAGCAGCACCTATACGATCCAGCAGCACCTATACGATCCAGCAGCACCAATACGATCCAGTAGCACCTATACGATCCAGCAGCACCAATACGATCCAGTAGCACCTATACGATCCAGCAGCAGTGGCAGGAGCCAAGTTATCTAGAGTGCGAGTGGCACGCGACCAGGAGACCCAGGGACGGTAGGCTACAGCTGCCTAACAGGTGTTGGTGTGCACGGGAGCGTGTGACTCATCACGACGAGCTGCGGTGCACAGTGCTGCGGTGCGTCGCTGCGCTGTTGTTGTCGCTCCTTGGGATACTAAACATGAACGGTGTGGCTGTCAGGCTCTACTCTTGCCCGTTCTGTGAGATGGCTGCTCAGTATTATCTCCATAGTTTGTTGCCTGTAGACAATGAGTGCAGCTGTGTGTGTATGTGTATACTGCGCTTTTATGCACGCCAGTGTGAATACTTTATGTAGGCCAAGCCAAAAAAATGTATGCCGTTTTATCGTGAACTGTCTAAGGGACAAACGTTCAACTATGTAGGTAATCTGAGGCGTGTAGTAGTCTCGACCTGGCCGGGCAACCGCAACCTGCATAAACGGTACGTTATTGCAACCCGAAAAGTGATTAGGCTATGAGAGCGCCTTTACTGACGAGCGGTGTAAGCTTAACAACAATGGAATTCCATCTTAATTGAAAGTTTGGCAAACGAAGCTCGAAGTAAGTGATCTAATTACTGGTTCTAGGCTACGGAGTTTATTCATTACTCGTTTGCAGAATTTGTGTGTTCTCTCTATTAGAAGTAAATATTTGGTCGCGGTGGCCAGCGACACAACAGCTCGTGTCTCAATCGTCTAACTGGAATCTTGAGACATGATCGCGTCGCGGCGTTCGGCTGAGCAGATGAGCGTGTAGCGCCGGTCGCCCGGGTATGATTACAACAATCCTCTGATAATCTGGTCTGGTGACTCTTCCCTCGCGAGGCATCGCACGAATGCGTCAGAAGTGTGCGTGGATAAGCAATACTTTTGGAATTTACCGAACTTGTCAGTTATTATAATAATGCTGAAAAACAGACAAGTAAAATTTGAGGCTTTTTTGTCGTATATTCCCAGATTCAGGTTGTTATAGTAACAACCAAGTTAATTGCACCTAAGGTACCTTTGCAAACATATCAATTAACTATTGGGGAAATAGTAACCGAAACATTGTATGCCATCATCCATACGAATATAAATTTCTTATGAAAAGAAACTGTCACCCCAAGAGACATGACAAGAAAATTTTTGCATAAATCTGCTCCTATGAAAAAGCATGTAAGTAATTTGAATAATATGAGAAAAGTTGACTGCAAAGTTCATATGCCCCAGTCGCAACCTTTGGTATGTTATGTTTTCAACACACAGTATTGAAATCTGTTGAACGCCGTTAACATGGTAACCGATCTTTCACTAAATTTTTATCACCGACTTTTTCGATCGATTCTCATTGAAATTCTTTGACAGTTTCAACCTTAACTGCATCATGAAATAATTGTCACTTTGGTGCGAGGCCAATTTGCCTCTTTTTGTGAAAAGTTGAAATTTCAGTAGGAAGTGATTCACTTGTAAAAGCATTTTTTGTAGTTTCACCTAGTCTGTTAATTATCACCCGCGAACGAAGTGAGAGAGGTGATAATGTTTTCATTGAAGATTTAAGTATATATATATATATTTGTGTGTCCACCCAATAAGTGGTCGGAGGAGTTGGGCAATCTTCATTATTTTTTGTAGGGAGTTTAGTGGGTTTACATAGATGTGACCCATGCTAAAAAACTAGGGCTAACTGGTCATAAAAATGATGGCGTTGAATTGTCCTCCACCGCGGCAGATGGCCTCGTGCCACCAGGCCTCCCATTTTCCCTATGTTATTATTAAGAGCGCAGGTGAGCGCAGCGCAAGCTTTGTTTTCCTATGTTATTATTGAAGAGCTAATCTCTGGGAAGGAATGGGGCTGTGCTCTAGCCCCCTACCGCAAGTGATGGTCTTACGCCACCGAGGCGTTCCAGTTTCGTTCGGTCTATTATTGAATGGCACCGCTGGTACCGAAGCTATTTTTACCTGAAACAATTTAATATCTGAATTGAATTGACTTTAAAAATGCGCAGATTGTACTAAGTATTGGACTGGCTACGCCCTCCCTTCTCATATCAGCACCAAGCCCGCTGCAGACGACAGTCTTTTGTTGAGTGTTTTCACTTCACAGCGGTTGCACGTTTCGTTGTATCCACGTAGACACGACTATGTTGGGCGCTGCATTCATATGGGAAATACATGATGTTTGTTTGTTCTCTGTTTATCGCCAGACTTGCTCCAATGTTAGCCAACGTGTACAGGGTTGTGTCGCAATCACGCCAAATCCAGGCTGGACAACCTGAAAAAGGTTACCGTGAGAACGCCATCTAGCGACAATCTGAGTAAGCTCAAAATTATAAAATTCAGCTTAATTTGAAATTTTCTCATTGAAAGTTCCAAGTAGCTGATCAGATTTACTTATTCTAGTGTAAGGTGTTTACTTGTTACGTATTTGAATGAATTTAGTTCTCCTTTTATTCAATAAGACGTTTGTGCTCGGTGACCTACATCGCCGTAACCCGTGTCGCAGTTGCCATTTGAGCTATGATTGCGACACGGGTTGCGACTAACTGGGTCACCGGTGTTACGCGGTGTAGCACCGGTAACCCAAAATATGCTGACGCAACACACCCCTGGCATAGTAAGTGTCATGAGTAGAGTTGTAATGTACCTTCAAGTTCAGGGAAGAACGAGTCAGAAAGTTCTGCATTGACGTATGAGGAAATACAGCACCCACACGAGTGCTGTGAACAAAAGTCACCTGATGCAAGGCTGGTGTCTGCAGAGGGTCTGTACTCAAAGTTATGCCGTAGAAACTGAAGGTTTAGTAGATATATCGATAGCTGCATCCTGTTACAAATTGTCATTTCCGATTAGAAGAAGCACTTGTACTAAAGCTCGTTAAGTGATCGTTTTGGTTATTAAAGCTGTGCATGACAGTCGCCCAATAGTCAGACAAGTGTTCCTGGCTTAGTCATCAGCGGCCGCAGATGTTCGTTGGTCTGCGGTGCAGCCCATGAGTTGCTGGATGGTCGCAGTGCCGCACAGGCTCCACTTCAGGCCTGCACTTCCTGACGCGTTCGTTTGGAGCTCACCCTATGTCAGAGCCGTAACTTGACCGTTACCTACGTCAGTTTCAAGTAGCACCAAGAAAACTATCGTTCAATCAATAGAATTCACAAGATATAGCTACTCAGTGCTTACTGCACACCAGCAGTTAGTTGGACCAACAAGAAAGCAAGCAAGAAAGAAAACTCATAAGTTCNAGCACCAAGAAAACTATCGTTCAATCAATAGAATTCACAAGATATAGCTACTCAGTGCTTACTGCACACCAGCAGTTAGTTGGACCAACAAGAAAGCAAGCAAGAAAGAAAACTCATAAGTTCTCCCTGAGTGGAAGTTTTCGTAGCTTAATACAAGTACTATTACGATTGCATCTGATTAGCTTAATACTATTATATCTGATATACGATAAGTGTGGCGGTACGGTACAGCATAACCTAGAGTGCTCCATCAGTATCGAAATTTGGCTATAATAAGAATTGAAGAAATTTTGGACTCTGCTCAGCGCTAGGTTTCGACTGCTGCGAAGAACTTCAGCTGAAACATAAGCGAAATAGCTTTTGCACGACAGCATAACAATATCTGTGACAGGGACACGCTTCATCTAACACGCTCAAAAGAAGAATCATCTCCAACTAGCTGAAAATTCGACAGAACGAACGCATTGCTTTTCAATGATGCCCTCAGAAACGTATAATACATATGAACGTATGCTAGATATCGAGTAGCTATTAGTTTACTTTAAACACATTTTTTTCTTCCTTTCTTATAGGTACTTAATTTTCGATGTAGCATCCGAATCTGAAGTTCGTGTTTAGCGGTCGGACCTAGTGGGAGTGGGGGGGGGAGTATATTTCCGTCATTTATAGTCCGGCCGTTATAAAATTCGCACAGTGTATGTGAAATTGAATTTTATTAACACTCTATTCGTGGCAATTTTTCGATTTTCGCAATGTTTTTCGACTTATAGCGTGGTTTAGATTAGGTTAGGCTTGGTTAGGTTAGGAAACCTTTCTTTAAAGGTTTTCCATTACACTCTGTCATCGCCGGGTATTTTCTCCCATAGGAAACAGGGGCGGCGGAACGTCAAAAATTTTTGGGTTTGGCAGGCTAGCCGACCAGTATCGCTGGACCCCCCCCCCCCCCCCCCCTTGGCCGCCGACTTCCAATTTTCGTCTGCTTTTAAATTCAAGACGACAAGACCAATTTCTATTATTCTTTTGTAAAGCTATTCGTCGTTTTCACTTCTACTTGAGTGCTGCATAGTTAATCCAAAAAGTTTCAAGACTGTCACGGGGTAAAGTCCTAACCGTGCTTTTGCATTTCCCCTATTTGAAAAACTGAGAACTCCAGTTCGAAAAATAGCCTCAACTCTCAGAAGCGAAAACTGATCAACTCAAAGAGTCAGTCATTACCGAACTAGGGCTGAAATATTTTACCTTTAAATATGCTGTGCATCGCCTCTCGTGTTTCTTCTCAAAATCTTAAGATGGATTTTAATCTTTCCTAAGTCATTGATTCGTTACTTATGCTGCTAATTGCATTAATTATTCAATTCAAAATAATAGTCCGTATGCTTCTCCTAGCATTTATTTTTAATTTCCTAAAAACTTATTTTTGATTATTCATATGAAAAAATCGATGTATCTACCACTTCTATACTTATTGTTTATTTGTTTCAACAAATTTTAAATTTTTACAATTAAGCATATCCTCCCAACTCTCTCCAGCAAATAACTACATTGATTTTTCTAAACAATTCACCATTGCACAGCCAGAGCTAAGAAGGTGACACTGTTAAGTGTATGTTCGATTGAGCGCTGAAATTAGGCCTGCGAGGCTTAGCTTATCCGCAACTCCTGTCAGAAACTTTGGCTTTATCATTTTGAACTGTGTTGCAAGTGCAAGAAACAAGTGATTACCTTGAGTCGGCTGGAAACTCTTTTACTGAGCAAGATTGAGGGTTTGTAAGTCTCAACGGTAACCGACTGCCAAAAAATCATCGCAGTTTGAAGCTTAATTAGGGTAACATGTCTAGTACCCGTCCACCATGCTAGTAGCCGTCCACTTGGCACTAAACAACTTCCTGTGTAAAAACTAGCAGTGCTAGAAAGCCGTACATAGGCTTAAGCTGTAGGCTAAGTAGTGCCGCACCAGCCCTGAAACTGACTGGCGAAAAGACTTAAGCAGAAAGAAATGGTAGTGGTTTTCACATTTTTTTATTAATAACATGAAAAAATGTGAAAACCGCAACCATTTCTTGTTGCTTAATTTTTTTTCGCCAGTCAGTTTCAGGGCTGGTGCGGCACTACTTAGCCTACAGCTTAAGCCTACGTACGGCTTTCTAGCACTGCTAGTTTTTACACAGGAAAATTTTAGCGCCAAGTGGACGGCTACTAGCATGGTGGACGGGTACTAGACATGTTACCCTAGTTCATTGGGTCAAAGCCAGCGCACCTGTCTACAGCTTCAATACAGTGAAGCCTCGAGTGCTTAATTTCAATACCTAATCAAATGAACCCTGAGCGCAACGACCCTATCTAAAGTTACGAACAGGTCAAGCCAAAGGTGGTCATACCTTTCTTCAAATTCCCTTTGTCTATTATTCACGGCAAATTTAGGGCGAGTTCGATCAGGCCCCAAAATGAAGTACTTGAGACTTAACTTGTCCAAAACCACAGACAGGTGCGCTGGCTTGTACAATGAACTAAGATCCAAACTAACTCCAATATATTTTCGGTGATCGGTTACTCTTGAGACTTACAGAATTTCTCAATCTTACTCAGCAAAGTGAACTTTCCAGTCGGCTCAACGTAATGTTCCTCCTAATACTTGCAAAACGCTTCAAAGGGTAAAATCCAAACAAGTGGCTGCAGTTTCGTACAAGCTTAGCCTCAAAAGCTTAATTTCTGCGCCCCCTCCCCCCCCTCAGATATGGCCTTCGTCTCCTTGGCTGCATACTCCAGCTAAAATATCTGCATGTTCTGGCTCGAGCTACAAATTACTCCTATAGGTCCCAGAGACTTGCACTGCTGCAGTCAAGCACGGATAGTCAGCGCTACATGGATTCAGAGACGAAAGACTCGAATGATAGATATTTAGTTGCCAGTATACGGGCCAACAGGCCCAATCTCGGAGAGCAGCCGGGAGTGACAGTTTCTCTTCATAAGAAATTTATATTCGTATGGATGATGGCATACAATGTTTCGGTTACTATTTTCCCAATAGTAAATTGATATGTTTGCAAAGGTACCTTCGCTGCAATTAACTTAGTTGTTACAATAACAACGTGAATCATAAAAACATATAAACATCTAGGGAAGAAAGAAAACACTGAAGAAGATGCGACACTACAAATACAATTAGCTGCACCAGACAGACGGTGACATTGCCTTTTGCAGTTAGTTGAGGCCTGGAAGGCGAAGGATTCGGTTAACCTCCAAATTGAAAAAATATGACCAGCTTCAACACACCGATTGCCCCAATGCTGCAAGGTGTTGCTTTCCAAGATTACTAAGAAAGTAGTAGCCAGTTGATGCTGCAGTTTGGAATATCACGACTTCATCTTCTAGGCTGCGATCCGAGCATTTTACAATAATCGAGAGATCACTTAAACTACTCTGCTCCTAAAAACTGTTTTTGAGAAGTAGGGAAGACGGGGAAAAGTTACGCTAAGAATTAATTGAATCAACTTTCTTTCTTCTGGGAAATCATTCAAGTATTTTGAGGATTGGACGCTTACTGTTAGTTGACGAAGCTTGAAATAAAATATTCTGTACCGAAAGAATTGATAATTTAAGAAAATATAAGTTCGCTTAAATCATGTTGGGAGCAGAATCATAATCCGTATTTTACATTAAACAGAGATATTATGACTTTCGTGGCTAAATGAAGAGAGAACGCAAACAGATGAATGAAGCCAACTTCTCTGGCGAAAAAAAAATTAACATAATCGAATGTTCAGTAGGTTTTGAGAAAAAAAAACGAAAAAAATTGCTTAATATGTGCTTAGGGTTATTTTTTCCTCCAAGCAGTGTGAGAAAGATCCTGCGGAATAATAAGTGACAGCGATACGCTGAGTTCATTATGTTTAATTAACTTGTCAATAATAATATAAACTACGCCTGTTACTATTAAGGCGTAGGACATCCACGAGAACGTAAAATAGCAGAATTTTGAACCTCTTAAAAATATAGGTTATGTGCAAGCACTCTAGAGACACCAGTCTTCATTCACAGCTGCCCAGGCATAGACGTATTCCTGATCTGCTCTTAAACGATGGGACGAAAGCAGGATGTCACTGAACGGCAAGACGAGTTATTGCCTTTGCTCGGTCTAAAGGACAGCGAGTAAAGGAAGTAGCGGAGCTTGCTTATGTTTCATGCCGTACTGTTTTGCGAGTCTTCAAACAATGGTAACAGTCTAGTACAAAGGCAAATGCTAGGTGATCACACAAAAAAATTACTAAAAGTAGTGTATAATGATGCGAGATGCGTGCTCGTGACCTTTGACCTCTGGGCTCCCCACCGCCGGGTCACCACGCCGCACCCGCGCGCTCCCCCACCCCTCCCGCTGACCTTATTGCAAACTTCCGGAG